>JAJOZX010002273.1:0-2500 GCA_023014485.1 Bathynomus jamesi | reverse complement strand
CCCGCAATGCTCCCACCTGAATAACCATAGAATATGTGGACATCTTGATCCTCATGCTTCGCACGATTTAACGTGGCCTTAAAGGTTTCAAAGGAGGGGTGACTAGAAATTCTTGGGGTGTTCATCACATCTGTAAACTTTAGCGAGTACCACTTCAGGAATGAAGAGCATGCATTATCATCGGTTGCCATCGTTATTTTTCGTCTACTGGAGAATTCCTCAACAGGTAAAAGATACGTCTCAGACCCAGGGCCTGCAGAGGTCAACTGAACACGCAGGGAGAAGACATGGCCCACCAGCTGCATTAGTAGCAGGAGTCACGTGACTCTTTTTATTGGTCATTAACATGCAGTGGGTGGTGCATAGATTTTTTCTTGCACACACACACACACACACACACAACACACACACAAAGGAGAAAATGAAACGACAGCTGAAACCTAATTTATTTTAAATACACGTAATAAATAGGAAAATTCGTCAACAAGTACGGTAAATAGACACTAATATAACACTTATTTACAGTATATAACAAATATTCACACCTCACCGTATCCAAAGGGAACAGTGTCGTAGGTGCCAAGCACCTGGTAACGTTTCGTGTATGTGTTACGACACACTTTCGTCCCCCTAAGTTCCTTAACAGCTCTCAACTTCTGTGCCCAAAAGATATGAGTTCCTACAACCAGGTGGGATGGTTGGTCACACTCATTTCCATCATATTCTAAACTCACTAGCTATTTGAACGAATCAAAGTTTACGATCTGCCTGTTCCCCTGGTTAACAGTGATATCTTTAGCCTTCACGATGTGTTTCATATCCTCCCACACTCTCTCCCCTACCCCGTAAGTTTTTGGGCCTTTTGGGACAAAAAAATCAGCATAGGTGCTATCATCATATTCATCCTTGATCTCGTCAGTCAACTCTCGAAGGAATTCCCAAATAGACGGCATATATTGACCTTCTCTCTCCTTGAATATCACACCATCTCGGCTGCGTACAGAACCCTGCGTCAAGAGAATGCAGTAGACTCCAAAGTCTGATACGGGCGTATGCTGTTGTGAAACTGGCTACAGGTATGTTTGTGACACGTGATGTACAGTATCTGTAGCCAATTCGGTTCTGTTGTACTTTATTATATATGTATTACCCACATTCACGATCTCCATGACCTCTTTATCCATAGCGTTGGCGTAATCCAACACTTTGGAAGTTATAACTTTGAGCTAGATGGATGGTCACCTTGTCTGTATTCTGAGCAAATTTACCCCAAGAGCCATTTAGGCACAACTTTGTGCTAAAGCGCCTGCCAGGGTTCCTCACAATTTTGCCCCGTTCAAGTTGTATCCTTTCACAATCACGGTAGCGTTGAATATAAGACGATTTTTCATTTTCGGTCTAAACTACTCGCGGGTATCCTGATGCTTCTAGCTTATCCTTCAAAAAAGTATTTATTATGGTGTGAAAAGGTTGGGGAGCTTCTGAAACCTCCACACCTCATATATCTTCAATATTCTGTACAGCTAGGGAGAGCTCAGGACTTGTATTATTACAAAATACAGTCATAGTCTCTTGTCGTATTGAATTCAGAGCTTTTGATGATATGTCTGTCCATTATTAGAGCCCTATTCGTGGAATAGAGCCGTACTGTTACAGATGTACGGTCCACAGATAACAACAGTGAAACTGTGTCCTTAATGTGGAAAATATTGGTCGATTGGTGATAATATGAGAACGAGTCTTTCAGGAAATAAGTATTTGAACTTTACAAAAATGACAGAAAATCATCACTGAATCTACCTTAAGATAATATAATAAATAAGTATATGGACCTATCTTAATGTGGTACAGTATTGAATTTGTAGAAGTGAAGTGAAAATATTAGATGAACCAACTAAGGTTTTCACATGTATCGACCCATCTCTCATATCTTAGATATGAAAGATTGGTGTTTCGCAATGCACTTCGTTACATAAAACCTCTCAGTGTAAGCCATCAAGGACGTGCTATTGACATCTGCACAGCTATGTCAGAGATAAAGTGCTATATGATATTTATCAAGTTGGTGGCACTTAGTACATGGAAGCTGTTGCCTAAGCTGAATCAGTCGATGCCCCTAAACCATCACTAGCTCGTATAAACACAAGGCAAATTAATAGATCTAATATGCCAGCAGTTTCACTCAAAGAATATTTTCATCGCACCATCACAATTCCTTTCCTTTACTATTTGCTCTATGAACTCGAAAGTCGTTTCTCTCCAGTTCAACAGCATGCTCTTCTGGGGCTCTCTCTTATTCCATCTTTATTGATGAATGAATAAGAACGGAGAAAAAGGGTTCTGAAGTACAAAGAGTTAATGGTCAGTGATCCTCCATCACCAGAGTGTCTGGAAACAGAACTGGAGTGCTGGCAGCAGAAGTGGAAGTGGAATGCATGGGAGTGTGACCTGCCAAACTCTCTGACAGCTACACTCAGGCAAACCTATTTTATCCGAACAT
>JAJOZX010002272.1:710000-715000 GCA_023014485.1 Bathynomus jamesi | reverse complement strand
ACCAAGATCACCCTCTCGTCTATTGTCAATTTCGTAATCATCCCTCCCTTAAAGAAAAAAAATAATATATAATCAACATTGAAAATTCCTATGATGCGCGACTTTTGCGCCATTCTGTATATATATATATATATATATATATATATATATATATATATATATATATATATATATACCTTACAACCTTACAACCTTACAAAGGTTCCGCGTGATGATTTCTCATTTCGCGAAGGTCAAGCTTGTCGCCCCTCCCCTCCTCTATATATATATATATAATATATATATACACTGTTATTATCGAATTACTGCATCTTTTACATCAATTTTTTTACATCAGTTCAGTTTGAATTACATTCTTATTACAATAATTTATTATTTATCTTACGCCATAACAAGTTCATAATATATATATATATATATATATATATATATATATATATATATATATATATATATATATATACACGAGTATATTATCAATTTATTTAAATATATTTTTGAACACATCCTTGAAACATCAATTACGAGAAGTCTAATACTAATACTGATGATAAAAAGGTCTTAAAATTAAAATAATAACTATGATATTAAAAAAACAACCTAAAAACCTAAAATCAAAATAAAAACTACTCTCCCCACACCCCCGCCAAAAAAAAAAAAAACGACAACCTAAAAACAAGAGAACTTTAATTACAGGAAACGCGTCGCTGCTACATGCTGTCTTACGCGTGGATATCATTATCCAAAACCGCGTTCTAGTCTCCTCCTCTAATCCCCAAACCCCACCCCGTTTTTTCCTCAAGCCCCGCCCACTTCTTTTTTTAAACTAGCCTAGCCTCCCCCCCCTTCTCCTCCTCCTCCTCTTTCCACCATCTCCCCCCCCACCTCCTCCCCTTTCTGCACTGTTTCCCTTCCCCCCAAATTGATCTCGAGTATTATTGGCTCCCCCGAGAATAAAGTGAATTGCCATCCGGCATGATTTTAAAATGATTTTCGATGTATAACATTATTAGTGGAATTCCCTTCGTACGTTTCCATCTCGGCTTTAATTCGATTATACACATAATAACAGATGTACCAAATGATTTACATACACACACACACACACACACACACGGAGGTTGATAAAGTCCTGATGGACACTATAAGATAAATTTTGATTGGCCTTGAATACTTTCTACTGGACTCACTATATATATATATATATGATACACACAGACAGTGCATGGAACAAGGAACTCTTCTGGGATAATTAAATCCACTATAGTCCGAATAAGTAATGGTAAATGACAAATACCATAGTTTTTCTTTTCATGATGCTAGCCCGACGCGGGCAACGGGTCACTCGCAAAGAGGTCCCATAAATATAGCTTCCCTCACCAGCTATCTGCAAAGCAGACAGGATCCAGCTTTGGGACATGGATCTAGGGTTTAAAGCAGCCTAGCCCTGCTACATTTAGAACCTCAATATAAGCAAAAGACTCTTTTGCTTATATTGAGGTTCTAAATGTAGCAGGGCTAGGCTGCTTTAAACCCTAGATCCATGTCCCAAAGCTGGATCCTGTCTGCTTTGCAGATAGCTGGTGAGGGAAGCTATATTTATGGGACCTCTTTGCGAGTGACCCGTTGCCCGCGTCGGGCTAGCATCATGAAAAAGAAAAACTATGGTATTTGTCATTTACCATTACTTATTCGGACTATAGTGGATTTAATTATCCCAGAAGAGTTCCTTGTTCCATGCACTGTCTGTGTGTATCATAAAAAACTCAGGGGACCATTCTGAGTTCATTCCATATATATATATATATTATATATATATATATATATATATATTTGAGGCCTCCTATTATCGTTTATGCATTGAGGATCAAAGCGAAAATGACCAGATTTTGCAACTGCTTTTTTTTAGCAAAAAGATGAAGTTTTGCGAAGTTGGATAAACGACTGAGCAAACTTGGAATCATTCCTTAAAGACGGTACAATGACGACCCAAAAGAAGAAAAGATTTAATTTTAACTGACCTAACCTTTGACCTTCGAAATTCTATTCAGGGAGAAAATCTCACTTCAAAAGGCGAGGATGGAGGAATGTCGGAATTGTTTCAATTGTCTCAATTAATTGATCGTTCATAACAAAAATTATGGCACTAAAAAGGGGTTCGAAGGAAATAAAGAAGAAGCGAAAGAAAGATGTCGACCACAACGACAACAATATCGGATACGACAACAGTGGTAACTAACAAAGTCATATATTCAATTTCCAGATTCACATTAAGACATCCCATGAATAGAAGATATTCAATATGTTGGATACAAGTGTCTGCAGATGTTGGATACAAGGTTCTACAAATGCTAGATACAAGGTTCTACAAATGCTGGATACAGGTGTTTAGAAATGTTGGATACGGGTGCTCAGAGATGTTGAATAAAGTTTCGACAAATGTTAGATGCAAGTTTCTAGAGATATTGGATACAAGTTTCTACAAATGTTGGATACAGGTGTTTAGAAATGTTGGATACGGGTGTTCAGAGATGTTGAATAAAGTTTCTACAAATGTTGGATACAAGTTTCTAGAGATATTGGATATAAGTTTCTACAAATGTTGGATACAGGTGTTTAGAAATGTTGGATACGGGTGCTCAGAGATGTTGAATAAAGTTTCTACAAATGTTGGATACAAGTTTCTAGAGATAGTGGATACAAGTTTCTACAAATATTGGATACAAGTTTCTAGAAAAGCTGGATAAAGTTTCTAAAAACTTTGGATACAAGAGTCTACAGATGTTGGATAAAAGTGTTCGGAAATGCTGCATACAAGTTTCTAGAAATATTAAATGCAAGTGTCCAGAGATGTCACCTACAAGTGTTAAGAGACGATAGATACCAGTGTCTAGCGACAAGTGTCACCAACAAACGCATACTATGAACAGCATTGATGCGAAACTTCACCATCTCCTCATCTTAAGAACATCCTACAAGAAAACGGTAACAGATGTTTAATTATTTCTGTCACAAAAACGTTTACTTGAAAATTCAAAATTTTACATGCGTTACATCCCTAGAGTGACCTTCGTACCACGAGGGCACACTATATACAAAGTGTTCCATAAGCCATTGTACAGTAATGGCCAGAATGGATAAGGTAAAATGGTAATTTTTATTTATTTTGGCTAAACAATTGGTTTTAAACAGCCATATGACACAGTTCTAAATAACTAGACACAACCGAATGCAAAAATGTCATATACACCTAGTATTTTGTATGTTTGCCTTTATTTTCGATCACTGCAGCAATTTTGCGAGGCATTCATAAACACAGTCTTTCGCAAAAGTCTACAGTAATTTCTTCTACCCAAACTGCTTTAATGGATTCTTTTAAGGCAGTTTTTGATGTAGGATTCCTAGCATCTACTTTCCTTTTCGACAATACCCAACAGTTCTCAATGGGGTTGAGATCCGGTGAATTACCTGGCCAAGGACCAAGTATCCGTACACCATTCTGGTTTAGCCATCCTTTGGCAGTTTTCGTTTGGTTGCATGGGACTCTATCATATGGTTCATGCCTGAAGGGACAACAATAAACGGGAAAGTTTACATTGAAGTGCTACAAGAGAAGCTGTTACATTTCATGGAGATTCACAGTTGTGGTTGGTTCCAGCTTGATGGAGCCCCATTCCACCAAACGAAAGCTGCCAAAGGATGGCTAAACCAGAATGGTGTACGGATACTTGGTCCTTGGCCAGGTAATTCACCGGATCTCAACCCCATTGAGAACTGTTGGGTATTGTCGAAAGGAAAGTAGATGCTAGGAATCCTACATCAAAAACTGCCTTAAAAGAAGCCATTAAAGCAGTTTGGGTAGAAGAAATTACTGTAGACTTTTGCGAAAGACTGTGTTTATGAATGCCTCGCAGAATTGCTGCAGTGATCGAAAACAAAGGCAAACACACAAAATACTAGGTGTATATGACATTTTTGCATTCGATTGTGTCTAGTTATTTAGAACTGCGTCATCTGTTTAAAACCAATTGTTTAGCCAAAATAAATAAAAATTACCACTTTACCGTATTTCTGCCTCTGATGCATCCATTCTGGCCATTACTGTTGGTTTAAATGGAGAGATTAAATGAAGACCTACACTGACCAATATAATATCCTGTTCTTGCGCTATTTGCAAATTTCTGTATAATATTCAACTGATTGCATCCAATATTTAAAACTCATTATTACAAACACACACACACACACACACACGGTTAAATGCACTTTTAGACTAAATATTTTTCTATAAAACTCAAACTCTATTTAAGTGTGGTTCATATTTTTATGATCATTATATGAGCTTATAACTGAATGTGCATCAAAGCATGTAACTTATATATATATATATATATAATATATATATATATATATATATATATATAATATATATAATATATATTAATAATATATATATATATATATATACAGTATATATATATATATAATGTATGATAAAAGTTATAAGGAAGTTTTGCCTTTTATATTATAAAATTGTATAATAAGATAGAAGGGCTCTTTTTGCTCGGCTCTATAAATCCTGCAGTGAAGCTGTGAAAGCATTATACGTGGGCAGAAGTGAGGGGGGGGGGGAAGGGGAGAAATTGCGGTATGCCAGGATGGGGTCAGATATGATATGCCCTCAAAACCCATCTTAAGATCGATCACAAGTTCAGTAGCAACGGAGACAGGAAGAGGAGGAAGGAAGTAGGATGAAGCGAAGGAGAAGAGAAAGAATGAGTGAACGCTGGCTGGAAGTAGTTACCGGAAGTGGCTTAAATAGACTTCCTGCAACACCTGTGGACAGGAAAGAACAGCTTACCTCCTCTGCTCGTAATCAGGAGACTGGACTTCCACTCGCTGTACTGACAGGAAGAAATTAAAAAATGGCTCGTGCTCAACATTAATTTTTTTTGCGGTTATATATATATATATATATATTCTCAACCGCGCTTCAGTGG
>JAJOZX010002272.1:632500-705000 GCA_023014485.1 Bathynomus jamesi | reverse complement strand
TTTTCATGGCTCCCTGTCCCACCGCAACTGGACCAGTACAAAACCTGACTCTTCTCTCATTCCCGTGTGTTTCCATTTCGTTTCTGAGGTTAGGAACAAAATCCTCGAGCATTTTCTGTATGTACAGTATATTATTTTGTACCGCTCGCGTCTTCTTTCCAGAGAGTAGAATTTCAGGATTGTAGTCGAGACCAGTAGTCTCCACCTTTCGTTTCCCTTATCTTAGACGTAAAACTCTTTTGTATGACTTGTATGTTTGCAATGTCTCGTTTTCTGTATAGACTTGTGAGTACTGAGCAGTACTCAATTATTGGTAGGACTAGACTCTTCCATAATTTATGCATGATGTTTGCTTTTATGCTGTGGAAGCTCCTCCAGATGATTCCCATTATATTTCTAACTGTTGTAATTTTAATGTTACAGTGCTCTCTGAATCTTTCATCCGACGACATTATTACTCCAAGATCCCGACTTGTGGATTTGGTGTTATCTGTTTGTTTGGCATAGTTTTGTACCCTTTATTCTGGCGCATCTTGTTATTACCATATCTTAGAAGTTGAAATTTTTCTTCATTGAACTTCATATTGTTGTCTTCTGCCTAATTGAATAATGTTTCAATATCATTTTCTAATTTTTCTATGTCACCTTCTTTCGATATTTCCTTGCATATCTTTGTGTCATCTGCGAAACATGATACAATACTGACATTAATATCTGCATCAATGCCTGCAATCATTATTATGATATGAACGGCAAGGGAGCCAATACCGTACCTTGTGGGACAGAGCTCATGACTTCTGAGACTTCAGATTTAAATCATTTTACTACCATTCTTTGTGTTCTTTGAGTCAAAAAATTAAATATCGATCTTCCTAGCTTTCCAGTAATTCCTCTATTCTTCAGTTTGTGTGCTATAATTCCATGGTTACATTTATCGAAATTCGAAAGCTTTAGCAAATTCAGTACATATTACATCTATGTTTTGTCCTCGACATATTGTTTCCAATATTTTCTACTGGTGGTGTAATAGCTGTGATAGGAATGATCTTCCAGCCCTGAAGCCATGTTTGTTTGGATTGTATAAATTCTTTTCTTGTAGGTAGTAAATAGTTTTGCCTCTAATTATACGTTCAAAGCATAAGGTGGGAGGTGAGAGATAATGACTGATAATTCTTAGGCATTGCTCTGTTACCTCCTTTTAATAAGGGGTCAATGTTCGCGTTCTTTAATGGAAGTGGAATTTGCCGTGTCGAGTGATTTTCTCTATAGTAAGTATAGTGGCTTGGCGAATTTTCTTGCATTTGTGATAGAGCCTTAATTACATCTTCCGGGAACTCTAAGCCTATTAATAGGTTCGTGCCCGAGCTTGTTCTTGGTTGATTTGTATCAATGTCAAAAAATTCACCTGGATTTTTTACTTTCTTCTCGGACTTTGAAGTGCTAAACACAGAGTTAAATTATTCTTTAAGCAGTTCGCTCATTTTTTTTCTGGATCATTTGCGTATTTGGTCACCGCATCTATCAACTGACCAATACTCTCTTTACACTACATTTTTCTTTTCGCAAACTTGTCGGAGTATTTTGGGTTATTTTTTAGGTTTTCTACTACCTTGTTTTCCTCTTTGGTTGTACGAGTATTATGGGTAGATGTCTGTTTTAGGTCCACTTCTATTTCGCATAGTTTTTTTCTAGTTTGAGTCTCCTTACTGCAGTGCTGTACCTGTGGAGTTTTTTTTTACGGTTTGTGTTATATATATATATATATATATATACAGGGTGTCCCAGAATTAACTATCTATTTCAATGAAATCGGACAAATTTTTTAAAAACACTTTTATTTATGTTTATCATGTTTAATATGTGTTAAAAATGTATAAATTTCTAAATTTTTTTCATAATTTTATTTTCATAATTTTTTCATAGTTTTTCATAGTTTTATTTTCATTCTCTTTCAGAACCCTATTAATAATGAATACACAAGAACGCATCTTTGTTGTAACATCCCGTATCAAAGGAATGCAATGTAATGAAATCAGAGAAAAATTTACAAGAAGATTCCACAGAACCGGTCCTACAGACAAAGCGATTCGTGAACTTGTGAACAAATTTAAAAGAACTGGATCCGTACACGACGAGGTGGGAAGAGGACGCCCAAGGACAGCACGTAACAGTACAGAACAGGTACGACAATTGTTTGAGGATGAACCAACAACTTCGGTTAGGGAGGCCGGTCGAAGACTCAACATATCCAAGACAACAGTTCATAGAATCTTGCGTTCGACACTGATGAAAAAGGCTTAACACATTCAAGTACTGCATGCCCTAAATGAAGAGGATTATCCAAATCGAGCAGCAAGGTGTGCAGAAATTTTGGATCAAATCGAAAATGAAAGTTTATTGGATAACATCTTATTCAGTGATGAGGCGACTTTCCACACGTGTGGTAAAGTCAATCGACCCAACTGTCGTATCTGGTCCAATGAAAGACCGCCTGAAGTCATAGAATGGCAAAGAGACTCTCCAAAGGTTAACGTGTGGCTTGGAATGACCAAATCCAAAATTTATGGCCCATTCTTCTTTGCGGTGGCAACTGTAACAGGTACCGTCTACCTTGATATGCTTCAGCAGTTTCTCGAACCACAGCTTCTTGATGATGGCATTCTTGATAATGTTGTGTTTCAACAAGATGGAGCACCATGTCATTATGCTTTAATTGTTCGAGAATACCTCAACAGACGCCTTCCGAATCGGTGGATTGGACGTGGAGGACCTCGACCTTGGCCTCCGCGTTCTCCGGATTTGACACCCCTGGATTTCTTTGCATGGGGTTTCATAAAAACAAAGGTTTATCGCCAAAAGATCAATAGTTTAGCTGAACTTAAAGAACGCATCCAGTTGGCAGTGCGGGAGATAACACCTGAAATGCTTCAAAATGTGTTTCGCAGCGCTGAGGATAGATTTGAAATTTGCAGAGATACAGACGGTGCACATGTTGAAACTTCTCAATAAAGTTTTGACTTATGATTTATAAATCTATTTGTTTTTGTATCATAATTTAGTAATAAACACAAAATTATGTCAGTTTTTATTAAATTTGTCCGATTTCATTGAAATAGTTAATTCTGGGACACCCTGTATATAATCCATACATAGCAAGTTTGAAGTGAACCAATGATTAGACTTTCCTGTTCGGAATAAAAAATTATCCAATTCAGGGGTGTTCGTTCGTATGGATTCAAAATTAAATCCAAAGAAAATCCTTCTGAATTGGGGGGGGAGGGTGAGACCAAGAACGATATACGCCTCGTCTTACATAGGATATTAAAGATGTAATTATCATAATAAAGTGCGAGTAGTACACTTAAAAATTTATATATAATATATATATATTATATATATATATATACACGAGTGTGTATATACACATTCGCGTGTGTATCTCTCTCTCTCTCTCTCTCTCTCTCTCTCTCTATATATATATATATATATATATATATATTTGATAGTATGAAGGGTCCTATAAGCATAATTGGATTAATTAAACAAGTTATGTTTGTTTGAAAGGTCCCCGAAATAAATGTCATTGGAGGAAGGTGATCAACGAGCTTCGCTGGATTTTCCCTTAATAAAACAAAACAAATAAATGATAAAAAGTCAAAACAAAAACGTTACAATTGGTTGAATTAGATAAACAGTTAAAAATGTTGGTTAAGCTTAAGTTAATTCTGTAGAAAGAGTGGTCAGTTACAAATTACAAAAATGCCCACGAAATGAATTGGAATGTAGACGGTTAAAAAGGGAATGATAATTTTGCCCTGGAGAAGGGCCTGTTACATCTGAGTGTTACAATAGTTGTTACATGGCGGAAGACCAGCGTGTGACTAAAGAGGGATGCCAGGGTATTTCGAGCCGAGGTACGATGTGATGCCATCATGGAACGAAGTACTGTCCTCGTCTGCTTGAAGTTATGTGGCAATGGGACAAAAAAGGCCTTTTATGAAGTAGGAGAAACCGGTTTTGTAAAGAACAAAGAACTCCTTGTGTAGGAGGAGGGAGAACGAGTGCCTGAAGGTGGCGCTGCAGAAATGCCTGAAGCGTGTCACTATATGTCTGAAGGTGTCGCTGAAGAAATGCCTGAAGCTTATCACGGGAGGGGGAACTGGGAGGGGCGGATGTGTTATTTAAACCTTCCCTGGTCCTCCCTTAATGTGTATACTAAATTTGGCAAAGATTAACCTTGGCCTTTAGGCGTGTATAAATTGCATAGAACATCATCATCTTTGACATTATAATCATCATTCTATATGGAGAGAGAGAGAGAGAGAGAGGAGAGAGAGAGAGAGAGAGAGAGAGAGAGAGAGATGTTTTACTCTGTTATATTAAATTACTGCAGAAGTGAGTGTTAACCCTTAACTACTATCACTATTTCCCATGATAAAATAAACAAATGTACTCAGGGTCAGAACTGACCTAACGATAGTAGCTGAGGATTAATCTATATTATAATAAGAGAGCTGTCCGTCTGTCCGTCTGTCCGTCACACTTTCAGAAATTGTGAGAAAAAATTGTTAGAAAAAAATTCAGAAATTGTAAAAAAAATTCAGAAATTGTATTACGGGCGGCAATGTGAAGCTCAAGATTTTCATGACTCTGTTCTTTTCTGTAGTTTAGCAATGGGGGAAGGGTGGGGGTGGGGGGAAGGGTGGGGGTCGTGGGAAGGGTGTGGGTGGGGGTAATGGGGGATCGGTGTGGTAATGGTGAGGGGTGGGGGTAATGGGGGAGGGGGTTAGCCCCCAAATTGTATGAATGGGGGTGAGGAGGTTTTGGGAGATACCAGATTCAAAAATGTTGACAAAATGTGAAGCTCAAAATTTTCACGGCTGGGTTCTTTTTTTGTAGTTTAGCCTGTCTAACCGTCAGCGAAGCGACGGGAACTGTACTAGTGTTTATGTAAAAGGAAAAGAAATCATTCTCACTTCTCCCCATGCCCTCTTTCTGTACCCATTTCAAGAAAGAGTCCTGGATTTCTTACATGACCTTTTGGAAATACTTGAAAGAGGCCTGGAGACAATTTAGAGGTCTCCAAATATGTTAAAGACCATGAAGTACATTCGATGAGAAGAGATTCCAAGTAATCTCGTCTTTTGATTGCCTGCATATATTTCCCATCCCAAATTAACTCAGTTCATCTTTCATTTCATTTCAGTCATTTTATTTGATTTTAAATGTTTAATTTGTTATTCATTATTTTATTATTATTTTTTTATATATATAATATATATATATATATATATATATATATATATATTATATATATAATATATATATATATTATACTAGGGGCACCCAATATATTTTGCCCCACCCTTTATTCTTAGCTAAAAATAGGCCATGTTGCTGAAACGTCTTTTGGGCCGTAAGTTCGAACTTTCTGCGCTTCACATAACCAGATTTTTCCAATTTGAACCTCCCCTCCTTGTATAAAACCGCTTTTAAACTCCCTTGTATAAAACCGATGGTTAACGCAGTTTCGAAAATGGCATCTGACAGTGATGTGCGTCGTAAACAGAGAGCTGTTATCGAGTTCTTAACCGCAGAGAAGGAAACAGCTGGAAATATTCACAAACGTCTACGAAACGTTTACGGAGATGCTGTTCTTGATCGAAGCACAGTTGGACGCTGGTCTAAATGTGTGAGATCATCGGAGAGAGGGAGAGCCAGCCTCGATGATGAGCCACGCAGCGATCGCCCGGCATCGGCTGTGACATCTCACACTGTGCAACGTGCTAACAGCATCATTCGATCAAATTGGCGCGTCACATACAAGGAGCTATCACTGGAGCTAGGAATTAGTGAAGGAAGTGTGAATACGATAATTTAGCAACTGGGATACTCAAAAGTGTGTTCACGGTTTGTTTCTCGCGAACTGACTGAAGATCACAAAGCCCAAAGAAAAGAAATTGCTTCTGCGTCGTTCGATACGAGACAGAAGGGGATGACTGCCTTTCACGAATTGTGACGGGATGAGACTTGGGTACACCACTTTGAACCCGAAACAAAACGTCAGTCCATAGAGTGGCATCACGCAGACTCCCCACGCAAGAAAAAGTTCAAAATGGCTCCCTCTGCAGGAAAGGTTATGGCCACCATCTTCTGGGACATGAAAGGGGTGATTCTGGTAGACATTATGAAGAAAGGACAAACAATCAACTCAGAGGCATATATTGCTACCCTCCAGAGACGTATAAAGCGAGTTCGACCGGAGCGAAAACTGGAAGACGTCCTTCTTTTGCATGATAACGCAAGACCACAAACAGTTTGCAAACAAGAGAGGCCATCACAAAAATGCGCTTGACTGTGTTACCCCACCCTCCATACAGCCCGGATCTGGCACATTCAGACTTCCATTTGTTTGGGCCAATTCGTGGAAGAAAGTTTCAGAGTAACAATGAGGTTGTTGAGGAGGTTAAGAGGTGGCTCCAGCGGAACCCAGCCGACTTTTACCAGCAAGGAATAAAGGGTCTTGTTTCGAAGTGGAGGAAAGCCGTAAAAAAGGATGGAGACTATGTGCAAAAATAAAAACGTGTAAAAAAGGTATTGTTTGAATGGTAATTGGGTTTAGTTTGAGGTTTGGTAGCAGTTTTTCGATCATTTTTCATATATAGATTATGGTGTACCTCTCCCTTCTTCTTTCCAGGGAACACATGTTTAGTTTACGTAGTCTTTTCCAGTAGTTAAGTTATTTGCAGCCATCAATCTTGGCTGTGAAATGTCTCTGCGTTTCTTCTAGTTTATTAATTTCTTCCTTTTTATATGGGGACGTCAAAACTGAGCAGTATTCAAGTTTTGATATGATCAGTGTTCTCAGCAGGGAAATCATTACTATCCTGTCCCTCCTTTTGAACGTTCTTAGTACCTGTCCCGCGACTCTTTTTGCTTTGTTTATCGCTATCTGATTTTGTGTCTCGAATTTGGCATCATCGGTCATTATTGCCCCCAAGTCAACCGCTTTCGTGCTTCTCTGAATTTCTTCTCTATCTGGAGCATAATATGTAGTCTGTTTAAGTTCCTCATTTCTACCATATCTCAAGAGCTGAAATATATAATATATATATATATATATATATATATATATATATATATATATATTATATATATATATATATATACATAACGTAAAGAACGACGCTTGTATAGGAGACATTCCGCGCAAGATGAGGAGGGAGAACGAACAAATGAAAAAATGAGGTAACCACCCGGGATCTTCCGATTGCCGGTCAGATATGATAACCACTACACCATGGTCCTCACTTCGATTCCCGGGTGGTTACCTCATTTTTTCATTTGTTCGTTCTCCCTCCTCATCTTGCGCGGAATGTCTCCTATACAAGCGTCGTTCTTTACGTTAATTATACTGCGTGTTCTTTGCAGTTGAAATGTGTATATATATATATATATATATTATATATATATATATATGTATATATAAAACTTACGACCTTCAATGTTTATCTTTTGGAAATTTATATAATGTTTGTCTTCATGACGTTGTTTAACCTCCTTCGCAACATCTATAAAGGTCATATGAAGGAAGGGACCGACAGCTTTACGCGGGATCTGAACAGCGGGTCGTTACATAATCTGGACGTGGAGGACGTCCCCCATCCGATAAATACCCAGACCTAATGTCGCTTAATTTCGCTGTTGGATTGGCCAAGATAAACTCCTCAAAACGTATGTAACGTATCAATGTTAAAATTCTTAAAATTACTAATATATATATATATATATATATATATATATATATATGTATGGTGCCGATTAATTATCGGCTTCAACATCGGTTTTGACAATTTATTGACATCGGGCGATATTCAAAACTTATCGGCGCGGATTGAACAAGATTTAAAATCAGAAATTACTTGATTTTTTAATTTCCAAAATGAAATTTGATATTCGCACATGTCAAAAAAAAAAAGAATGTTGAATATATTGTTGCATTACAACCGAAATTCTTTTGAGGGTCTTCATCAATTAGTTGTTTCATCAATTAAGGCGTATAGAAACTTAGTTAATTATTTATTATTTATTGTTATTAACCCATTATTTGCTATCAATTTTTTTTAAACATTTTAACATTTAACATTTCACTCACAGCGAAAGACTTCACAATTTTTTTTTTTATCTTTATCTTTATCAAGTGAATAAGGGGTCATTGTAGTAATGAGGTACCCTCATATACGTGGTTCGTCACTACCAAAAGCAACCGTGCTTTCTGTTATTATAGTTTAATGAATATCTAAATCTGTATGCGTCGTTTATACTATGTTCGTCAGTTTGAATTACAGATACGCCCAGTTATTATTTGTCCCGTTGCACGACTCTTCAGGAGCAAGATGTACCATTAGCGTGTGTTTTCTCCCAAATATACAGGGCTATTGAAAATAATTCATCCGATTTCAACTGAGAATACTTCCGTACCTATCAACCGTGCATCAACTGGGCATACACCACATGAAAGATGAAATCTCCGAGTTTTACAAGATCACCGCGAGAGGGCTCCAAAGTCACGCCGTGGCCTAGCCTAGCAACAAACAGTCAGTGTGAAAATGGCGTCCGCACAGCAGAAGGCGTTTTGTGTGTTGCAGTTTTCGAGCTGTAAATCGGTAGTCACAGTGCAGCGTGAGTTTCGTCGACGTTACAGAACAGATCCACCGGGTGCTCAGAGCATCCGTCGGTGGTATCGCCTCATTGGCATTTGGATGTTCACTGTTTTCTCAATGAAGTGCTCACTCGCCGTTGGATTGGTCGCAGTGGGCCCCATGACTTGGTGCTCCACAGTTGGCCCCCTAGGTCGCCGGATCTTACACCGTGCGACTTCTTCCTTTGGGGGTACGTTAAGGATATTGTGTACGTGCCACCGTTGCCCACATCTTTGGATGAGCTCCGAACTCGCATTGTTACTGCCGTAGAGTCAGTGACAACGGACATGCTGGAGCGAGTATGGGAGGAATTCGACTATCGTGTCGACGTTGCTCGTGTAACTAGGGGAAGTCACATAGAGCATTTATGAGGTGAGAGACAAAATTTGGACAGTTTTTCTTTTGGTTGATGTATCACAAATCACTCTGTATTTGTAACATTAAAAAATATTCTCATTTGAAATCAGGTGAATCATTTTGAATAGCCCTGTACATATATCCATATATATAACTTTTGGTTAACCGTTGGTTAGCTTCCCCCCGAATTGCTAATTCTGACGAAGGTCAAGCTTTTCACTCCACCTTAGACCTACAGTTTAACGTGGAATCAGAGCCACGCCCCACCAGCAGCCCAACGGATTAACCACTAGGTTAGTGTAACCTAGGGTACCCATTTATATACCAACCACTTTCTTTATTGTGTGGAAGGATGACCAGCTGGGTTTTGCTGCGCGCCGGCTGCAGTCACCGGGTCTCGATCCCGGAGCCGATGGATTCTTAGTCAACGACGATAACCACTACACCACCGAGGCGCATTATATATATATATATATATAGCTATTGTTATTGTTATTTGATACTCTTAATTTTTCTGATTACTTAAACGATAAATACCCTAATATTAGATGCACCATGGAAACCGAAACTGATACTTTTTTTCGATGTTCTGGTTACCAAGACAACCACTTGTTTTCCACTTTAGTTTACTGAAAAAAAGACATTTACATAATTAGGTTTCAATTTTCAAATTTTCTGTTCATATTTATTAAAGTTGAACAACATAAAACCCCTCTTTGATAGAGCTTAGAAAAATTTCTTCTCGCGACAGACTTGTGGATTTAGAGTTTTAATTCTAATTAAGTTATTTCTCTAATAATCTGTATAAAAACATTTTATTTAAAAATCATATTTTTTAACTTTTTAAGTATTTTACGTGATACCCCTTCTTTACTAATAATTGTCCTTAAAGATATAAAATACAGTACATTAAATTACCGTACTTGAACTACCGTATGCCTTTTATAAAATACAAAAGAAAATTGAGTCGCTTTTTAATGGTCATTATCCTCGTGTTTTCTGAAAGTTTATATTTATGAATAATAAGACTATTGGATCCTTTTTTTAAACATAATCTGTTTTTTTAAACACGATCTGTGTTCTCGTGTTATTTATAAATATGTTTGCACTGCGTACAACACTCGGTATATTGGCAGGATCGTCCGCCAATTTAGGACGCGAATGCACGAACATATGGGACTGGGCTTTCGTACCAACCGTCGTTTAGCTACACTTTCTCATTCGGGTACAATAACCATTCGGTGAACACTGACAATGTCTTGCGTGCATCTGATTTTAAAATTTTCGACCGCGATTTCAGTAATGGAGACTCGAGTCTCCTTGAGTCATTGTATGTTTATAAGCATAAACCTGATCTTAACAACTACACTTGTACTGTGGATTTAAATATTGTAAGTTAAATTCATTTCGCTTTCACCAACAACAATAGTATCAAATCTTACCTCAACCATAAAGAAAAAACACCCCAGCCACTTGCTTCGTCCACTATCTACGCTTTTAATTGTGTTCGCTGCAAAGCGAACTATATTGGCAGTACCATCCGCCAATATCAAACAAGAGTGGACGAGCATCGTGGGATTTCTACAAGAAATTCACAGCCCTTGAACAAACCCTCCAAATCAGCAATAAGGGATCACTGCCACCTTCACAACCACCCGTTACTTTCCTCCAATTTCAAAATCATTAATTCAGCCAACCAACTAATCGACCTCCGCATACTTGAGTCCTTTTATATCCTCAGTATCCAGCCAACCCTCAACGATTACAGTTCCGCTTTCAATTTAAACATTGCCCAATAAACTCTCAAACTCAAAAGAAATCCACCATCACTCCGCCCGGTTCCATCTTTCTAATATGGAATTCTTTCAACAGGCAACCATTCCCAATCTTCTGTACAATTAGTCTCTCATTACGTTAACAATTTGGTAAGAACCCCTTCAATCTGTTTCACCTAAACCGGTTTATATTTTACTTATTGTCCACACTTTTATACTTTATATCATTTAATTTTTAATCTTCTAATTTAATATATATTGTAACTTACTATTAATTCTCGCTAATTGTTGAGCCATTTTAATTTATTGTTCGTTTTTATTTATTATACTTATTTATTTCTATTTTTTAAACTTTTTTGCACTGATGATGGAAATTGAATTTTTCCGAAACGTCTGTTAATAAACATGTACCATCTTTTCGTCCCCTATTCCTTGTATATATATATATATAATATATATATATAATAATATTTAGGAGAAATCCAATGACAAGGAGAAATGTAAATGCATGAAAAGTCTTCTTTATTGCGCAACGTTTCGAGCAATACGCTCATCTTCAGGCTGTTTAATAACAATGTGAAATTAAAATCAATATTGAATGAAAAACAAAACAGAAAATTTCTATAACCTATTCGTAAAGACAAATTTTAAAAGACTGAGAAAAGAGGGTTAAATTCTAAGTTATACAGATTTACATATAAAAATTAAGAAGTTATTTTTTAAATACATGTAGTAAATGTGAAATTAATACACTGGAAAAATTACCAATAGTACACTGGAACAATGGAGCTATCTACCTTACACAGCAGTATCCGAGGCCGACTAATTTGAGCAGAGGCAAAGAACGGGAAACACGAAGGATGGCGAGGGAGATAGGGGAAGGAGGGATTATAAGGAATTGGGGAAGGAGGAGGGATCATAGCAAATTGAGAGGGACGGACGATGAGTCAACATTCAGACTAGGGGACAATGCTTTAATGAAAAGGGATTCTAAAATTCTTAGTGAGTTGGGACAAGTATTACAACCAAGAATTTTAAAATTGTCTAAAGTGACATCAATTTTGCATTTAATGCTATGTTCACGAATACTCGAGGCTTCCTTAGTTTTTAAAATTTTACCTGTTCGGCCACTTATTCCCATATGCGAATAAAATCTAGCCCTGAGAGAGCGAACAGTGCTGCCGATGTAATTCCCAAGGAGACACCTGGGGCAGGTAAATAAATATACAACACCGCTACGCAACGAGTCAGGGGTTCGATCCTTCGCTGAGAAAAAGCTACCTAAAGACGTTTTATTAATAAATATGATGCGGAAATCAGTATGATAAAAAAATTTCCTTAACAATTTTGTAAATTTAAGCTTAAATTCCTTATTCAAGGGACCCATTTCAGGTACCAAGAAATATTTTATATCCTTCGGCACTGTAATACATGGAAGTTGAGGGCTATAAACATTATTTAAGAAGGATCTAATTAGTTTGTCTACATATTGAACAGGAAAACTATTATTAGTAAAGTATGATCTTAGATTATTAAATTCATCATTAAGTAAGGTAAAATTAGAGGTCAAATTATATCCTCTGAACAGGAGAGTTTTAATACAAGACATCTTATAGTTGAAATCAGTAAAACTAAAAAAATTCATGCCCAAACCAGTGAAAGTGGGTTTCCTATAAACTGATGTAGTAATAGAATCACCGTTTTTCGAAATTAAAAGATCTAAGAAGGGGAGGGAGCCATTTTGCTCAGTTTCCATTGTATACGTTATATTGGGGTGCAAAGAATTTAGGAAGTTAAAGAATTGTTGCGCTTGTACCGCATTATCAAAGACTGCTATCGAATCATCAACGAAGCGTCGATAGAAAATTGGCTTGAGATGAGTGGGAGATTGTCTAAAAATTACACTTTCTAAATGAGTCATAAAAAAGTCAGCTGCTAACGGTCCGACTGGTGATCCCATCCCTACCCCATCAATTTGTTGGTAAACCTTATTGTTGAAAGTGAAATAGCATTGTTTGAAGACCAATTCTAAAAGTTCCTTCAAATGAGACAATGAAAAACCATGAAAATTATCAACTGAGCTAAAAACCCTATCTAAAATAATGGCAATAGTTTCAGATACAGGTACATTTGTGAAAAGTGACTTTACATCAAAACTGACAAAAAACTTTTTTGAATCGAAGTTTTTACCCAGGAGTTCTTTTTGGAATTCAAACGAGTTATTTATAGTGTAAACATTTTTCGCAAAGGGGGACAGGAGACGAACAACAAATTTTGCCAATTGAAAGGTGGGTAAGTTATACGAAGCTAAAATAGGACGGAGAGGTGTTCCAGCTTTATGGATTTTAGGCAGACAGTATAATTGAGCAAGATTAGCACCAGATGCGAACAACTGAGAGTAAGTATCATTTTTTATTATCTTTAAGGACTTTAAGGACATTTTTCAAGCCATTGAAAAATTTTTCAAAGTAAAGAAAAAACGAAGGCTTATATATTTGAAACAACGGAAACACATGAACGTAAGTTAAAGGCTTTGGGAATGAATTCACCAAATTTTTTCAATTCAGAGAAGGTAATTTCGAATCTTTCTAGTTACACACTCTCCCCTCGGGAAAAGTTTTTACTGTCACTTGGTTTGCAATTTAAGCTTCCGTTGTTTCAAATATATAAGCCTTCGTTTTTTCTTTACTTTGAAAAATTTTTCAATGGCTTGAAAAATGTTCCCCATGTGGGGGATTTCAATAATCTCAAATGTCAGTTCTCAAATTTAACTCAAGAATTTTTTCTTAAACTTAGAAATCTTAAATTTCAATCTTTCATATTTAGGAAGAGTGATTTGCAGTGTATTAAGAATTTGGCAAAGAACCAGGAGATTGTTGTGACTAGACCAGACAAGGGTAACGGAGTGGTTATTTTGAATAAATCGGACTACATAAACAAAACTAATGAAATCCTAAGTGATCTTACTAAATTCAAACAAATTCTAGAACCTGTAAATAAAGTCATTGTAAGGTTAGAAGACCAGGTTAATAGATTTCTGTCACGACTAAAGTCCTTAAAGATAATAAAAAATGATACTTACTCTCAGTTGTTCGCATCTGGTGCTAATCTTGCTCAATTATACTGTCTGCCTAAAATCCATAAAGCTGGAACACCTCTCCGTCCTATTTTAGCTTCGTATAACTTACCCACCTTTCAATTGGCAAAATTTGTTGTTCGTCTCCTGTCCCCCTTTGCGAAAAAATGTTTACACTATAAATAACTCGTTTGAATTTCAACTATAAGATGTCTTGTATTAAAACTCTCCTGTTCAGAGGATATAATTTGACCTCTAATTTTACCTTACTTAATGATGAATTTAATAATCTAAGATCATACTTTACTAATAATAGTTTTCCTGTTCAATATGTAGACAAACTAATTAGATCCTTCTTAAATAATGTTTATAGCCCTCAACTTCCATGTATTACAGTGCCGAAGGATATAAAATATTTCTTGGTACCTGAAATGGGTCCCTTGAATAAGGAATTTAAGCTTAAATTTACAAAATTGTTAAGGAAATTTTTTATCATACTGATTTCCGCATCATATTTATTAATAAAACGTCTTTAGGTAGCTTTTTCTCAGCGAAGGATCGAACCCCTGACTCGTTGCGTAGGTGTTGTATATTTATTTACCTGCCCCAGGTGTCTCCTTGGGAATTACATCGGCAGCACTGTTCGCTCTCTCAGGGCTAGATTTTATTCGCATATGGGAATAAGTGGCCGAACAGGTAAAATTTTAAAAACTAAGGAAGCCTCGAGTATTCGTGAACATAGCATTAAATGCAAAATTGATGTCACTTTAGACAATTTTAAATTCTTGGTTGTAATACTTGTCCCAACTCACTAAGAATTTTAGAATCCCTTTTCATTAAAGCATTGTCCCCTAGTCTGAATGTTGACTCATCGTCCGTCCCTCTCAATTTGCTATGATCCCTCCTCCTTCCCCAATTCCTTATAATCCCTCCTTCCCCTATCTCCCTCGCCATCCTTCGTGTTTCCCGTTCTTTGCCTCTGCTCAAATTAGTCGGCCTCGGATACTGCTGTGTAAGGTAGATAGCTCCATTGTTCCAGTGTACTATTGGTAATTTTCCAGTGTATTAATTTTCACATTTACTAC
This sequence comes from Bathynomus jamesi, assembly GCA_023014485.1. Taxonomy (NCBI): domain Eukaryota; kingdom Metazoa; phylum Arthropoda; class Malacostraca; order Isopoda; family Cirolanidae; genus Bathynomus; species Bathynomus jamesi. The sequence continues at coordinate 690,005 of JAJOZX010002272.1, read as the reverse complement.
ATGTATTTAAAAATAACTTCTTAATTTTTATATGTAAATCTGTATAACTTAGAATTTAACCCTCTTTTCTCAGTCTTTTAAAATTTGTCTTTACGAATAGGTTATAGAAATTTTCTGTTTTGTTTTTCATTCAATATTGATTTTAATTTCACATTGTTATTAAACAGCCTGAAGATGAGCGTATTGCTCGAAACGTTGCGCAATAAAGAAGACTTTTCATGGCATTTACATTTCTCCTTGTCATTGGATTTCTCCTAAATATTAAATTGAAGCTCTGTAGAAGCAACCCGCATAATTATATATATTATATATATATATATATATATGAAAGGTAGGTCATAGAGAGAAATAAATTATAATGTATTTTATTATTCCTATTGTTTCAACAATTCTTTCTTTTCTTGGTTGAGTAAAGGTCATTTTTTTAATACATTTATATTATTAACAGTAATAGTATAATGCAAAGATTGACATTTATGATAATAATAATAATAATAATAGAACAACCTTTCCCTGTGTGTGTACAGTATATATATATATATAATATTATATATATATATATATATACACGTTGGTAACCTTGGTTTTGCTTCTGCCCGAGTTGTTCATTCTGACGAAGGTCAAGCTTGTTGCCCCACCTTAGACCTAGAGCTTAACGTGGAATCTGAACTACGACCCACCACGAGTGGTCAGAGATTAAAAAGTCCTCGTCTGAACTCAATTTCACGACCTCCCGATAATATATATATATATATATATATATATACACACCTTTCCTTTCACCCTTTCAGGTGTTCCGTGCGGTGATTCCACATTTCACGGAAGTCAGGCTTGTTGCTCCTTCTCTCTCTCTCTCCTCTCTCTCTCTCTCTCTCTCTCTCTCTCTCTCTTTCTTCTTATAGAAGCATCGTACATGTTAAAAGGTTCTGGCGGAATATATTGCATACTTGTAACTAATTTTAAACAATGTGAACAAATGTAGTAAGTACTGCGAACCATTTTATTCATGGGATGTTAGCTTCTCGGAGAGTAAATTTTCCATTGAGAGCCATATTGACTTTGGTAAGCTGTGCCAAGTAGATAATCATTCTTTATGATTGAACTAAGCATGTCCTCGAATTCAGAGTCCGTCCGACATATTTGGAATCTAATTCATCATTTTAGCTAATTCTCTTCCGACGCAATATTTTCGTCGATATCTTTCCATTGTGTAGATAGCGTTCATGTGCGCTAATAAAACTTGAAGCGTAGCGTCAGTATTTTGAAAAGGTTCGGAAATGAGCTGTAAATCAGTAGTAGGTTCAACCAAACAAGTTCTGTTGAATTTAGTCTTCTGTCCTGCATTGGCTCCTACAATTTCTGGAACATAATAAGCAATTTTAGTTGGAACTGGAGCGAACGTTGTTCCGGGAGTACGACTTGGAACCCCCATGGACACGCTTATGTAAGTCTTCATTTCCATTCTCTCCCCAGCATGCAAAGTTGCGTCAACAGTCAAATGAAAGGGATTGACTGTAACTCTTGATATTTTTTTTTTACAGATAATATAAATACAAATACAAAGGACACAAAACAGTAACAGACCAGCTGGTCCCAACAAGGCTGTCTGTTTAAGAAGGAAAGTTAAAAGAAAGAAGAAAATTTAAAGACAAGTGAAAATCTTGAAGCAAAGAAGGAAGGTTGAAATAAAGGAAGGATATATAAAGATAAATGAAAATTTTAAAGCGAAGAAGAGCGAGACCCCGAGTGAAAATTCTACAATACTTTTATGCACTAATAATTGCTTCTAACTTGGGGATTTTGGGGCAAGATAAGCGTCTAATCCCTTTTAGAAGGATAAGACCGAATTACTTTGAACTATGGCTGACAATCCATTCCACAAATTAACCATACGATTGAAGAAAAAATACTTATAGTTTCATTAGAATTAAAATGTTTACCCACTAATTTGACACCATTACCGCGAATTCTAAAGGTGAAATATTTTTTGGCGTCGACATTATCAAAATCTTTAATAATTTTAATAGATTAAATAATAAATAGAACAAAGGCATAACTGTTTTTGCGAAGCATCACTCCCCCACACATTTATTCTGGGTACGAGCAACTGATAGCATCATTGCTAAGTATACTCTATATGGTTGGGGCTAACCAGTGTTGGGCACTAAAGCGTTAATCCGATAACAGTTAATTAACGAAGTTAACTTTTTTTAACGGACTATTAACGGAAGTTAATTTCCATTTATCGTTATCGGACCAGTTAACTTCCGATAACTCGATATCTAGTCTGTTAAAGTCCGTTAACACGTTAACTGCGAGGAGTCATTCACGGAAGATCACCGCTCCGCGAATGAATTCAAACCGCCACAACTTCAGTCTGCCAATTCCGTCCTCTGCCGCAGTGGAACGGCTCTTCTCTCTCGGCAAGGACATCCTGAGGCCCAAGAAGTCAAGACTGGCAGTTGGGCCTAACTTGAGAAGTTGGTCTTTCTGAAGGGCAACCAGCACATTGTGTCATAGTCTTTAATAAATGTGCCTAAAATTTAATTTTACCTTTCAGTTCCCGCCATAATAATTCTCTGGTAAATTAAAATTTAGTTAATGGTTAGCGGTTACAAGGGTTTCAAAACATGTAATCAGTACATTTTTTATTAAAAATTAAAAAAAGTTATTAAGCAAAAAAGTTGCAAAACTTGATAAAAATACAGTTAAATACCTATTTATTGTTGGATTTTGCATAAATAAACATTTTCTATGGGTTTTAAAGCTTTTTTCCTTGATTTTTTTAAATGTTAGTAAAGAAATAGTTATCGTTAACGGATTATCGTTAACTTCCGTTAACTTTGTAGTAAAATTATCGGATTATCGTTATCGGAGTTAAAAATTGGGGTTAACGGATTATCGTTATCGAAGTTAACTTTTTGGTTAACGGTGCCCACCACTGGGGCTAACATACTAAAGAGATTTCCGTATACATGGTTCACCTCCACCGTAACCAACATTGCTTAGTGTTTTCATTATCCAGTGAGAGGTCATATTTATATTCCGTTTCATATATTAATTGACATCCTAAACTAATTAAAATTTACACCAATTTTAAATAGGTCAACCCCTTTTTCGACATTCTAGCTAAATACCAACAAAGCCGATTCTGTACATAAGCGATTACAAGATGGAATTTTTTATTTGGATTTGTAAGTTTGTTTATTAATTAACCCTCTAAGGCCTAGAGGTCTTTTCCGAGACTGAATAAAATCATCTGGCGTTAGCCAGAACAAAATAATTAAAGTAACACTGGGTGCTAGATTGCAGTGGTTCCCAACCTTTTTGAAGCGATGGCCCACTAGAGCTGATTCGAATAACTTATGGCCTACTTCCCATGTTGCTAAGCTGATATCATCGTGTTTATATAAGGTTTAAATTTCAGTGGTGAGCTGGAGCCGGTTCGTACCGGTTCGCACGAACCGGTTGTTAAAATTTTGAAGCATTTTACAACCGGTTGTTAAAAGTTGTTACGAAAACAAATATTGTTATAAAATGATCTTAAAACCGAATAATCTTATAAAACGGTGTACAAAATAAAACAGTGTTCAAAATAATAATCTTGAAGCTATTTTGTAATTACTACCTAATTAGTAATAACTAATATACTTAAATATTCTTCATATTTTCTTCTTTTCAAATTTATTCTAAATTTTTTTTTTTTTTATTGTTAAGTACGAGTACAACTCCCAATGACAATGCATGGCCACTTCTTATGGGGAAAGGTACAAAAACTACATATTGTGGCACATCCTTTAAAATCAGAACTTTTTATATAGGGAACCGGTTGTTAAGATTTTGACAGCTCATCACTGGGTTTAATAAGCAACATTTCGTTATTAACATTTATTAACATGATGCTAAAAGACAAGCAAGTGGGCCATGGCCCACCGGTTGGGAACCAGTGCGCTAGAGGGTTAAGAGACGTTCGCTTAATCCTTTAAGGTCCAGAGGTCTTCTCCGAGACTGAATAAAACCGTCTGGTGTTAGCCAAAACAAGATCAGTAAAGTAACACTGGGCGCTATAGGATTAATTGTTCATATACCTAAAGAATATTCGCGATCATCTAGATTCTAGAGGAGAGGTAGAGATTAGTTTGGAAAAATGTGGAAACACGATTAGCGTGACGAAAAATATATATAGGCCTATACAAAAATCACACAATCATTAAATCAGACTAGTCATTATTTCGTCATTAAAATTCCTATATATACACACACACATACAAACACACACACACACACACACACACTGTATATAGATCTCTCTCTCTCTCTCTCTCTCTCTCTCTCTCTCTCTCTCTCTCTCTTCAAATATCTTTTCCCCTTTCATTCTTTGATATCTTTCCATTTCTTTTCTTAAAAAACATCTGAGGAAGTTCTCAATAAAAATATTAAAAAAGTCAAAGAAAATTGAACTGAAAAGTAAATTTATTTGCTTATAAAAAATCTCCTTTTTTCTCCTTTGAAGTCAAAGTAGCTGTTATTAGGGAATCATTTCAGATTACAAATAAACAACTAAATAAATAAGTAATAATTTGTAATAATAATAATAATAATAAACGGCTTTATTTTCATAAAAAAATACAAAACCCATAAGGTGTCTTTTATAACCTTAATATTAATTTGCTTGGGTGTAATCCAAGCTGGTGACCTCGCTGCCATACCTGTCACTTCCAATAGTATGGTGGACCTACTCAAATAGCCTTTCATTAATAAGCAATCAGTCATTGCATCAATTAATCACTAGCATACAATTAAATCATTATCACCTTAAACGGTTAAAACTAGGTCCACTATATATATATATATATATATATATATATATATGGGGGAAAAGGAAAATGTGTTAGAAGTAATAAAGGAAACCCCAAAATACCTCAATATCTATGCGAAAAGGAAAACAAGAACGCGTGCGACTATCGGACCCTTAAAGAAAGGAAATAATGAACTAACAGACGGCTTAGAAAGAAATATGTAAAACATTGAGAGCCCAGTACAAATCATTTTTCAGTACCCCAAAAAGTGACAGTGGTACCTAATAGAGATGCATTTCTGAAGAGAAATTACAAGGAGAGTGTATAACATAATTTAGTTTTACCCCAGAAGATGTAGCGAGAGCTATAGGACAAATGAAATCAGATTCAACTGCATGTCCGGACAAATGGAACGCTTTACTGATTAAAAACTGTAAACATGAAATATCTACACCCCTGTACTGGATATGGAGACGATCCCTGGACTGGGTAAATACAGAGCATCCTGGAAAGAGCAAACATTGTCCCTATACACGAGAGTAAATCAAAAAGTATCCGCAATTTGTGTCTTTTTTTCCAGAATTGTCTACACTGCTGACCGTTGGTGGCGCTGTAGTCACTAAGCGTACAGATCGCGCTGTAAACATGGCTGCACCACTTTCAACTTGCACCAAAGAAGAGCAGTATGCTGTCATTCGTTTTTTGTAGGCTGAGGTTGTTAAAGGGGCTGAAATTCACAGAAGATTATCTGTCCAGTGTGGTGATCAAGTTTTGCCACAGCGGAGCGTGTACGAATGGATCGAAATGTTCAAAAATGGCCAAACAAGTGTCGACTTAGTGGTCGATGTGGACAGCCGTCCTGAACGTTCTGCGTCGGCAGAACGAGGGCAGATCAGACAGCAATTCCTTCCTTCACCAAATCCAGCAAATGAAGCGGGATGCTGCAGTGGGGTCGACCGATCCTGAACCGTCGTTCGAACTCACACACACAAACACACCACACACACACACAAAATTAAAATTGTTATATATATATATATACGGACGTTTTCCAGTTTATGTACCGTTTTCTACAATGTTGGCTTTTATGCAACTTTCTAGTGTTTCTTTGCTTCTGTTAGGCACAGCATAGAGTAAAACAGAAGGTTAGGTTAGGTTAGGTTAGGTTAGGTTAGGTTAGGTTATCAAGAACTTACCTCTCTTAAAAAGTTGTTATAATCGACGGCGGTTGTATGACCAATCAAAAATAAATTATATGAAAAACGGTACACAAACTGGAAAAGGTCCATATATACATATATATATAGGGGAAAGAACTCAGAATGGTCCCCTGAGGTTTTTTATGATGCACACAGACCGTGCATGGAATAAAGAACGCTTCTGGGAAAATTATATCCACTATAGTCGGAATAAGTAATGGTAAGTGACAAACACTATAGTTTTTTCTTTTTCATGATGTTAGCCCGACGCGGGCAACGAGTCACTCGAAAAGAGGCCCCAGAAATATAGCTTCCATCACCAGCTATCTGCAAAACAGATAGGATCCAGCTTTGGGACAGGATCTAGGATTTAAAGCAGCCTAGCCTCACTATATTTTGAACCTCAATATAAGCCCACGTCGGGCTAACATCATGAAAAAGAAAAAGCTTCGTGTTTGTCATTTACCATTACTAATTCGGACTATAGTGGATTTCGTTTTCCCAGAAGAGTTCCTTGTTCCATTCACGGTCTGTGTGTATTATATATTATATATGAGAGAGAGAGAATAAGAAGATTGGATCACCTGAAGATCCGTCACCCCAGTATTTTTTAATTAGCCTTATAAGGCTAACTAACAAAAATATCACAACCTAACCTAACCAATCGTCAAGGGCGTACAGTTGACTTAACGATTGGTTAGGTTAAGTCGTGATATTTTCGTTAGTTAGCCTTATAAAGCTAACTAAAAAAGGCTGGGGTGACGGATCTTCAGGTGATCCAAAAGATTTATACGTTGCTAACTTACTATACAATTATAAGGTCTTGAAAGTGTGTGTTTTTCTCTCCCATTTTAACGCGAGAGAAAAATTTAGACCCTAACTGAATGCAGAGCGAACAATTTCGAGTTTTAACACACGGTAACGCCATACCCAGCGCTTCGGGCAGCCAATCAGAACTGCGCTTACCGCCTCTCTGTATCACGTGGTCACTTTGTGGAGCGTGTGCTGGAAGCATCTTCGTCGCGTCTTTACACCAGTACGCGTACATTTCTACGCCTTCTACTGCCGAGATATCATTATCTAAGAACCTTAACATGCTTCTTCCCGATGCCATTCAGCATTTTTTGGATTATTTAATATGTTTCCGTGTTTTAATCGTGTTAGAAATGATTATAAATGTTTATTTTATTTACTCTTTATACGTAATTTATGTTTAATATATTCTAATGTTTTGAACATTTCATTCTTAAATTTTTGGTTGGTGTGGAATGTAACCTATTTTTTCTTAATAAAGTTCGTAACAAAATCCAGCGCAAGCCATTTTGACGCGAAATTCTTTGGAACTTCTCCCGAATTTCTTAACACACACACACACACACACACACACACACACACACATTATATATATCATACCTCACTTTCACTACACAATAAGATAAGATAAAGTTACCAAACCTAATAAAACGAAGGTGTATATATATATATATATTATATATAATATAAGGATAGAAAAAAGAAAAAAAAGAAAAAAAAGAAAGGCTTCCTCTATGAAATATAAAAGTTAAAGCGAAATGAGGAAGGAGGATTGGGGTGAAGGGGAAGTCTTCAGTATTATATAGGATCAGAATCCCTTTATTCATCTCCTTAAGCAAAGTTAAGTTTGAGAAAAGGATTCGATTTTATTGCTAAAGATTTATTTACTGCGCCAAAATATTTTATATAGGCGTATATTATATATATATATTATATATATATATATATATATATGGATCACCTGAAGATCAGGGCTCCCATGTATTCTCGTTTTTTGCTTTACAGTACCAAATATAATAATAAATTGAATTCCGGTTAGGTCAACTGTACGCCCTTGACGATTGGTTAGGTTAAGTCGTGATATTTTCGTTAGTTTTAACGAAGATATCATTTGGTAATTGAGGCGGGGGAGGCCCCCTGATCTTCAGGTGATCCATATATATATATATATATATATATATATATATATATATATATATTATTATGTATTATATGAGAGAGGGGCCTTTTCCGTTCTATGGGCACCATTGAAATGAGAGAAATTAATATTTTTTAAACTTATTTTGACTTTTTATTAATAATTAATGATTACATTTTGAATAGGAGAAATGTAATTTATTTAATTTAACAGCTTTAATGAACATAAATAAGAACTAAAAATATTTGTCGTTTCTTCAATTTGACGATTTATTACATTACATTATCATTATTATTGGTCATACCTAACCAACCCAATCCTAACCTAACCTAACTTAACCTAGCTTAACATAGCCTAACCTATCCTAACCTGCCCTAACCTTATCTAACCTCGTTCGTGCCCATAGAATGGAAAAGCCCCTGAGAGAGAGAGAGAGAGAGAGAGAGAGAGAGAGAGAGAGAGAAACTTTCTTCATAGAGCGAAAGAAGGTTTTGTGTACTGTAGATCGTGCAAGATGCTTCGTACCTCTGGTGCTCATGGTATATCACCAGTTACCACTTGTCGTGTGATCGGACAATCAGACTGCTGTACTCAAGGTCTGAAGCATACATATAACAACTCACATTAGTGATCTTCTTAATAACATAATTCATAATGGGAATTACGTAAATCTTTAATCTCAAAATGAATACAAAAAGCCTCTGCCCGACAGATGAGCTTAAATCGACGCATAAGGAGTTAAGGATTGTAGACTAGGGTGGAGTGAAAAAAACTTTTTTTAGAATTCATTTTTGTAAGGGCACCCAAAAGTTAGTCTGTGGTACCAATAAGAAATCCGTAAAATATTAGCTACCTGCGACATCAACTTCATCGGCCCCAAGGAGGTCAAAGATTTTACCTTTCAGGTGCCCCCAAAAATTTAAGGAAAAATTCAAAGATTTAAGCGTATCTTCCGTTGTGTTTATGCTAGGAAGATCATTTTTCTTTCATTTGATTTGTCTATTTACGTTCTTTAAGTTTATTCTTATATACGTTTTTCCCATTTCCCACAGAAATTTGGAAAATTTGGTATTTCATGAAAAATGCTAACAAAAAATAGGAGTTTTATTGCTTTCGTTAATTGGTTGATGTTAAGCGTCATTCAGTGATTCAGTTTTCTTTTAGAAGCTCATAAAATAGCCGCATGGCTTTAAATATATTGGTTTATTGGAGCGGCTCTCCGCTAATTTAAGCTGGATACGAGCCATGCGTATCTCGGGTTAAATTACCCAGAACTCACCACTTGGAGATGGCTGCTCTTTGAGTTCTACCCTAACCCACCCACCACAATAATTTAGAAAGCTTCTTACTCAGTTTGCAGTCTCTCTCTTGATTTCAAATGATTTCATTATTGCTTTAGATGCAATTTTGGTTTTAACGTAGCCATCTTTCCTCTCACTTCCATAAACTGCTCTTGCCGCTTCTGTTACGAGTTTGATGCTCCTTTCTATTGCTTGTGTATGACAAGAGAATTGAAAGAGTTTTAATTTTTCTTCGCTAGTGTTCTCAGCCAATGATGCTCTTTGGTTAAGTGTTTTGTCAATGGTGGCTGAAGCCTGATGGGACTATCTGTCCAAAATATAATATCAGTGTCACGGAAATTTAGCTTCGGTACACTGAACTCGCGAATGCTTTTCATTTTTTCAGCTTGAGATCTTGCTACTTCGATCCTTCGTACTGCCAATTTTCGAATGTTTGGCCGGTTATCATTAAACATTGCAAGAAAAAGGTTCTCATTCTCATTCTCATTTTTTGAAGGTCCGGGATTAATTAATGGCTTTGTCGTGAGTTTAAACGGCTCACTGCTTTCGTCCGTTTCGCTGGAACTTCACGAAATAGTTGCAGCAGTATCAAATTCTTTCATTCCTTTCGAGATCCGTGCTGTATATTCCTCATACTTTTGGTGACCACTTTATCTACGGACCCAATCATCATTTTCGAGACGTTCGTTGGTCATTAAGGAAATCCCTTTCCAGAACAGGAACTTTTCGGTCTTTCTCACAACGACATGTCAGGAAGTCTTCACATTTACGAGTAGCTATACCAAAAAGCTTCAGTGAGTCAAATTTAAATTTGTGAAGCAATGCTTGATAGGATGCTTGGTCTTTCCGCCCTTTGAATTGTTTAAAGACATTTTGATATTTTCGTACAAACCTTGGATGCGCTGCGTTATGGTCTTATGATGGCTAGTTGGAATAGAAGCACGATCCCATACAGTCTTTACTTTTTGAGCAACGACTGTAGCAACATCATAAATTTTTGGATTAGCTTCTCCTGACTTAATTCTTTCCTGTCTAACATAAAGGAAACACTGAAGTATATCTTCGGACGAAAGCAAATAAATCAGTGAGAGATCCTTTGGTGGCCCAAAGATTGGATTCAGCTGCTGAATATTCCTCGTCTTCCTTTTCGCTGATTCATTCGCGGCCATGGAAGCCATACCTAATTTTGCTTCGTGCGTCGGAATAGAATTAGACTATATTAGTGACTGTAAATGTTTTTAGCGAAACAGATTCAATATAAAAATTTATCAAAGCAATCAAATAATCTGAAAAAGAGATATAAATTATAATGTAATATAGTATAAATAACAAACCCTAAATAATATAATTATGAAATAATTTAAATCTGTGAAAATCTAAAAAATTGAAACCTTAAAATGGTGCTAAAACATCTACTAAAGTTGAGAAACTCGACGAAAGATATAAAAATTCCTATTTTTTCTTAGTATTTTTCATGAAATACCAAATTTTCAAATTTCTGTGGGGATTGGGTATAAGGGAAAAGTTAAAGAACATAAATAGACAAATCAAATGAAATAAAAATGATCTTCCTAGCATAAACACAACGGAAGGTACGCTTAAATCTTCGAATTTTTCCTTAATTTTTTGGGGGGACCTGAAAGGCAAAATCTTTAACCTCCTTGGGGCCGGTGAAGTTGATGTCGCAGGTAGCTAATATGAACAATATCTAATACAACATTTCAGTACTTATGTTTGTAATCCACGGTTCAACAGAATGGGTTTGGTTGCAATGGTATGGGCAGCGATTTGGGATGATGAAAAGAATGCCCTTAATGGTATCATGTAGGGACATCTTAAATACATATTACTTCTTGAGAATCATATCCTCTTCCATTACTCCAACATGTGGTTTAGCAGTTAAACACACACGTTTCAAGAGGAATGTGCCTCGTGTCATACCTCAAACACCACATCTCAATACAGGAAAGCAAATGATGTACAGGTTCTTTCCTAAGCATCTATGTAGAAACCTTGATATAAACCCTATTTAACACGTTTGGTGTCACCATTATGAACTATGAAATCGAAGACTCCGCTCCCACAGGTACCGCAGATATACAGGAGAACTTAAATGAGGTTTAATAAAAACATTTACCTTTCCATGAAACAAAAACTCGTTACTTTTACACTATGGCGTCCTTGGCCTTATTGGTACAACTTGTGGAAAAAGACATTATATAATTGAATGTCAACTAGAACTCATTTCCCCCCCTTGCTCGGGTGAATGTGCTCCGAGGGACGCCTGAACCCGAGCATTAACAGGGTTGGTGGCCGTCCCAACCCAACCCAGGCGCTAGCATCCGAGAACGAACCCAGAGCCTCGCCTCCCAGAGTTTGATACCGAGACTATCGAGCTACCAGGAAGGGATGGAGAAAAAGCCCATACCTGAATTCCTTTCTCTTATTCCGTCTACGCTTTTTCGTACCATGTTGAAACATACACGCATACATGGATAGAGAAGTAAAGCGATAGAAAGATAATCTTATAAATAGATGATGTAAATTTATGTATAAATACATTAAGCGCTCTAATATAAATGTCTTTTATAGAATGAACTTTCAGAGGAAAGATGTATGAGTTAATTCACTTTCAAATTTCAAAGAAAGCTCTTCCAACATTTGAGAGTAAATATACTTTTCTTTTTACTCTTTTTGGAAAAACAGTAGTCGTAGTCTGATGCAATTTGTATTTCTTTGAAGTTTAATCTAACTAAACACACTAAAAATTTGTTTTATGATAGAAAACTGAATAAGTTATGCATTTATCATTGGTATCAAACGAAACCTAATACCTGATATTTAAAATTAACTACAATTTGACTATTTTGGCGGATAAAACAGAATGACATATGTTAAATATGAAATATGTCGGAGCACCACCGATGTCCCTGCCTATATTTGTGACCGTGACCACTGTGTGTGTGTGGAACAGTGTTTTCCACAGAAGATGAATTCCGGCTAGAATTTAATGTTAGTATTTTAGTAATGTAATTCTCTGATAGCTTTGTGGATACATTACCTAAATCCTGTTATTCTATGTAATGTATTTTAAAATTTTCTTGATCTTTTAATTTATAACAGTTTATAAAAATTTCCTTAATAGCTGCAGTAAAATCATATAGGTACCTATATATATAATATTCAGCCGCAGATATCTGGTAACTCTGCTTAGGGCTAAAAGGCCGCTGCTCCAGTGTTGCCAAATCTTTAATTTAAAAAAAAATGACACCTAAAAATCTAAATATTCTTATCAGTGAAGTTCAATTACATAAATGAATTAATTATAAAACTAAAATTTATAATTTATTTGATAGCACCGTTATTGGATTAAAAACTTGCAACTTTGACAATCCATCCTAATCGTAACACCTATGGATATCTCATCTGAGATGAAGCTTGGACTCTCTGCCAGAGAAAAAAAGGGGGAAAAAGTCAGTTAGTCTTTGTGGTCTGGGAAATGTTATATGAGAGTTGTTGTCTCGGTCTTTTAAAAACCAGTGTAGTTAAAAAACAAATAAGATATTCAGTTGTGCGTGTGAGAGTTGAAAAACACCACGTTCATGTTTATGTCTGTGTGACGTGGCACTTTTTAACCCTGATACGCAGAGTTATCATTCTGCCTTCTCATTCATTCTTGTGTGTGGTGTTTTTTTTTTTTTTTTTGTAAAATAAAACTGCATTCAACAATGTCGTCGTTCTTATCTTTCCACGGAATTGACACTTTCTCTTTTCAACGAATCGTGAAGAGAGGAAGCACCGACACAGCCAACCATTTTGTGGAATTGAGGGACATGCAATTGTTCGTGAAACACGCAGTCAGATGAAATCGGCCTCAAGTTAGAGAAAAGAAGCTGTAATTAACGATATAAACTTTTGTTGTCGGGGCGACGAAGCGACATACTGAGTCACCATACAAAAAGGAAGTTTCATTAATTTATGCTGAGCGGTTCAAAAGTTATGATCCGGACACGGCAAAAAAAACGGAAAAAAACTCCTTTTGACACTTGATCTCTATTTGTGACCATGACCTTTGATGCAAGGATCTGGTTCTTGCTCGCGACACATCGTCTTATGATGATACATATTATATGAGATTTTATCAATTTAAATTGTCTCAGAAGTTATGACTCGGACACGAAAGTATGACGAACAACGGACGGACGGACGGTCTAATAATAAGTGAAGAGGACCAGAAACTGAAACAGCGCTTAGGCGGCCCATAGCACTAACTCCCAGCAAATTATTACTGCCAGCACCAGAGAAACGGTATTATTCACTGAGCTATGGACGCTGGCAAGAATGACAGTATATTTAAACAACTATCATTCAAAATACTTTGCTTAGTACATTATGATAATTAAAAAATATGGGAGGGTCCCTCGCAATAACTGTTCTTGCAATATGAACAATGAACATTCCTCTCACTCACCCCGCCTCCCACCCCCAACACCATTAATATTTTAGTTAATAATATATTCTTTTCTAATTCCAGTAAACAATTTAATATAGATAATTATTTCCCCTATACAGAAGGGTAATTTTAATTCTAGTTTTACCTTAACCCTGTTAAGCATGCGCAGTCTTCTATGAGCGAGTCTGATTAAAATCGTCTGGCGTGATAGGTACATCATATGTTCAAGGTTTAACTTACGCACTTAAAGTTTTTGATATATGGCACCCTAATAATTTTAACTTCATTGCCTGATCGATTATTATGGCTAATATAAATTGCTGCTACAACGTGAACAAATTTGACTTAATTCGTTACTGCTGCCACCTGTTGGAGAAATTTCTAACCATTTTTTAATGAAACATTTATTTATATATATATATTCCCTGTACTACATATATTATGTAATGTATAACAATATTCAGTTAAGAGGTCACTAGCTTAACCACTCAGGTCAGACTAATGCGGTTCATTACGATAACTCTGGATTATTATTATTATTATTAACACCAACATTGGGAGTCGAACTCCGATTTGTGTCTTCACTCGTTTATGGCCTAACCCAATGAGCTATATGAACGTTGGCCATAATGGATATTAGTCTGGCATTATGCAATAAGGAAATATCACTTTTGAGGGTCGTAACGAAGTTGAAACACCGTCATTATATCACCAGAAGAAAAAAGAGATTAAACAAAACAGTTTTTATTACCAAAATAACCCATCGGGGGTTGTGTCTTATGAGTTTATTGATCGTGACCTGTACTATAGGTTATCGATCATGTTTAGCCAATAAAACCGTTGCTTTTGCACTGAAACGTGCCTTCACGAACGATGCTGAACAGAACTAATATATATATATATATATATATATATATATAATATATATATATATATACACATATGTAACAATATATATATATATATATATATTAATATTATATATTAATGAAAATTATTTCACGAAAGCACACGTGAATAATATTTATGATGAAAATAACCACGAAGGAACATAAAACAAAAGCAACACTATTGGAAGTGATTTGTGTTACCGACCTGCTTTATTGGGATCTTGTCTCAACAAAGGCAAAACGAGCTTTTTAGCGTGTGAATAATAATAACCCTCGCACTTTGTCAAAGAATATTTTAGTACTTCCATTTTCCCCAGGCTTTGTAGCCATTCCTAATTTACTTAAATTTTTTAACATTAATTAATGTAGTATTTTCATATGACACTATTGTGAGAAATGGCGTAATAAAGAAAGTCCTACCAGTAATTCAGCGCATTATCTATAAAATTGGTTGTAAGCAATGTGACCTCTTTTATATTGGACAGACGGAAAAAGACTTGAACACGCGTGTAAAACAGCATCAATATTCCGTTAGAACGACCCAGTCGTCCAATGCCCTTTTTGTCCATTTGTCAGAGTTATCACATTGTACTGGTTGGAATAATTCTCCAATTTTGTTTTACTTAAGCAACATTGTTAATACGAGTAGAAACATTCTTGAGTCTGTCATTATTCAACTTACGAACAATTTCAACCTTAGCCAGGGCCTTTTTTTCGCTCGATCCTGTTATTTTGAATTCATTCAGAACAGATTTAGATAAGAAGGGCAAGGCGCTAAAACTCTAGTAGTTGTTCCACGTGAATTGTATGCTCCTTCTATATATTTTCTGCACCAATCATATTATTTTTTCTATGATCTATATAAGATCTCAATCTTGTGATTAATTTCAGTGTTCCTGAGGATGTCATAATTAGACAAAAGCGCTTGAGTACTATTTGATGTTTCATTTTCCTTCGTGGTTATTGTCATCATATATATATATCCAACAGACTTTTTGTTTGTTTTTTGTGTAAACAAAAATGTAGGGATCTGTGTGTTAGTGTTCAACAATGTAGGGCATCTTAAATTCACTATAATTTAGTAAAAGCTCTCTCTCTCTCTCTCTCTCTCTCTCTCTCTCTCTCTCTCTCTCTCTCTCTCTCTCTCTCTCTCTCTCTTGAATAGGTTATAAACCAAAACCAAGTTACAATCTCTATTTCTCATAACAATTAATAAATAAAAACAACGTAGGCATAAATATTAATTTTCAATGCCCTGATCCCTTAAGTGATTACGTTAGTCCGTATAAAAAACCTCTCAAAGAAGATTAAATAAAATAAAACCAACATATGAGGACCTTCATTAAAGACTAACGAATAAACGAACTTTTATAACAATATCACGACACAAATTCAAGAACATAAATCAAAGCGGGTTAAAAACTGCTTTTGCTGTGAAATCGAAGCTTCTGCCAAACTCCAATACGTCATAGGTCATCTCGAAGTTAGGACGGTTTGACATTTATCGCTTTCCTATATATTATAACTCCCTCAACTGACGATTAAGTCATATAAATAACCTTTTTCGGTCCATTGTGGCACTTTAATTAAGAAAAACTCCACACAACTAGTTATTATTCAGTATTTGACAAAATGTATCAGACGCGCAGCAATTCGAAAGACGAATATAATTGAAAATAGAGTTATAAGGACAAATATTAGTTATTTTTTTTCAAAAATACTGCTTGAAATGTTTTTTAAGAAATATATATATATATGATTAGAACTCAGAATGGTCCCCTGAGGTTTTTGTATGATACAAAGAGACAAATTTTCTCAGAAGAGTTCCTTGTTTCATGCACGCTTTGTGTGTATCATATATATATATATATATATATATACATATACAGTGTATATTTTTTCTTCTCTTTTTTAGCTATGAATGGTTGAAAAAGTTTCAATATGTATAGAAATAGTTGTAACATATAACAGAAAAATAGCAAAAATATATAGAGCGATATAGCACCGGACAGGATCTTCAAAGAGTGCCTTGAAAATCTTACCCATTAAATTTGGTCAGTTTCTTTGAATTTTCTTTTGATATTCCGGCCCACATCACGTGATGGTAATTTGAAAACTTCTGTAAAGAATGATTTTCTTATCATTACATAGACCATCAGAGGTACAGTAGGATGTACAGTTGCGGGAAAAAGTCCGTCTATTAATATAAAATTTCTGAAAACAAAAATATTCCTAATTGGTAATATTTTGTGTTTTCGGTAATCTTTTAGTTTAGTCGCAAATTAGTGAGATAAAAAAACAACAACAATAAAACGAATTTTATTAACTAAGTCATTTACGTTAGGTTAGGTTAGGTTAAGTTAGTTTAGGTTAGGTTAGGTTAAGTTAGTTTAGGTTAGGTTAGGTTAAGTGTACGTTTGTGTACGTACGTACTACACAACTTAAAAGTACATCTAACCTAACCTAACCTAACTTGACCTAACCTAACCTGCTATGTTTAAAACAACTTCTACAATAAAAATAAAAACAAAATTAATTTGCGGAGTCTAAACACAACTTAAAAAGTACACCTAACCTAATTTAACTTGACCTAACCTAACTTAACCTAACCTAACTTTCCAAGTTTAAAACAAACTTTACAATAAAAATAAAAACAAAATTAATTTGCAAAGTCTAAACACAACTTAAAAGCACACCTAACCTAACCTAACCTAACCTAAACTAACCTGATTTGTGACGTTAAACTACAAGATTACCGTTTTTTCTTTGGGTATTTCCCCCCTTTTGGTGACTAATAAAATTTCAAGAACCAAATACAATCACAACTGATTATTTTTCATTTTTTAATTATAGTTAGAAATTTTAGGGGGTTTGGCGAACTTTTTTCCCCGACACCTTATATGATAAATTAGACCTACACCCATTTGGTTGACAAGGTTTCGTTGACACTCTAAAAAACTAACTTTACCTAACCTAACCTAGGTTAACTTAATGTAACCCACAGTAACTCTTCGATTGTATGTCACGTCGATCAGTTGTCGTTAGCGAACATGAATTCGCACTACGACTTTTTGAATCGAGTGTATACTCAAAAAAATATTAAAAGTGGTTTGGTGGTGTACTGGTGTAGTGGTTCGTCCTTCCACACAATAAAAATTGGTTGGTAGATAAATGGGTACCTGAGTAGCCTAGAGGTTAAGGCCCTGGGCTGCTGATCGGGGAGGTCGTGAAATCTAGTCCGGTCAAAGACTTTGTAATTTCTGACTACCCGTGGTGCGTCGTGATTCGGATTCCACGTTAAGCTATAGGTCTAAGGTGGAGCAACAAGCTTGACCTTTGTCAGAATGAACAATTCGGGCAGAAGCAAAACCAAGGTTATTAATCAAGGTATTATACAAAAGGTTGACAAAAGTAAATAGACACCTTTAATTGACCTTTGTCGTGTTGCTTTCCCCTTTCCATTATGTAAAGGTAACACACACACACACACCCCCACACCACACACCACACACACACACACACACACCACACGTTCTGGCATTCCATTGACGAACTTTGCCATTTATTCTTGAAGACAATTATCGGGGTGTCCATTTACGATTAATGTAATTTTTTTAGAAACAATACAATCAACCAAACTTGGTTGCATCAACCCAAATACATGGTTACTTATTTTGGCAGCTAATCCCAAATTGCTGATTCAACCACGCAATGATTGTACCAACCACTGACGTGTATTGCCAGGAATATAATTACTGTCAGAGTAATCATTGTATGGTTGAATGAACCATGTGGGAATGGTTGTCAAACATTAAAATATGCGACCATGGTATGTCTTCTTATTGTATCTTAAGGTTGACTCTAAGGTATAAAATTTAACACAACAGAAAACCAATTGGTCAGAACGACCGGACAAAATATTTGGTTGGTTATTTGCCAACCAATTCAAATGGTTAACCTAATTCTGGTAACAAGCTTAAAAAGGACCTATAATCCATTTGGTTAACAAGATGTAAAACATTGACACTCTAAAACCTAAGTTAATTTAACTTCACCTAATCTAACCTAACGTAATCCACAAAAACGTGTCAATTTTATATGAAGTCGATCAGAAGTCGTTAGCCGGATTAACCACCTGGTTGGTTTGCAAATAACTGAATTGCTGCTGCGTAGATAACCATAACATACGAAGTACATACAGATAAACAGCATATATATATATATATATATATATATATATATATATATATATATATATATATATATATATATATGATGGATCAGGACCTGAAAACAATGAAAAAAGATTATATAAACATATGCCCGAAATCACTTTGTTTCCGAGTTACAGCCCGTTTTGTGTTCCAGCAATTCTTTCCGCAAACTGTTTACAAACACTGCTTGCCGACAATGTTTGTGGGTGCGTACAAGACTTATTTCATGTATGGCCTTGCCGATTGTAATGTTTCGTACACTCCATGACATGTTTCAATATCGTTGAGTGTAGAGCTATCAGTCAGTCAGAGATGCATCGCGGTGTTTCACTGTTCGTATTCGTAACTTCTTACCATCAATAAGTGCAGTCCAGTGAAAAATAAAAAACCTCAAAAGTTTTTGTGCTATTCAGTGATGGTGTGCATTTGAAGTAAGAATGGAGGTTTATTCAAACAGAGAAATGGCAGACATGCATCTCATATACGGACTTGCCGAGTGTAATGCGGCTGCAGCAAGACATCTGTATGCGGAAAGGTTTCCGAATCGCCGTCTGCCAGCTAAGAAGACCTTTCAGAGAATAGACCAGCGTCTTGGTGATACAGAATCATTCAACAAGCGAGTTTCAGATGGTGGTAGACCAATCAGCGCCAGAACTGTTGAGTTGGAGGAGCGGGTCTTGAATCGCTTGGAGGAACAGCCTGGCGTCAGCACCCGAAGGATAGCAGCAGCAAAGGGTGTAAGATACAGAACTGTGTGGAAAATTTTACGGGAACAACAGCTTTACTCATATCACATTCAGAGAATACAAGGCCTTACTGAAGCTGATTTCCCACCACGAGAGGCTTTTTGTACTTGGTTCCTTCAACAGTGTGCTCGCGATCCTTTTTTTCTATCCTCCGTGTTGTTTTCTGATGAAACTGCCTTCACAAGAAATGGCGTGATCAATTTTTACAACACTCATCACTGGGCCGAAGAGAATCCGCATGCCATCATCCAATCAAGGCACCAACAACAATTTAGTATCAATGTATGGGCAGGACTTATTGCCGAAAATCTTAATCGGTCCTTTTGTTTTGCCTGGAAGATTAACAGGAGAATCCTATTCCAATTTTTTAAGGAATGATTTAAGCGATTTATTAGCTGAAGTTTCTCTTGGTGTCCGACGTCGTATGTGGCTTATGCATGACGGCGCTCCGCCTCATTTTAGTCGAGTAGCCAGAGACTATTTGGATGACCATTTCCCCTGATAAATGAATAGGCCGTAAAGGACCCATTGCGTCGCCTGCTCGCTCCCGGACCTGAATCCACTCGATTTTTACCTGTGGGGTCATCTGAAATCCATCGTTTAGGTGACACTCATTGACACCGTTGAAATGCTTCGCCAACGTGTAGAACAAAGGATGCCAGAAAATCCGAGCAATACCTGGAATGTTTGAACGCGTGAGGCAGTCTATGACGAGGCGTCTTCACGTGTGTATTCAAGCGCAAGGCGGTCATTTTGAGCACTTCCTTTAAAGGTAAGGCGGATACTTGCTGGAACACATAACGGGCTGTAACTCGGAAACAAAACGATTTCGGGCATATGTTTATATAAGCTTTTTGCATTGTTTTCAGGGCCTGAATCCATCCTGAAAGTGCGCCCCACATGTTATGAAACACCCTGTGTATATATATATATATATATATATATATTATATATATATATATATATATATATATATATTATATATATATATATATATATATTAATCCAATTTATAAACAAAGTAAATTCTAATTAAAGAAAAACACATCTATATCGATTACAACATCGAAACAATATGGAAATTTTATACCATTTTCTGCAACAAGCAAACAAACGTTTCAAATATTTAATCAAACAGAATCAAACTATCTTTTGGAATTCAGAATCTCGAAAGCATAGAATAGTTTTGGTTCTAAAAGAAAAAATTTGCTCCAAAGAGGATCCCAAAAACCTTTGAAATCTGAGGAACAATGGTCAAAGGCCTCAAGTGTCAAAGTAGAAATATTTGCCAGTTTTATTTTAGTTTCACCTGGAGTTGTCTTTCAAAGTGATTCACGTGTTCTGTAAATATTCTTGCGTACATGCAGGTTACAGGTTACAGGGAACAATTCTCTCTTTCGTCAATATCTTCGAATATATATCTTTTATCAGTGGCGACTCCTGCACTCGGTCTTCTCTGGCTGAGCCCGAGAGGCAAGGGGCAAGGAGAAGCATGAGAGATAAAATTGTGTATTTATAGATTTAAGTTTTAAAAAAAAGTTTTAAATACAATTTTAAAAAATGGTTTTTGGCTGGTAGTATGTTACTATTTTTCTGTCTAGCCTTCGTCACGCAAGCAAATTTTGAACGCATTTAGATACCCTTACTACCTATAAAAAAACTATATTGACACATTAAGTTTTCGTGTAATCTTTCAAGATCCTTTACTCGGGCGCAAGACATTACGCCCGAGAAAGTATAAGTAATATCGTATATTTAAAGTTCTTTTAATGAATAATTATTTGCTCGCATACGGTTACATAATAGCCCTTCTTCTAATTTTCATTAAATAAAAACGTTTTTCCTCCTATTAATTTTTTTTATAAAGAAAAAAAACATTTCAACTCGGGCTTATATCCTTCGGCCTTGTAGAGGCACAATTTTTAATTCTGGCGATACATGGTAACTTTTTACGTTTCGATAAGCGTGCTTCAACTGCCTTGGGCGGCGGTGCAGTTTGATTTTTGCCGCAATGTGAGGTTGTTCGGTTTTCTAAATAATCTGATTTATTTTTAATATTATAAGTATTCTTAATGCTTTACAAACTAAATATCCAAATGTAATTGACTCCAAATCCTTAGTTAACGAATTGAAATATCTTTATCGTGACAGTGACTTTAGAAAATGCAAATCTGCAAATGAAATTTTAGAAGTCTTTCACGAACTAGGATTATTGTCTGCGCTGTCGGAAACCACAAAGCTGATTCAGCTCCTTCTTACCATACCTGTAACTTCTGTTTCAAATGAAAGAAGTTTCTCTGTTCTTGATCGAATTAGATCATATTTAAGAAACACAATGGCTCAAGAACGGCTCTCGTCCCTGGCTAGGATTTCAATTGAAAAAGAAATACTTATTGATTTAGAAAGCAAAAAGGAATTACATGACCGAATATTAAAGGAATTTGCTTTAAAACCAAGACGCTTGGTTTATAATTTTTTTTATCGAGGTATATATTTATTTATTTTATTGATAATCTTAAGTTATTGTCATGCATTTAAATGTCAGCTCATATGTAGACTTGAAAATTTAAAAAGAGCCCGAGTAGTCTTGAAGAGCTGGATCGCCACTGTCTTTTATAAATATAATTAACCGCAATGTAATTCTAACATTAATAACGGTTTGAATGCACTTGACATGTTGCAAAAGCCATTAAAATCAGTTTTTTTTTTAACTTGGTTGAAAATCAAATTAAGGAAAGCAAAATAAATAAATTCCATTTGAATTAAGTATCGAAAACAATTAAAAGGAAATACGAATGGAATTTTATCATTGATATATATATATATATATATATATATATATATATATATATATATATATATATATTAACGTAAAGAACGACGCTTGTATAGAAGAACATACCGCGCAAGATGAGGAGGGAGAACGAACAAATGAAAAAAATGAGGTAACCACCCGGGAATCGAACCCGGGATCTTCCGATTGCCGTCAGATATGATAACCACTGCGCGTATGTAGGAGAATTACGACTTCTGATCGAGTGAGGCCCATTGGTGTAGTGGTTATCATATCTGACGCAAGGCAAGCGGAAGATCCCGGGTTCGATTCCCGGGTGGTTACCTCATTTTTTCATTTGTTCGTTCTCCCTCCTCATCTTGCGCGGAATGTTCTTCTATACAAGCGTCGTTCTTTACGTTAATTATACTGTGTGTTGTTTGCAGTTAAAATGTGTATATATAGATATATATATATATATATATATATATATATATATATATATATATGTAGGTTACGCAAAGAAAAATCTGCCGTTACTTAAAACAAAACACGTTTAGTTGATCACTTTTCTTTGACTCCAAGAAAGCAATAGTTAATGATAGTTTATTTAGCGTTATCCTATATATTTTATTTTTGTTTAATTTTGTTATAACAAAATACGGGTCAATCCCAGAATAGGCACCTGATGTACCTCAATCCCAGATGAAGCACCTGCGTTCAACCTCAATCCCAGAATAGGCACCTTGCAAGGAATTAAATAAAAAAAACTTGATGATTACAAAATTTATTGTTTATACAAAGTTTATTACAAATGTAATAAAGGCAAAGTTATAAAAGGTTTAAAGTGGTTTAATGAATAAAGAAAAATTTTAGATATTATAAATTCCTGCAATATGAACCCGAATGTTTCTGAATCCATCTGAAGCAAATCTATCTTGCCACATAAATTGGTATAGATAAACTAACCAAAAAAGCAGAAGATATAGCAAAAGATTAGGTTAGGTTAGGTTAGGTTAGGTTAGGTTAGGTTAAAGTTGATTTTTTCAAATATTGATAAAAACAATGAAATGATATCTCTAAAAACTGTTTATATTTTTTTCTCCTCAATCCCAGATTAAGCACCTGTGTTTTGCCTCAATCCCAGATTAAGCACCTAAAAATGATTTCAGGTGCCTATTCTGGGATTGATCCCAAAATACAAATCATATCTTTAAAAAAAATAAAGCGTTTAATTAACCAC
Source organism: Bathynomus jamesi (assembly GCA_023014485.1). Taxonomy (NCBI): domain Eukaryota; kingdom Metazoa; phylum Arthropoda; class Malacostraca; order Isopoda; family Cirolanidae; genus Bathynomus; species Bathynomus jamesi. The sequence goes on along the minus strand of JAJOZX010002272.1, from coordinate 666,436 downwards.
AATTTGTTTGAATCAAATAAAGCAATGGCCAATATATAATAATTGCTTTAATTAATTACTACAGCATTTCTGGGTGGTTTCCCTTATTGTAGAATTTTTATCTTGAAGATCGTATAAACAGAAAGTATATTTCCGAACGGAACGGCAACCCACAGCAGCAATATAGTCGTTTTAGTTCCTAAAAGTGCATTTGTAACTTAAAAAATTTATATAATAGCATTCTAATGTCGAGCAAAAACTATATATATATATATATATATATATACCCAGTTTGTTAGCCTTCTCGAACACGAAATGACGTAATGAGAAGGAGACTCTCTCCGTTGCGTGAAAGATGTCAGGAAAAACGGTTCTAACCCAATTAAGGTGAAATTGTTTACGGATTTGTTTCTGTATAAACTGTATAATGTGCGCATAGGTAAATATTTAGTAGTTAAGTAAATAAATTTTGATATATAAAAATTAGAAAGATAATTAACGACTTATGTTTACTTTAAACAAATTGTTGTTTGAAACAACATACGCAAGATTTTTTTCGATCAACTAAATATTGTTTACTGCTCCAAATTAATTATTATTAACAACAAAATTCTTTTTGTAACACGAAGCAAAAATTTGGGTGTCTAAAAATAAAATAAAAGTTGTTGCCACGCATTTATTTTTGTTCGAATCAAGAGAAAATAGAATAATTTTATTAAAATGTATGTCTACACTGTAAAATACAGACCATTAAAATGTCTTCACTGTAAAATACAGACCATTAAAATATGTCCACACTGTAAAATACAGACAATTAAAATATGTCTTCACTGTAAAATACAGACCATTAAAATATGTCCACACTGTAAAATACAGACCATTAAAATATGTCTACACTGTAAAATACAGACCATTAAACTATGTCTACACTGTAAAATACAGACCATTAAAATATGTCTACACTGTAAAGTACAGACCATTAAAATATGTCTACATTGTAAAATACAGACCATTAAAATATATCTACACTGTAAAATACAGACCATTAAAATGTCTACACACTGTAAAATACAGACCATTAAAATATGTCTACACTGTAAAATACAGACCATTAAATATGTCTACACTGTAAAATACAGACCATTAAAATTGTCTACACTGTAAAATACAGACATTAAAATATGTCTACACTGTAAAATACAGATCATTGAACTATGTCTACACTGTAAAATACAGACCATTAAAATATGTCTACACTGTAAAATACAGACCATTAAAATATGTCTACACTGTAAATACAGACCATTAAAATATGTCTACACTGTAAAATACAGACCATTAAAATATGTCTACACTGTAAAATACAGACCATTAAAATATGTCTACACTGTAAAGTACAGACCATTAAAATATGTCTACACTGTAAAATACAGACCATTAAAATATGTCTACACTGTAAAATACAGACCATTAAAATATATCTACACTGTAAAATACAGACCATTAAAATATGTCTACACTGTAAAATACAGACCATTAAAATATGTCTACACTGTAAAATACAGACCATTAAAATATGTCCATACTGTAAAGTACAGACCATTAAAATATGTCCACACTGTAAAATACAGACCATTAAAATATGTCTACACTGTAAAATACAGACCATTAAAATATGTCTACACTGTAAAATACAGACCATTAAAATATGTCTACACTGTAAAATACAGACATTAAAATATGTCTACACTGTAAAATACAGACCATTAAAATGTCTACACTGTAAAATACAGACCATTAAAATATGTCTACACTGTAAAATACAGACCATTAAAATATGTCTACACTGTAAAATACAGACCATTAAAATATGTCTACACTGTAAAATACAGACCATTAAAATATGTCTACACTGTAAAATACAGACCATTAAAATATGTCTACACTGTAAAATACAGACCATTAAATATGTCTACACTGTAAAATACAGACCATTAAAATATGTCTACACTGTAAAATACAGACCATTAAAATATCTACACTGTAAAATACAGACCATTAAAATATGTCTACACTGTAAAATACAGACCATTAAAATATTCTACACTGTAAAATACAGACCATTAAAATATGTCTACTGTAAAATACAGACCATTAAAATATGTCTACACTGTAAAATACAGACCATTAAAATATGTCTACACTGTAAAATACAGACCATTAAAATATGTCTACACTGTAAAATAGACCATTAAAATATGTCTACACTGTAAATACAGACCATTAAAATATGTCTACACTGTAAAATACAGACCATTAAAATATGTCTACACTGTAAAATACAGACCATTAAAATATGTCTACACTGTAAAATACAGACCATTAAAATATGTCTACACTGTAAAATACAGACCATTAAAATATGTCTACACTGTAAAATACAGACCATTAACTATGTCTACACTGTAAAATACAGACCATTAAAATATGTCTACACTGTAAAATACAGACCATTAAAATATGTCTACACTGTAAAATACAGACCATTAAAATATGTCTACACTGTAAAATACAGACCATTAAAATATGTCTACACTGTAAAATACAGACCATTAAATATGTCTACACTGTAAAATACAGACCATTAAAATATGTCTACACTGTAAAATACAGACCATTAAAATATGTCTACACTGTAAAATACAGACCATTAAAATATGTCTACACTGTAAAATACAGACCATTAAAATATGTCTACACTGTAAAATACAGACCATTAAAATGTCTACACTGTAAAATACAGACCATTAAAATATGTCCACACTGTAAAGTACAGACCATTAAATATGTCCACACTGTAAAATACAGACCATCAAAATATGTCTACACTGTAAAATACAGACCACCGTTATAAAAATTTTATTATTTCATTTGGACGGAATACTGAATGATTCTGAATAAATTTAATTTTGTAATAGCGATATTATTGGTTCAAAATCAATCCAGAAAGGGAAGCTGTTCCAGCGGTTTCAATGTAGATCCTTTGTTTTACAGGGAAGTCGCCCCATAATCGTCTCATGCAGCAATTGTTACAATTAAATTTAAAGTGAAATTTCCTCCAATAGATGGCGCCTTTCATTCAATATTTATGACCTATATTTTTAACAAGCTTCGTTTTGTTAATCAGGTAAACTGAATTTTAACAATGCAGACAATGAAAACTTTTACTCGTAGGAAATGTTAGTTTAACAAAACCTTGAGTCTTATATTAAGAGATAGACATGTGTAAGAGAATTGACAAAAATGGCTTTGTCAGCTAACATAGGCCTATAACCATGCCACCCTTTTCAAAAATGCTAATTTCGTTATGAAAATAACAATATTGTTTTCTGAGTTTAGCGTCGCTGGCTACGAATCCCGGTGCACCCGGTGTACCAACTTCTGTTGGACTAAAGTCACACTACACAGCTTTACCTGCTGACGAAGGTACCGGGAAATCACCCCAGTTATTTCTTCCCCCCCCCCCAACACACACACACATTTTTCACCCGATCATATGACTAAATCTTCCACCAATCAGCATCTCAAACTTCATTAACGAGCTTCCAACACATACATACATATTATACGTAACCATCTAAGCACACCGACAAACTTTCTTCTATAACTGTACACTATAACAAAAAAAATCTTCTAAATTATCTCTTAAAAAGGGGGGGAAATCCCCCTGTTCCATATTAGTAATCCTTCTTTTCTAGAACTACAGTATATTCCCGGTCACTTTTCAGATTAAAAATTAATCCTGTTCCATCCTCCGGCTCCCTCCACCACTCTAAATTCCCCCCCCCCCCTCCCTCGCACCAGAATTAAAAAAAAATAGATAAAAAAAAAGTTCGTTTAAATGAATCTAATTTGGGGAAATTTTAATTCCTTATTGGAGCTCTGTAATAAACCTTAATTAAAATTCGGTGAGAAACTGCGTAAAAGTAGGACCTGTTCTTGAGCATTAATCACAGGTGTACTCCAGTGAAAGGAGTGTTATTAATTAACAGACTTTAACTTCTTTACTCTTTTCAAAATGATGTTAACACGCAGAGGAAAAATTAGGTAAGGGTTAAATTTGTAAATTGTGTAGGAATAATAGATATAGATATAGAGTGTAACATATTTGTGGATAGTAGTCTATTTTGACTTGATCCTCTGGATCCAGAGATTCTATCTTTAGTTTTAAATCGATAATTAATTAGTTTTAAATTGATAATTATTTAGTTTTGCAAAAATTGGTCGTTGCGAATGTACAGGCAGTTGTTACAGAAATTTCTTATGTTCTTGTGGTTCGGAACCCACGTAAAATTGTAGGTCCCCTCCGCCACCACGGAGGACATATACAATACACAATTACGAACACAGTTAGGTAGACCAGCCACGAGTGGATCCTAGGGTCTTTGTTGGTCTGAAACATTATAACATTATATAAATTATAACATATACTGTGTGTGTATATATATATATATATATATATATATATATATATAGTTTTGAGGTACAGCAAATAGTTACCGTATATAGTGGGATGCGAAAGTGTGAGCGTGAGGGAGTGGACGGTGAGTGGGGTTGAATCGGGCAAAGGAGGGTGAAAGTTCAGCAGTTTGAAGGCTAAATTGAGTGGGAGCAACTCCTCTGTCTAAAATTGATAATAAAAATAACATTAATAGCTGTATTGGTAAAAATAACAACAATATTAATGATGGGGATAATGGAGGGGATAGAGGTGAAAAAAACACTCAATGCTATTTGCAGGAATGAGGACGAAAGGACTAAACTAGATTTTATATATATATATATATATATATATATATATATATATATATATATATATAATCGCGACTGCAAAACAAAGAAAAGGTAAGGTATTAAAAGTTTGTCAGAATTAGACTCTGAGGTTGGTTTTTGGAAACCATAAGACGCAGTCTTCTTTAAATTCTCTTCAGTTTGAGTTTACAAAGAAAATTTTTACGTGTTGAATCTACAGATATATATATATAAAATATTATTCTAAACGAAATACAGGCCTGTATATGGACGGTTTGCGATTGCGGATACTTATGGTTTTTGTCCCATTTTGTGTAGAGCAAGCCTAAGGTAGTAGGAGTGTGACTCTGATTGATGGGGATAAAGTTGTGCTGCCTTGGGGAGGAAACGCAAATTTGCGGCGCATCTTTCTCCTGAAGAATAATGGACCAGGGCTGATAATAACTAGGGGGTGTCTGCAATACAAACTAACGAAAATTGCGATCAATTGAATATGATTACGGATGGTCTTGGAACGAGACAAACACGGAGCATTGTTGCTTTCAGTGGTGATGAACCACGTACGAAAATTTCGCTATGCCCCCCTACCCTATTTGCTTGGCAATACTGTTGCGAACTGCTCGTACCCTGAAATTGGCGTATGGGCGGAATAGTGCTTTGTGTAAAACGATGTTTGACTCTTCATACTTCCACTTAAACTGTGAATATATATATATATATATATATATATATATATTTCATAAAAAATTAAGTTTCATTTGCAAGACCACTTAAAACGGCTATAATTGCTAATCCTTTCTAATTATTTGAGCACTTTACATTGTGAAGCATATCTAATCTCTTTCTTCCAATGGAAACAAACGAGAAATGAGGGTTTAGCCTTTCAAAATCTCAGATTCAGCTCCCAAAACTCTTTTCAGACCTTAAAAGAAAAGTTTCAACAAGACCTGAATATATACTAAATTCAACCAGACAAAGGCGAGAGAGAGAGAGAGAGAGAGAGAGAGGAGAGAGAGAGAGAGAGAGAGAGAGAAAGGGCAAAAGAGGAATTGATGTTTCCTATTAAAACAGCTTCTATTTTGCCCCCGGGGTTACGATCTCCATTAACCCTGGGGGCAAACCCCAGCTACTTATCTACTCAAATTTAAACCCTTCTCCCACCTTCCACCCTCTCAAGAGGCCCCCACCTAATTACGATCTGATTCAGACGTTGTTAGACTGTAATTTTGTACATCTCTTGGCTGTGTGTCTTCTTTTCAGCTCAAACACATCTTTGTGCGTGCGTGCGGAACCATATATATATATATATATATATATATATATATATATATATATATATATATATATATATATATATATAGTTATCACTATTATGTAATCATCTATTATTTCATTTTAAATTAAACTGCACAACTGACGTCGCTTCGGACAACAAATTTTCACTTGCATATCTTCTCTAATAATATTTTCCATTATCTATCTATCTCTCTCTCTCTCTCTCTCTCTCTCTCTCTCTCTCTCTCTATTATATATATATATATATATATATATATATGATGCAAACCCACAAGGAAAAAAAAAAATTATTCCAAGGTCTTTTGTGTATTCAGCAGTACACCTCGTCAGGGAATGTGGGTTTACATCATTCACTCATTTCATGTGTGAAATTCATCTGATATATATATATATATATATATAGCTGTCCGTCTGTCTGTCTGCTTGTCTGATTCTTCTCTCTCTCGTGCTTTACCCCGACTCAAAGCTAAAATTGTCTTTTTTGAAAAGGGGGATAGAATGATGTCTTTACCACATTTCCTGAAGGCAGCTCACTGACACTGACGTCGTACAAGGGTTTCGATAGCATTTCCTTCTGTGATGTCAGTCAGCTTATAATAACACCATTGAGCTTTCTTCTGTAATGACTTCACTTGTTTTCACTTGTTTATTTTTACAGTGACGTATACATCACTTGTCTTTTTTTTATAATGACATCAATGAACTTCTCCTTTTAATGACGTCACTATAACTCCTCCTATACATTGACGCCATTGTGTTTCCTCGTATAGCGCCACTGCATGGGTTTCCTCCTACAGTGACACTTTTACGTTTTCTATAATAATAATGCTCTTGAGTTCCTCTACTGATACCGCCACTTTGGTTCTCCCCTACAGTGACGCTTCTGGACTTCATTTTATAACGACATCACTGGGTTTCACCCTACAATCATACCAGAAGCATCACCTTATGATAACGTTATTGGATTTCCTCCTCTTATGACACCATTATTACTATGTAATGACGTCACTGGACTTCACCCTACAATGACGCCACTGGACTTCACCCTACAATGACGCCACTGGACTTTTCCTCTAAAGACGCCACTGGACTTTTTCCTCTAAAGACGCCACTGGAACTGACTCATAGTAATGTCAATGAACTTTCTTCCATAATGACGTCCATAGGTCCCCCTTGAATAGGGAGCTGAGGCAAATCGCTTTTGGTCGATTTCGCAAAAGAGTTAAGGGAACAGAGAAAAATTTTATTTTGCACATAATTGGTTAATTTCTTCAGTTTTGCCAACTTTGCATTTTGGAATTTGCATTTTGAAAAATAAAAGAGTTTTCTATTTGTAAAAATGTTAAATTTATACGCCATTCAAAAGATTTTTTTCTTTTTCTTTTCGTTGTTAAAAAAAAATGGATCAAAGAAATGTTAATCATGTTATGTTCATTTGTTTTTATTATTATGTGTGTGTGTGTGTGTGTGTGTGTGTGTGCGTGTGTGTGCGTGTGTGCGTGCGTATTCACTCTTTTAAAAACTTCTCACGATTATAACAACAAGCTGAATAAGTTAACCAAATATTCGTGGAATAGTTAGTGAAGAATTTTGGATAACTTCGCGATGGAGTCGTGAAATGTATATGTAATTTCATGTCTGACAATAGGTCTACATCAGTATGCGAAATATCACGACAAAAATTAACTTTTTTTTTTCTTTTAAAGAATATGATTTCGGAAAAAGTATATAATTTTTTAGAAATATCTAAATTCATAATAATGTACTTAATAATATAATTTTATATTATTCTTTTAATAAAAAAATAAATCAAATAATTATACCTGAAAATATAATTACGTAATACGTAACCTTCAAATTTTGAAAGTTGGTAAATTATAGGCCCTATAAATTAAAAAATTATGGTATGTCACTCTTCAAAAAATTTCACGAATAAACTCGGAATAAACTAAGACGCGTATTCGTAAAATATTCGTAAAAATATTCGTAAAAAATCGCAATATTTAATACGTTGACGATTTTCTAAAAAAAAAATAACAAAATTTTCTGTATCTACAAAACACCAAAAGTACCCATTTATGAAATGTAGCTGTAATGATTGTAGTATATTTAGCAATATTTCACGAATATTGCAAAATAGCGAAAAGATACCAGGAAGTATTCACGAATACCTCTTGATAGGCTTATTTCAAAAAACTCAAGTATTCATGAGCCAAAAATTGAAAAATCTGAATTGTTAATTTGCTCAGTCCTTAATTCTTTAAGTAAGTGTTTGATGATACAATACAAACTAATAGGGAAGAAGAACTATTACGTATTTGTATATACACACAAATGATTGACAAAAAGTAAATAGACACCTTCGTGGGGGGGGGGGGGGTCTATAGTTTTCATTTGATAAAAAAATGAATAAAAGATAACAAATATACAGTATATATATATATAATTTTAAACTACTTAGATATGATATTATTTTTAATAATAATAATAATAATAAAAAATAATAATAATACAAAGGAATACAAAGGATGCCAAAGAGCAATAGACCGGCTAGTCCCTACGAGGTTGTCTGTTTAAGAAGAAAGGTTAAAGAAAGGTTAAAAGGAAGGAGTGAGAACATTTAAAGAGGAGTGAAAGTTTTAAAGCAAACCAAAGAAGAGAACTTTAAAGGAAGGAAATACATTTAAAGATAATGTGAAAATTTCAAAGAAGAGGTAATATTTGAAATTATGATGTAGCGACCCTTAGTTCGAGTCCCAAGTAAAGCTGTATGTCCCCCTCCGTCATATGACGTTTGCCGTTATATGAAGGGAGGTTAACCCCCCCCCATATCCCCCTGATACAGCATTTTCAAAGTTTATACCCATTTTGTGGTTAAAGTTATTGCATTATTTTTCATTTAGACGTACAGTAATCCCCCCGCAATTCGGAATAATAGGGGCTCAAGCCTTTCCGAATTCGGGAGGATTCCGAATTAGGGAGAATTTTGCGAATATCTCGTAATATTTCGAAATATTCCGAATTACATATTCCATTCTGAAAAATTGGAATATTAACGCAATTCGTAATGATTCCGAAATGTAATTCGTAATAAATATACTAAATTTTATGCCCATTTCTGTTTGAATTAATGAATATGAAATGTAATTTTGATTGCTGTAATTTCTATCACACGATAACTACACTAATAAAAATTACATCATTTATAGATTACGAATTACAGAATTAACATTCGGAATGGTTACGAATTGAGCAGAATTATCCGGTTACTTTTCAGAATATATCTCCCAATTCGGATATTACGAATTATTATAAGTGATTCCAATACTAGATTTAGGAACCACTAAAATGTCCCGAATTAGGAGGCATTTCGAATTGTGGAAGGATTACCGTAGTTTATTATTTATACTTAATTAATCTTTATAAAGAAGTGTGGTTGTTGTTGTTGGTTAGCCGATCAGCCCACCCTGATCGAGCAAGCCGGCGGCACGCGGGTAACCGATCGCCCTCTTCGGAGTGGACCAGAGGTTCAGCGCACTAGTGATGTTGTGTTGTGTTCTATGTTGTGCTAGAGCGGTACAGTCTGTCATAATGTGTTCAATTGTTTGTGGTGTGTCCTGGCACAGGTGGCAGGTGTCGTCTATGGAGTTGTCTAGTCTGTGTTTATATGTCTGTAAGTTGGGGATGATGTCCACATCGGAATCGTGCTAAGTTAACTCGATCCGATCTCCTCAGACTGGTCTCTGACCTGTCAATGGATGGCGGCTTCGCACCTAGGACCGCATTCGGACCGAGTTGTTTCAGTGCTTTTGGGTTAGGTGTATGTGTGTGTGTGTGGGTGTTCCCCTCATGTCTAAATGTTCCCTAACTTTCAGTATTTTTGTTTCTGCGTGCAGGTGTTCTATTGGTGTTGTTTGAGTACAGTCTGTAATGATACGAAGTGCGTTGTTTTGTAGTCTGTTAGGTGTTTATGTGTGTGTTTGAGATAATAGGTGCCCAGCATGGGCTAGCATAGTCCATAACTGAGCGAATATATTGTTTGTATATGAGTGATGTTGTTTCTTGCTGGTGTCCAAAGTTTGTGCCTGTTCTCCAATAGTGAATAAAATAGACTGGAGTGAAGTTACGTACAACAAAATTTTCATTTTTCAATCCACGAAGAAGGAAATCTCAGGAAAGAAATCAAACTCAGAATTAAACTTAGTTTGAAAGCCATTTCTTATGCAATAACCGAATCAATAATGATGTCTCCACATTATTACATCATCATTTCTACTTGCAACTTAATAACCTTTTAATCTTATATCTTGATACATGATGCAAATCCGATCTCTGCTTATGATGACTTTAAAATTTTGTATTAATGGGTGTATCTTGATGATGTAATAATCTCTTGGATATATAGGCGACAGTGTGTTTATATATATATATATATAGTTTTCCTACGTTTATAATGATTTTGTATCGTGTTCTGTTCATAATGCGGATAATGATTAAATTATGTACTATTATTCTATGTATCGTACAGTTTTAGTAAAAAAGTTCGCCAAGAAATCAAAATTTCCTAAAAAGCTCCCCCCCCCCCCCGCACACACACCAAAATAAAAAATAATACTAATCAGTACAAGTAGGTTTTGTTTTCGGACTTTTATTCGGTCTTCAAAAAGGATAAAATATTCAAACAAAAAACACAATATTTACCAACTAGTATTTTCTTCTTTCAGAAAATCTTATGTTCATAGGCGAACATTTTTCCAAAACTGTACATACAATTTAGCACTTTGAATAAACGGATGATATATATATACACGGTGAACCAAAAGTAGGTGGACAGTAGGTTGAATACGGTTTGTGTATATTATATTATAACTATGGTGTTTGTGTTTTATTATATTAAATATTATAACTAAATTTATTTAAATTTTATTTTGTATTATAGTATACAAAAAAATTAAATATGTATTCTCAAAATAAACGTTATCATTTACTGTCCACCTACATTTGGTTCACCCTATATATATATATATATATATATATATATATATATAAACTTTAGAAACTTACATAAATTAACCAATTTTATTCTCTCTCTCTCTCTTTTTTTTTTTTTTTACAAAGAACTTCCTTCTTCAGACGGTATAAATATTATACAAAAAAACTCATAAAGAGATATTATAAGTAAGACGTAAATGAAAGTTTTAGAAAATAAATATACAATAAACAGAATATGTTTTTGTATTTGCCAGAATTGCAGTATCTGGCAATAAGCATATAAAGTTTCTGCTATATGATTAAACACATCAGAAAAATATCGAAAGAAATTACTTCAACATTTACAGTTAATAATATAAAATGATACTACTACTACTACTACTACTACTACTACTACTACTGATAATAATAATAATAAAAATAATAATAATAATAACAAAAGTATTGTTGGAAAAGGCAATAAGGTGTTCAAGTAAGAACTAATTGGATTCGAACCGGCGTCGTCGCGTGGTTTCAGAGAGAAAAGAAAAAATCTTGATGGCAACAACCAACCAGTTCAGTAGACAACACTTTCCCTTTAAGTAAAGTGAAGACAGTGAAATCGGGGGTTTGACTCCTGATGGTGCTGGCTAAATCCAGGAGTTAGCGCAATGGGCAGCATTCATGGTCTGAACGCTGTGCCGGTTTCCTTCCTTCCTCAATAATAATAATAATTATTATTATTATTATTATTATTATTACATCAACCAAATACATTATAAAGTATCTGACTTCCAATTTAAAAAGGTAAAGCAACCATGCGAATGATAACTAACCATTTAAGTTTGTTACCAGAACCATACAACTGTCTGGTTGTCATAGTTTTATCATGAAGTTTGGGTGCTGTGAACACCGGCTTTCCTATATATTTAATTACAAATATTAAACATTTAAGCTATAAAGGTTAAACAACACCATACTAATTTTAAAAATAAAAAATTTTAAATTATGGAATTTTAAAATTAAAAACTTTAAAATTCCATAATTAAAATTTTTATTTTTAAAATTCCATAATTTAAATTTTTTATTTTTAAAATTTTTATTTTTAAAATTCTATAATTTAAAAATGTATTTTTAAAATTCTAAAATTTAAAAATAAAAATTTTAAATTATGGAATTTTAAAAATAAAAATTTTAAATTATAGAATTTTAAAAATAAAAATCACAAATTTAAAAAAAAATCATATTTTATAAATATTAAAAATAAAAACTAGAAATTTTAAAATAAAACTAAATTATAAAATTTTAATTAAGATTTAAAAATTAAAAACAAAAATTATAAATTTGAAATTATAATTAAAAAAAAATGACAAATTATAAATTATAAATTTTTAAATATAATTTTTTTTAAAGAGTGGAACCATTAATCGGAGAAGATACGACAACTATTTTATAATTACAAATCACTTTTTAAAATCCAAATTGAAATTTCTTTTAGAGAAAATCTTCAACCAAAACTTTAAACTAATTTTCTTTGAGATTTTAATCTCCACGAGCAAAAATTTCAATGAAACAATCCCGAAAATTTAGGAAATTTTGCTAAAAATAATATCCTTAGACAATTCTTTATCATATAAAATTTAAAATGAATTTGTGCCCCCGAAAAAATTTGGAGAAAAAGAAATGTTGTAGATTTTAATGAAATTCCAACTATAAATATATATATATATATATTGTTTTTTATTGTATTAATTATATTAATTGATTTTAATATCAATTATTAATTATTGGTTCTAATTTAATTTTATTCTGAAATTCTAAACAAATAAACGAATCCACTGATTCAACTTTTTCCATTGTTGAATTGTGTTTGTTTATCTTGGAGAAGTTCGTTCTCAATTGCTTATAACTTCTCTTATAAACTTCACCTGCATTCCCCTACTTCCCCCACAAACTTCCTCCAACTTTTCCTACCCTCCCCGTTTTCTTCCTTACTCTTTGAACAAGTGCTCAACCCCGAAGGCTCATCCTCAAGGGCATGTGCCGACGATTAGTCAAGGTATTTCGGCTTGAGGCCACGAATTAAGTGGGTCGAAAGGTGTTACCTTTGACCCCCGTTTCCGAGTTGCTGTATCCGGTCTCTCTCTCTCTCTCCTCTCTCTCTCTCTCTCTCTCTCTCTCTCTCTCTCTCTCCCTCTTTCTCTACTTATTCATCTATCATTTTATCCAATATTTTATACTTATCCATCTACTTCCCTCTTTCCCCTCTATTTCTACAACCGAATATATATATATATATATATATATATATATATATATATACACATGCGTTTCGGATTTTACTAATACCATTCTCATTACTTTCCATATTTTCCCTCTTTCTCTATACAACACCGCAAGATTTTGTGAATTTCCCCTTTTTCATGCGAACTATACTACTTTGTTTCCTTATCATTAATCATTTGTTTCATTAATATATTTCATTATTTCCTCTTGTTATAACGTATTTTTACTTCGTTATATAACTCACGGAAGCTTTACATGTATAAAAGTTTTTGCGATAAATGATGTAAAGGTTTTATCTATTCTTCTTACTGTATATATATATATATATATATATATATATATATGTATGTATAAAACTGTTGGGTTTGTGTGTTACTAATTTTTCGAGTTTGAAGACAGGGAATTATTTGTTTCGGTGAATATTACTAAGAAATAGTAATTTTATTAGTAGTAAATATTCGTATAATGATGATGATAAAAATATTGGACCTCTTCTTTTTAAAGATTTAGTAATAAGGCAAGCATGTGTTTGAAAAGCTTTGAATGTAGTCGTAATAATAATAATAATAATAATAATAATAATAATAATAATAATAATATTAATAATAATAATTATCAGAACTAAGGCTTTTAACATATTTTAATAACTTACAGCAGACATTTCCGAATGTTCCATCATCGGTGCAACCTTGAAACTAACTATTTTTTTTTTAAATATACAGGGTGTTTCAGGTCGACCCTAGAAATACCAAAATACCAAACTATAAAAATATCAAATACCAAAATATCAAAATATCAAATACAAACTACAAATTCCACCAATTTCCATATTTCTAGGGTCGACCTGAAACACCCTGTATATGAAAAAAATATAGTTCAAATTAAGCTACCGTTTTATTATTTCGTAAAATTAAAATTATTCATTTATGTGGTGTTACACTTATACGTAAAAGTTCATATATGAATGGAAAAGTTGAAAGAGGAAGTGTAGTCTTTTAGGGTGTTTTTTTTACCCTGATATGTTTAGCGATTCTAAAATATGTAATTCCCTCAATAGACTCTCAATACCAACCAATTGATATCTTAAACCACTACATTTTTTTCTTTCAAATTTTCGATTCAGAAATGAACTTTTTACTCGTAATTGTAACACCACAAAAATGAATAATTTTAATTGTACAAAATGATATAACAAAATAGGTTAATTTTTCACTACATCTTTATATATATATATATTTACAAAAAGTTACATTCAAGATTGCACCAATGATGGGACATATTCCGAAAAGGGTAAATTTTTACAAGTGTACATTACAGGCTTTGTAAATCAAAACTATGTTTTTCTGATGGTTTTTGATGCGGTTTGAACGAAGGTTAATTTCGTTCAACCAACATCAAAAACAATCGGAAAAACATAGTTTTAATATATAACCTAACCTAACCTAACCTAAAATTCCAAAATTCCTCAAAAGCCTGTAATGTACTCTTGTAAAAAAATACCCCGTAAAAGTCTGCAGTAATTTATTCAAATACTCTAAGAACAAAATATAAAACGAAATTTTATATATATATATATGTGTGTGTGTGTTTGTCTGTGGGTGTGGGTGTGTATGTGAGAGTTACAAAGCATTATAAAGACAAAAAGAAGCCTCAAAGACCTTTCGGTCCACTCTGGGAGGTTCCTGTTATTAAACTAATGCAGTTTTTAATTATTCTAGCGATAGTAGAAAACTGGATAGGAAAGCATAAGGCTCTCTCCCCACCTTCCCCGCCAGAGGCTGGTACGGAAAAAGGTTGAAGAAAATACCTTGACCCTGGAAAAGTAGCCAAGGAAATTTTACGGGAAAGAGGAGAATATATCGTATAAACTAGCTCGACAATTACCTTATGCACGCATAGAAACCGTACAATAGAGAGCATGGTTGTGTAAACTAACATAATAATATCAACTACTTGGTATAGTCACAAAATCCTCGAACCTTTGTTTTGATTTTATACAAAATATTTACAGCTCTATTTACCTAGAATAGGTCCAACGACGACCCATGGCCCACTGCAAGCTATCCTCAAAAGGATTAACCAAATTTTCCATGTCTACACCCATGTACGCGCAAAGCCATCACGCTGGCAAGGTGATGAAATGCTTCCACAGGAAAGGGGTTGAAACAGGAATTGAGAAAGGAAATCAAAGAGAGAGGGAGAGACAGACAAACAGACAGACAGACAGACAGACAGACAGACAGACAGACAAAGTTACAAAATAAGTATATTTTATAATGCATTAATAATAATAATAATAATAATACAATTTTCTTTTCTATTTATTGCAACAAAATTAAGCCACTCTGTACTGCAGAACTTCACATCGAAAGATGCTCGGGAAATCTTACTTTCGACACAACCAGTGTCAACATATTGGTAATATACAAACCACCTAATGTAAGCGCAAATACCCAAATAAGCACCATGCAGGATCTAATCAGACATTAATCCTTAAAGAGATCACGCTCTTTCATCGTCGGGGACTTTAACACAGACTGAATTAAAATAGGGACGGACTGCAGTGTCGTCGCTTCGTTATGGAACACAATGATTAGCCAAGGCTAAAGACCTATGTAACCAAACTATGTAACCAAACTATGTAACCAAACTAACACCAACATTACATACACGACATTCGGATACTCCTTGCAGGCACAACTGACCACCTCCCAAATTACGTCACACTCAAAACAATCGTAGATATTATATATACAGGGTAGCCAAAATGTCAAGCCACATGGGACTCGTACAAAACAAAGTTACGCGCAGTAAGTTTCGACTTCATTCATGACTCACACATCGATATAATAAACCCCAATTCTGAAAAATTCCAGGAAATACTGTGGACTGTTTTCACTGAATCTTGACCTAGCATAAACAAAAAATATTCCTACTATTACAATCAACAACCCCCCGCCCCCGGTTGACCCCAGGTCTAAAAACATCCACTAAACAAAACAAAAAAAGGAGTAAAATTTACGAATATTGTTAAGGAAGGTTTACCCCTAAGAGAAGTATATATACACTCTCTATCCAAAGAAACTTAACTCATTAATGCTCCAAACAAAAGCTATGTCTATAAATATAAATTCGAAGAATACAAGGCCAATCCCAAACAATATTGGAACCTTATTAACAAAGCAATTAATATATATACAGTATGTATATATATAATAATAATAATAATAATAATAATAATAAAAAAAATTGTCTGAACTTATATGATAAATTAGAAGAAAAACAAGCAAAGAAACGCGGTAGTGAAGTTGTAGGCCACAGCCGAAGGTAATCCGTCACGACTTCTGAGAGAAGTGTTTACGGAAAAACAAAGTAGCTCATTAGAAGTGTAGCAAATTAAATTAAGTTACTAATGGGAACACCAACAAGAAAAACTGGACCTTTGGTCTCTCACTTCCTCTCGCACAGTCGCTCTCCCCTCTTTTTTTTTCCTCTCTCTCTTTTTTTTCTTTCTCACAGTCGCTCTCCCCTTTTTTTTCTCTCTTTCTCTCTCACAGTCGCTCTCCCCTCTTTTTTTTTCTCTCTCTTTTTTTTCTTTCTCACAGTCGCTTTCCCCTCTTTTTTCTCTCTTTCTCTTTCACAAACGCTCTCCCCTCTCTCTCTTTCTCTTTCACCTCTCTCACAACCACTCTCCCCTCTCTCTTTCACCCCTTCTCACATCCTTTTATTCGCATTTTCTCTTTTCTTTTTGTCTCAACTTTCCACTCCTATTTCCAGATAATTTCTTTATGAATCGTCTTTGAGTCGAGTAACTTATCCCATTTTCCCCTCTTCCCTCTGCCATTTCCCCTCTTTTCTTTCCATATGATATTTCCCCTCTTTTCTTTTATTCTTCTATTTCCCTTTTTTTCTCCCTCTGCTATTTCCCCTCTTTTCTCTCCCTCTGCTATTTCCCCTCTTTTCTTTCCCTCTCCCATATACCTTTTACCCCTTTCTCTACTCTCTATTTTCTGCTCTCCCAAATTTTACATTCCATCTTTCCTCTTTTCCCTTTACTTTCCCCTCTTTTCCATCTATTCTTTCTCGCCTCTTCCCTCTGGTCTGATTAGCGTCTCGCGTGAGGTAGAGAGCGAAGTCAAAAACCGCTGCGAAGGAATCGCCGAGCGAACCTTTCCATCAGACGCTTTCTGCGTCAACACAAAACATTCCGCTCCAAAACTACAAAATAAACCATCATTGCATTACAGTATATATATATATATATATATATATATATATATAAGGCCAAGTCAATAAATTTGCGAAATTGTTTTACTAAGAAGTACAACAAGGGAGATTCTGCGAATTTATTAAGTGGACGTCGTATATATATATATATATATATATATATATATATATATATATATATATATATATATATATATATATATATACTAAAAAAGTAATTAAAAATAAATCTATTTAGTATTTTCGCCCTCATAAATTTGCTTGAAAGTCTTATTAAGTAATTAACTATACAGTACTTATTGCAATTGGATATAAAGTTAATGTATATACAGGGTAATCCAAAAGGTGTTCCCAAAAATATTTATGTAACAAGTTGTTTTGGGAGAAAAACCTTGTTGAATTACCCTGTATAATAAGGGATCCTCTATATTTTAAAGGTTTTATATGTCCATTGTTTCATATACAGTATATTTATATACGCTTAAATTTTTCTAGAATTAATATGGTGTGTGTATATATATATATATACGGTATAAAAATAAATAATATTAGGTATTATCCGCAAATAGTTATATTATTATAGATTTTTTACACCTAATCCTGCGTGACCTTATTCGAATTTATACAAACAAAAAGGTCAGGAGGTCGCAAAGGTAAAAAACACACACACATTTTATATATACAGTATATATATATATATATATATATATATATATATATATATATATATATATATATATATATATATATATATTATACAGTATATAGTATAATAACCCATAATATGAAAATCTGTCTGTTCTATCGAAAATTATGAGATTTCTATTACTCAATTATTGAGGTTTCGCCCTGTGGTGGCCATTTGAATGTGATGTGAGGACAATGGAATTGCCCATTTACACGTCTGTTAACATCTAAAACCTAAAGGAGGACGCAGATCGCCAATTTTCGCCCTTAACCAATAACAGAACTCGAAGAACCAACCACACACATACATCTTCACATCTTCACTTACACGCATTTTCACATCCACACACACACACACATACACACACACACATCTTCGCATCCTCACACAAACACGCATACACAGTTCCACATCCACACACACACACACACACACATACACACACACATCTTCGCATCCTCACACACACGCATACACAGTTCCACATCCACACACACACACACACACACACACATACACACACTTTCAGTACGACCTACTACCCTTAAATTACAATAGGGAAGGAAAAAAATATTACGCTCCGTTCTTTAACATCAGGGAAAAATCTATCTTACGCATTCGCATCTTAAGAATGATTTTAGATAATTCTTTTCGTTTAGGAGGATCCCCTCTGGCTATAACATGCAATAGCTGCCGAAAGTGTCTGAATTACAGTTCTCAGTCTCGGTGTACGTACGCTCTTGCGGCGGTTGAGGTTCGCGCAAGAACCACGACGCATTTATGATTTCAATATCTTCTATTTCCGGTGTGTTCCCTGGAAACCCTCCTTTCTTTTAGGATTGGATTACATTTAGGACTGACGATGGTTCTTAAAGTGCGTGCATGGATAATGGCTTAATTTTTTATAATGCTTAGTTAGAATTCTCTCTCTCTCTCTCTCTCTCTCTCTCTGTAAATTGTAATTATATATATACATATCTACGTATGTATCCGAATTCCTTTTATATACAAAAGGCTGATAACTAAAAAAAAATTTACACTTTCATTCCTCTCAAAAAAATACTGCCCTTTTAATACATTAATTTTACAAACTCAAATGGTATTTGATGTTTTTTGTTTTTAATACGTTAATACTTGCGATATTTTAATATATTTTATAGATTTCAGCAAATCTATTTTAAGATTTGATATTAAAATTCTTTAAAAAATGGTTTGTTTGTAACTTTAATTTTTTTTTTTAATAATGTCAACGGAATTCAGAAAAGATATTTTTTATTAAAGTAAATTTTTTTTTTGGGTTTATATGAAAAATATCATATTTGAATAATTCACAAATAAAAATGTCTCAGTTCCGATAACTCTTTGCTATTAATTTTGGTTTAAAAATATTTTTAAAATTAGAAATGAAACTGAATTTTTATTACTTAAAATTTTAATAAAAACTGTAACATTTAAAAAATGTAATATTTAAATGTGATTTTTTTTTTTTTAACCCAGGAGAGCCAGCGTGGCTTATTATTACAATAAAATTAAATGTTTTTCTGGAAATGATGGCGTCTGTTATTGTAAGCAAGTTAATTTTTATTATTGTTTCGTAACGATAAATTGTTAATTTAACTTGTAAATATAATTTTCATTATGGGGTTACGTAGACTCAACACTAGTCGCTATATGTGTGGTCCCACAATGGCCTTCTAGGATTAAAAAAAAATGTTTAAACTGAACAAATTTTGCTTAGTTTGGAAATTGTCATGTTCATAATTAACAAATGAATTGTAACCAAATTTTTTTAAATTTTACTTTTACATCCGAAATTTTAATTTAACTCTTTTAATTTCACTGTCAATATATTTAGTCAGTTACATTTCGTCAGTTGCGTACATTATAAATACAAAGTTACAAACTTTTTGTACTCCTACCGGGTTCGAATCGCTGCCCCTGACTTTCACCACGCAACGTATACAGTCTTTTTCTCGCTACGCCACTCGGCATTCGGAATTGTTGATGCATTAGACAAATTGGGTATTAAAAGTCTTTCTTAATATTAAATTTTGGTAAATTCTTTATAGTAAATTTTTTTATATCTAAATTTAAATTCTACATATTTTAAACTAAAGTAATTAAAAAAATTAAAAATTAAAAATTTAAAAATTTAAAAATTAAATTTTAATTAAAATTTAATTAAAAATAATTAAAATATTATTACAATTTTATTAAAATTATTTAAAATTTAATTAAAATGTAATTAAAATTTAAAATTAAAAAAAATTAATTTTTAAAAAATTAATATTTGGTATGGAAGCTATTAATCAAAGAAAAACTATTTATTAAAATAATGAACAATTTTTTAAAATTTTGCTTTTAGGATAAATAAAGTCACGTTTGCATCAAAAAGCTTTTTTTTAAATAAAATATTTTTTCCCAAAATTGTATTTTATTTATTAAAAATTTTAGCCAATGAACTTAAATAAGCTCTTTTTTCCTTTTACGCAGAATTTTTTTTATCTCTGTAACGTTCCTTTTTTTATTACATTATTTGCTCTAATCTATGAAAAAAAATAAGCCTTCATTATCGTTATTTTTGTTATTATTGACTTGGGTGTGTGTATATATATATATATATATATATATACATATATATATATATTGTTCGTCCAGTGAATCGGTAACACGTGTTTCAGTCATACTCCAAATAAAGTTAAAATGCAATAAAAATCCCGTAATTAAAGAAATTGAAGGCGTGCCAGTAGTTGTGTTAATATTTAGTGCACACAAAATGTCGTTCTTTGCATTATATATACTGTGTGTCGTTTGCAGTTAATATATATATATATATATATATATATATATATATATGGCATGAGAAGGTGCCCCTTAAAAGGCATTTCATTCCGCTCGCGTGGAGGCTCTTGGTGTAATGGTTAGCATATCTGACCGGCAATCGAATGATTCCGGGTTCAATTCCTGGAGGTGCCTCGTTTTACATTGCTTGTTTTCTCCTCTCCTCCTATGCGAACACTCTTCTAAAAAAGCGTCGTTCTTTGCTATATATATATATATATATATATATATATATATATATATATGTCAATGTGGGGGACCAGTCATTTTACGTAATTACGCCCTACTAACTTAACGTGGTTGTTTCGATTAGTAATGCGTAATTACTTGAAATGACTGGTTTCTCCCAATGACTGTAACACACACACATACACACACACATATTAATATATGTATAGTGGCGCTCATAAATATTCATAGAAAGAAACATTTAATTATATTCGTCTTTATCTTTTGTACTATGCATATGATAGTTAAGAAAAGCTTACCGTTCGTTTGGAAAAATTTAACAAATAAAAATACTAGTTTAACTTCAACATATAATGTAAAACAAAGAAAAAGCTAGAATGCAAAAGTTTTCGTACATTTACTTATAAAATTATTTAATACTTTGTATATCCACATTTTGCTTGAAGAATTAAAAAATTTTATCAGTAGTTGGCTGTTTATTGATTAGAGACTGTTGACAATTCTGAATTCTAGAATTTTCTCTGTGAATCTTCATGGAAGATGAATGACTGTACAAACCATTAGTAAGCAATAAGTCGTCATGGTAAAGGGCAATCTTCAGATCTTAAGAGATCTGTTATTGCTGCACACGAGTCTGGAAAGAGTTATAGGAAGATAGGAGAAGAACTTCGAATTCCACTTGCTAAGGTTGCTACAGTTATAAAGAAATGGATAGACTTTGGAACAATCAAAATTCTACCAAGGTGTGGACGACCTTGTAACATTTCAGAACGTACAGCTAGACGGATTGAAAGAATGGCTGCTGTGAATCCACAAATGACTGCGGGTAATATTTGCCAAACATTAAGACTGTGTAAGATCGGTGTCCATCTCTCTACTGTACGTGTCATACCTTGAGAAAGAATAGTTTGCATGGAAGAAAACCTCTGCTACGAAAAGCGAACAAAAAAGCTCGTTTAAATTACGCCAAGGGTCATCAAATCGGTGGATTTGCATTCTGGAAGAATGTTCTCTGGACAGACTAGAGACCAAAATTGAACTATTTGGGAAGAACGAGCAAAGGTATGTTTGGCGAAAATCAAATATTGCGCACGAGTTAAAAAAAGTCCTTCCTACGGTTTAACATGGTGGTGGTAGTTTGCTTCTTTGGGGATACTTTAGTGCTTCTGGTCAGGGAAAGCTTGTTGTCATCAATGGAATCTTGAATTCGAAGAAATATCAGGTAATTTTAGAAGAATATGTATTGCCTTCAGTTCGGGAGTTGCGAATGGTTCGCAAATGGGTACTGCAACAAGATAATGATCCAAAACGTAAAAGTAAGATCACCATGAATTGGCTTCAACAAAAGAATTTCAAGCTTCTCGAGCGGCCCAGTCAAAACCCAGATTTCAGTTTGACCGAGAATTTATGGTTTAATTTGAAAAAAGCCGTCCGCAAGAGAACCCTTCGAATCCGACTAAATTGAAACAGTTTTCTTTAGAAGAGAAAGAGATGTCGAAACCTTGTAGAAATATACCTAAAACGAATCATTGAAGTAATTCAAGCAAAGGTTGGACACACAAGATATGAAATAATTTCTTAATAAGTGTACGAAAATCTTTGCATGTTAACTTCTTTTTTTTTATTTTCCCCAAATATTTTTTTATGTCTTACATTAAATGTTGGAATTAAACGAATTTTTGTTATTTGTTAACTTTTTCCAAACAAGCTGTAAACTTTTCATAACTATCGTATGCAGGGTACAAAAGATAAAGACGAATATAACGGAAATATTTCTCTGCACGAATACTTATGAGCACCACTGTACATATATGAAACGTTCGTATATGACTATATATATATATATATATATATATATATATATATATATAATATATATATATATATATATATATATATATATTATGGGAATGAACTCAGAATGGTCCCCTGAGTTTTTTATGATACACACAGACCGTGCATGGAACAAGGAACTCTTCTGGGATAATTAAATCCACTATAGTCCGAATAAGTAATGCTAAATGACAAATACCATAGTTTTCTTTTTCATGATGCTAGCCCGACGTGGGCAACGGGTCACTCTAATGGACACTCTGCGTTTGAAAGATTGGAGGTCATACACAGGGGGAAAAGATGGACTGAGGAATACTGTTCCAGAGTTGACTGGTTGAGTAGATGAAAGCTTGAAAATACCAGATTAACCCTTGCGTTAGAAAGTTGGACAGAAAAGGAATGAGAATGTGTAGAAAGTCTGGTACTGCGTGCTCTCCTTAAAGGAGGAGGCATGCAGTTAAAGAGTTCAGAAGAGCAGTGCCCGTTATAATAGCGATAGTAAAGGGAGAGTGGGACAACATTACAACGAGCAGAGAGGGAATGAAGGCAGTGAGTAAAAAGCGGGGAAGTGATAAGACGAAAAGCCTTTGATTCCATCCGGTCAAGTACGGCTGTGTGGGTTGAGCCATCCAACACATGAGAAGCGTACTCCATACAGGGGCGGACAAGACCTCTATACAGAGACAGCATCTAAGTGAGGGTGAAGAAATTGCGGAGGCGATACAGAGTATAGAAAGAGAGTATATGTGATCTTTCCAGGAAAGATCACGAGAAAAGGAAACGCCAAGAATGTTAAGAGAAGAGGAAGGATTGAGTTGTGTATTGTTGAAGGTAAGAGATAGTCATGTGGAAGATTGTGATGAGTAGACAGATGGAGGAATTGACTTTTTGAGGCATTGAAAGCCACAAGGTTTTCTCTGCCCCGATCAGAGATGGCAGAAAGATCAGAGGCAGGGCTACTTCTAAGACAAATTTAGTGGGCGAGTTAAAATTCTTTTTTTTTATTTGTATTTGATCACAAATAACACAAATCAAATCAAATGTATATGTTGAGGCATATATACTCATATGTTCATATATACTCATATATGCTCTTATTTTATTTTAGTAGATGGGTGAAATCTTTCTGTCCACCCAGGTGGATAGGAGTAGCCCTGATTCAGAGGTCAGGTGTACCATAGCTGTCCTAGCGAAGCATTGAGTGACTGTTGAGAGGGACACTTTGGTAAGCAGGTGGAGAAGTGAAGGGTGGAATCATTGGCATAAGAATGGATAGGACAGGAAGTGCGACTTAACAGATCATTGATAAATAAAAGAAAAAGAGTTGGTGACAGGACAGAACCCTGAAGAACACCACTGTTAATAGCTTTAGGAGAAGAGCAGTGACCATCTACAACGGTAGTTAAGATCAACCAGAAAGGAAATTAAAGAGGAAGGCACAGACAGAAGGATAGAAACCGAAGGAGGCAGTTTCGAAATTAAAGATTTGTGCCACACTCTATCAAAAGCTTTTGATAGGTTAAGCGCAATAGCAAAAGTTTCACAGAAATCCCGAAAGAAGGATGACCAAGAGTCAGGGAGATATGCGAGAAGATCGCCAGTCAAGCGTCTCTTGCGAAACCCATACTGACAATCTGAAAGAAGATTGTGAGAAAAGAGGTGTTTAAGAATCTTCCTATTAACGATAGATTCAAAAACTTTGGAAAGGCAAGAAATCAAAGCAATTAGATGATAGTTGGAGAGAGCGATCACCTTCTTTGGGATATGCTGAATGAAAGCGAACTTCCAGCAGGAAGGAAAAGTACCAGATGAAAAACAGAGACGAAAGAGTTTGCCTAGGCAGGGTGTCAGCACAGAAGCACAGTTCTTGAGAACAACAGGAGGAACACCATCAGGACCGTACACCTTCCTAGAGTTGAGCCTAGATAGGGCAGAAAGAATCGTCCAGAGTTGAATTGGAGGCGAAAGTTTAAGCGAAGAGTTCAGTTTTGTCAGGAGAAGAGACGGCAAATAAACCGTCTGAATGGAAAAGGGGAGGGAAAGAAGAGGAAGTAAAGTTGTTAGAGATGTTCTTAGCTAAATGCCAGAAAGAGCGAGAACAATTAGAATTTGAGAAGTTTTCAAATTTTTGTCGGATGAAGGAATTTTTGGCGAGTGGAAGAACAAATTTTGCACGATTCCGGGCAGAAATATAAACTAAATGAGTGCCAGGAGTTGGATGGCGACGGTACCTTCTGAAAGCCTCCTCCCTGTTGCGGTTAGCATTAGAACAAGTAAAGTTAAACCAAGGTTTAACATGTATGCTTGTATGTGCACTTAAGTTTTTGTGAGCTAAATTAGATAATAATAATAATAATAATAATAATAATAATAATAATTTTTACAACGCTGAAAAATAATTTTTATTTGTGTGTAATTATAAAATAACAATTAATTTAGAATTTAAAATGTGACCTTTAGAATTAAAATGTGCCTCGGAATGAATGTTGATAGAATAAATATCGGATGGCCCCAAAAAAACGCCTTGAGATTTAAACATCAATAACTTCAAATATATGCAGTTCACACTTCCAAAATTTACATAACTTTTACCCCAATATATTGATAAGCCATCATAAAAATTTCAGACCTCTACATAAAATACTTTTTCCACAGCTGAGGGAACAATGAGTTATGGTGAAAAAAACGAATATCATAAACTGAAAAAAATGTATTATTCACATCTTATCGATCAATATGTCCGCCGTCCTGCTTACAAACTAATCTTAACCTTTTCTTCCACGACATGATACATTTTCTGATTTCTGTTAATGTTATTTTGTCCCAAGATTCGAGTATTTTTTTCTTTAATTGCATTTCTGTAAACTTTTCTGTTTGGCCTTCATAAATCTTCTCTGCTAGAGTGTTCCATATGCAATAATCCATGGGATTGCAATCAGGTGATTGCGGGGGCCAGTCATTTTTCCCAATGAAGTTGACTACATTCTGTTGTAGATAATCCTGTGTGAACTTGCTAGTATGAGCTGTAGCACCATCTTGTTGGAGTATGAAATCGTTTCCATAATACAGACGCCGACAATCAGGCAAAAGATTCTCCTCTAAGAGATTTACATAGGTTTCTGAATTAATTTTTTTATTTTCTGAAATATAATGAATTTTCGTCTTTCCATTCCACGATACATCTGTTAATACCATGATTATTTTTGGAGAACCGACTTGTCTGGTGGTAAAGTCTCGATGGGGGAATGTCTTTCTTACGCCGACCATAAACAACATCGTTCCGGGAGTTTCGAGCAATCTCGATGGTGAAATCTTTTTCATCTGTAAAAACTATTTTTTTGACATCATTCGATGAAAATCTATCAAGCATTTTTCTACAACGAATTTTTCTTTTAGCTCTTATATTGCTGTCACGTCTTGAAAGACGGATCCTTTTAAATGCTTTAAGTCCTACCGTTCTTTGCATTCTTTGTATGGAACTTCGACTGATAACTAAATTTCTTGCAATTTTCCTTTGAGAGCAGTGTGACCCAGGTCGATCCTCTTGAGATAGGCTCATCATTTCGATCATTGCTATATTGTCTTGAGTGTAAACTGTCTTAGGCCGACCACTTCCACGCTTCCGGGCCGTCGAACCGGTTGCTTTAAGTTTTTAATTATTCTATTCATAGACGTAACATTACAAGTTATTCCTGGAAATTCCCTCAAAATTCTTGCCCCAGTCCATCTTTTTTCCAAGAAACACTTTTCAATCACCGCTTTTTCACCGTTAGTTAGAACCATAATTTGAGGGGTAAGTTTAAAAAATAGTATTTAAGATGGGCGTAGCCTATATCATCTGACGTTTTTCAGAGACTAACAGATTATCCATAGGATAAGGAAACTATTACAGTCTTAGAATAGTTGCCAGGTACAGCTATACACATTTAGGATTTAGGATATTCATTTTTTTCACCATACCATACCTCATTGTTCCCTCAACTGTGGAAAAAGTACTTTACAGTATGTAGAGGTCTGAAATTTTTATGATTGAGGTAAAAGTTTTGTAAATTTTGGAAGTGTGGACTGCATATTTTTGAAGTTATTGATGTTCAAATCTCAAGGCGTTTTTTTTTTAGGGGGGCCACCTGATATATCTACAAATAATGCTCGGGACACACTTCAGGCATTTCTTTATCGACACCGTCCGGCACTTCTGCAGACTTCTGCAGACATTCATTTGTTCTCATGCTGACAAACTTTCCCTCGATCGCATCTCTACTTCAAACAAAGCGCTTTATCGTTCTGGACCAGAGACAAGCGACTTTGAACGTCACATCCTCTTCCCATCCCGCTTAAAGAAAACCCTCACATCCTTCGTCAGTATGCTGGCACGCTTCCAAGGTACCAGACTTAATACAGCAGGCTCCGTCGCCTGGGCTATATTCATTCCTAAATCGAAGTAACTCAAAATTCATTCAATCGCGCAATCTTACTTTAGCTTCTTCATTTAATTTACCATTGGGCATTTTGTCTTTTCGTAATCACTGTTAATTTCACCAATCCAATCTTACACACTGCACAATAATTCAAGCATACATGATTTTTCATTCAGCGTTAATTGTAACGTTGACTTTTGCAATGATTTATATAGTGACTTTATAACTTATTATTTTGTTTTGTTAAAGGAAGAAGGTTCACTCTATAAAATACTGTAATCTCCTTATTTTAATGACATTCATTATTTTGCTCGAAAGATTAAATGGTGACCCATAAACAATCTTTAATTAATCTAATTACATTATTATAGGGCCTACCGTCAACAGACTACTATATAACTATTTAATGATATAAAATAAGTACATATTTAAAGGGTATCAAATTATTTACATCAAAAGCGGAATCGGAAATATACGCATGAGATGAGTCATAATTAATTAAATTTATGATAATTTTATTTATTAAACATTTTAAACTAATTAACAGTGAAAAGAAATCATGAAATGTAACGCAATATTTTCCCTTTAAAATATAAACCTTATCTAGTACAGAGTGCCCCATAAGTCAGTGTAAGTTTTCATTTAATCGCTACATTTACTCCTACACTGATCGATGGAACACCCTGTATAACTCAGTGATGCTAAATGTCACAAGCCACATTTGCCTCTCTTCCTCCTTTTTTTTATTATCTCCACAATATTTATTCTTCTGAAATGGTTCTCAGTTCTACATTTTTATGGTTGATCTCATTTTCCTCTAAAGATGGGACTTTTAGCGTATTAATTGTTCAGTGAGAGACTCTTAGTCTCGTTCTTTAAATACTCTGATGAATATTTGTGCTTCAGAAAACAAGTGTTGGCGGCTGTTTGCAGGGGTCATTACACCTGTTGTTGGTTGGCGGCTATTTGAAGGGGTTATTACATCTGTTGTTGGTTGGCGGTTATTTGAAGGGGTTATTACATCTGTTGTTGGTTGGCGGCTATTTGAAGGGGTTATTACATCTGTTGTTGGTTGGCGGCTATTTGAAGGGGTTATTACATCTGTTGTTGGTTGGCGGCTATTTGAAGGGGTTATTACATCTGTTGTTGGTTGTCGGCTATTTGAAGGGGTTATTACATCTGTTGTTGGTTTCGTACGCAAGAAGTCGAGTTATTAGGTTAAGTAGTTAACGAGATTCATTTGCTTATTAAATTTACCTTTTCCTATCAAAGGCCGTCACGATACTTTTATAGTCGTGATACGCATTCGTCCTGTTATTTGAAGTTAAGGTGACGTGACAGAGTGTCAATTATAGTATAAATTCTTTGAAAAATGACTTCAACTTTTTATTGTATTTCTTCTTCTTTTTTTTTCTTCTTTATGGTGTGAGAGGCGGTCCAAACAGAGAGGTTAACGAATCAACGCAAACATAGTCAGAAAAGATTCATAAGTCTGCTCATGTATATTTTCTTCAACACTCCTGAATATCTCACGGATAAAAATGAAATATATATTCGTGAATTCGATATCTCTTATCGCAATTAAAGTAATTGGGATTTAGAGGTGAAATATTTGGGAAAAATCTAAGATACAAAACTGATTATATTATCGGTGGCGCACGTGCTTTCATTCAGCCTAAAATATAACGCATACGCAAACCTGTTCGAGCCTCGGTGGTGTAGTGGTTAGCGTCGCTGACTACGAATCCATCGGCCCGGGATCGAGACCCGGTGACGGTAGGTGGCGCGCAGCAAAACCTAGCTGTTCATCCTTCCACACAATAAAGAAATGGGTTGGTAGATAAATGGGTACCCTCGATAGCCTAGTGGTTAAGACGCTGGGCTGCTGGTGGGGCGTGGTTCAGATTCCACATTGAACTGTAGGTCTAAGGTGGAGTGAAAAGCTTGACCTTCGTCAGAATGAACAATTCGGGCGGAAGCAAACCAAAGCTAGCTAGTTCATTCGTATTAACTGGCAATTGAATCTTCCTTAACTCCGATTTGGTTTCTTGGCGATTAATGATCAGTGAGGAGGGCCAAAACCTGGACCACCGCTCAGCCCAACTAATGCGGCCCATTGCGCTAACTCATGAATTAATACCATCACCGAATGTCGACGGCCACCCTCAGAGTCTTCGCTTCGCTTACAGGGAAACGGTTTACAGAGCTGGGCATTTGCGGCATATTTTGCGGTACTGCGGTACTGCGGTACTACCGCAAACCGCAAACCGGAACCGCATAACGCAGTACCGCAAAGGATCGCTGAAAGTACCGCAGTACCGCTACCGCATTCAAATTTCCGCGTACCGGTTTGGTGCCGGTTTGGTAGTTTGGTAGTACCGCAGTACCGCAAAATATGCCGCAAATGCCCAGCTCTGACGGTTTATACCCACTGAACTACAGCGCTGGATTTCTGGGCAATTAAGATATTTCTAGGTCTTCCATAGTAGAATGTTAACTGAAGTTTTATAGATTTTCAACTTTAAACTAGTCATTTGACGCCATGGCAAAATATCTGAAAATGAGGCGCCATCTGTTGCAGGAAATGCCAATTAAATTTCCAATCGGAAACCTTCGTTTACAGTGTTTTATGTCAACCTACAACAACCTATTAGTAAATAATTACAACTTTTAACTCTAAATACACTGCAATACAAATTTTCATTCTTACTCTTGGGTGGGATCTGAACCCCCATGACTTTATCCACTCATTTACACCAACGATTAAACGGGATAAGAACAAAATTTTGTATACTCTCTCATATTCTTTATTGATGTACAATAATTGGGATTTATTGGAGAAATAAAGAGGAATTTCCTCAAGATAACTAAAATTTAATCGGGAAATATAGCGGATTTAAAAATTCTTTGAGACATTAGATATTTGCCGATTTACACTATAAACTTCAAACATCCACCAAAAGTGTAAAAATAAAAATTTCACCGACAAATGAGATATTCCACGAATATAAAAAGTATATATCAAGGTTATTTTCGTGAAATATTTAAAAATTAATTTACAAACAATACGACAGTTGTGAAGTTGTACTACAAACCTAAAATACAGATCATATTATCTTATATCTATTGAAATATAAACCATTTTTTAGTACACATGTATTATATATAATATATTATATATATATATATATATATATATATATATATATATATATATTATATATATATATATTATATATACACAGTGTGTCCGTAAAGTCATGGTGGGATTTTAAATAGCTATATTATTGCAACGAAACATGATAACGAGATGAAAAAAAGGCAAATTGAAGAACAACTCTAAAAGAATAACTTTATTTAACGTAGTTCG
The DNA here is from genome assembly GCA_023014485.1 of Bathynomus jamesi. Classification (NCBI taxonomy): domain Eukaryota; kingdom Metazoa; phylum Arthropoda; class Malacostraca; order Isopoda; family Cirolanidae; genus Bathynomus; species Bathynomus jamesi. Next base: position 635,526 of record JAJOZX010002272.1, on the reverse strand, counting down.
ATATGGGTTCCTCTGGCAGCCCTGCAGACATCTAGGCGGTGATTCAATTCCAGCCACACACGCCCAAGAACATCAGGAGTGACGGATGCGATAGCTTCCGTGATTCGCTCGTGCAAGTGATGAATATCCCTAATGGGTACACTGTACACGCTTTGCTTGACGTAACCCCACAAATAAAAGTCCAAAGGTGTCAGGTCCGGAGAGCGTGGAGGCCATGGCTTCCATCCTCCTCTTCCTATCCATCTCTGTGGAAATTTTTCATTAAGGAATTCTCGAACAACGTTGGCATAGTGCGGAGGAGCACCATCTTGCTGAAAGATGACATTATTGTCAATAAATTGGGGTACTGCAAAATGTTCCAACATAGCGAGGTAGTTGTGTGACGTCACAGTGGGTTCCGCGAAGAAAAATGGGCCAATCACTCGATCTCGTGCTAGAGCACACCACACATTAACTTTCGGGCTATTACGCTCATGTTCAACATAGGCATGTGGACAGCCTAGACTAACTACGAGATAAAGGTTAAGCTTAGCCTAGACTAACTACAAGACACAACTTTGAGAGGTTCTTAAATTTGGCATTGTTTCATCTCATTATCATGTTTCGTTGCAATAATATAGCTATTTAAAATCCCACCATGACTTTACGGACACACTGTGTATATATATATATATATATATATATATATATATATAAATAAAACCACTATACGTAATGATGAAAGAGATCTCTCCATAGAGTCTCTCTGTCTCTCTCTTCCTATTCATAACTTAATTGATTTAATTTCTGCATGACTTGGTCGTTTGCCCTGAATTCAGTTTAGGTTAATCATGTGATGATGCATGGACGCCGTATCACAGGAGCTACAGCTGCACATGAAGTATTTCAGCTGTGTGGAATCTTCCATGATGCCCGAATTCAAAGTTAAGCTCATATATATATATATATATATATATATATATATTAGTGGTGGACCGGATATCCGCATCAGCATAATTTTTAACATCCGCATCCGCACTTCTGACTGCGGATGTTATGCGGATATTACCTCTAATAAATTATGCAATTTACAATTAAATTAGCTTATAAAGTAGCTTATAAGGCCCAGTCATGCACATTTCATGTAAAGTATTAATTATTAATGAACAAACAAATATTGAAAATTGAATGAAACTTGTTTCATTGAATTTTCTGAGGCTGAAACTTTTGAGAAAGTTATCATTTTTATCATAATGAAAACATTAATATTAATTTTAATTCTTATGCATTGCCTGCCATAATAGTAACATCACGAAATTTGAAAAATTATGTCATATATTCATAATTCTATATTATATTGATGAATTAACTAAATATCCGCATCCGCGGATATCGAAATTAAAGATCCGCATCCGCATCCGCAGATGTTGAAAAACTGACATCCGGTCCACCACTAATATATATATATATAATATGGTATGCTAATACTTTTATGTCTTTTAATTGTAATTCCTTGAAAAGAAATTAATTTTTTTTTTTTCCAAATATTCGTGAATTCTCACATTTTTCCATTTTACAAAAATTTGTTTTCAAGATATGTTGCTTGTGGATGGTGAGGATTTAGAATTTTCGAGTCTAATTAAATTCTTTTAAGATGAAAATATTCTATCGTAGGTCCCAATATATCTCTCTCTCTCTCTTTATATATATATAGGGTGAAATATAAATCAGCGTCTGATTAAATGAAACCTTTTCACTGGCTTATCGGTTGCCCTAACACCTGATAGGAAGGAGGGGCCAAGGGAAAACGCCCGCAAAAGCGCCCTTCCCATAAAAGAAGAAGAGAGCCAAAATCAAGGTTCAAGGTTTTCGAGATGCCTAGACACTCTGCGTTTGAAAGATGGAGGCCATAGACAGGAGGAAAGATGGATTGAGGAAGATTATTGCAGAGTTGACCGGTTGAGTAGATGAAAGACTGAAAATACCAATTAACCCTTGCATTAGTTAGTTGGACAGAAAAGGAATGACAAAGAGTAGAAAGTCTGGTACTGCGTGCTCTCCTTAAAGGAGGAGGCATGCAGTTAGAGAGTTCAGAAGAGCAATATCCGTTATAATAGCGATAGTAAAGAGAGAGAGTGAGGCAACATTGCGGCGAAGAGAGAGATAGATTGAAGACAATCAGTACGAGGCGAGGAATTGATGCGACGAAAAGCCTTTGATTCCACCCGGTCAAGTACGGCTGCGTGGGTTGAACCACCCGACACATGAGAAGCATGCTTCATACAGGGGCGAACAAGACAGCAACTAAGTGGGGGTGAAGAAACAGCGGAGGCGGTACAGCATACCTACCTACCCTCTTAGAAGCTGTTTTAGAAAGAGAGTATATGTGATCTTTCCAGGAAAGATCATGATAAAAGGAAATGCCAAGAATGTTAAGAGAAGAGGAAGGATTGAGTTGTGTGTTGTTGAAAGTAAGGGAATAGTTGTGTAGAAAATTCTGACGAGTAGACAGATGGAGGAACTAAGTTTTTGAGGCATTCAAAGCCACAAGGTTTCCTCTGCCCCAATCAGATATAGCCGTACTACGCGAATCATGAAGTGACTGCTGTGAGGGACGCTTTGGGAAGCGGGTGGAGAAGTGAAGAGTGGAATCATCGGCATAGGAGTGAATAGGACAGGAAATGCTATTAAAAAATCATTAATAAATTAAAAGAAAAGAGTGGGTGACAGGACAGAACCCTGAAGAACACCACTGTTAACAGCTTTAGGAGAAGAACAGTGGCCATCTACAACTGCAGCTATAGATCGGCTAGAAAGGAAATTAGAGATGGAGGCACAGATAGAAGGATAGAAACCGAAGGAGGGCAGTTTCGAAATTAAAGATTTGTGCCAGACTCTATCAAAAGCTTTTGATATGTCAAGCACAATAGCAAAAGTTTCACCGAAATCCCGAAAGGAAGATAACCAAGAGTCAGAGAGATATGCAAGAACATCGCCAGTAGAGCGTCCCTTGCGGAATCCATACTGACGATCTGAAAGAAGATTGT
>JAJOZX010002272.1:595000-627500 GCA_023014485.1 Bathynomus jamesi | reverse complement strand
TTCGGGAAGTCATGTCCTCCATCCCGCCGGAGTTCCTGCTAAAGTCAGTGGACGCCATTCCTGGGCGGCTCCAGAAGCTGGTGGAAAGAGTTGGAGCCCATTGAATTTTAGAGAAAACCTACCATGTATGCCTACCTTTCATTATATTTCTTCTGAAATAAATGGATAATATACGTATTTTTTTACCAATTCAAAATAGGGAGCTACTTTCCGCCCACCCTGTATATATATATATATAATATTTTTTTTATTGGGGTTGTTTAACCTCCTTCGCAACATCTAAAGTTATATGACGGAGGGGACCTACAGCTTTACGTAGGATTCGAACCACGGGTCGCTACATAATCTGGGCGCAGAGAACGGTCTCCCATCCAACTACTACCCAAACCCAATGTCGCTTAACTTTGCTGATCTCCGGGAAGCGGTGTTACGACATTGGCCACGACGTAGCCCATATATATATATATATAAATCCATTAGAGAAAATGAAAAAACAAAATTAAATTTTTTATTTTTTTTGAAACAGTAAAGCTGAAGTAATTAAATAGAATTTAATTATTATAAAAAGACACTTAATTTTAAGGGTAAACTCTTAAAATCTATTAAAATTTCCTCCTTGAAATATGCGGGCAGGAATTATCGCTTTTGAGAGATAAGATTAAGGAATTTTTGTAAAATCTATTAAAGGAATCGGTGAAAACTTTTTAAAATAAGCCCAAATTTTGAATATGGTGAAGTATTTAAAAAAAAATAATAATTAAGGCGTTATATATATATATGTATATATACAGGGTGTACACAAATTATCTTTACACCTTCTTTCTCTCAAATAAAAATATTAGGAACTGAGGTATAACGCATACCGTTTTTGCGCAGTCCGTGAGAGAAAGAAAGAATGTTTCACATAATTTCAAACGCATTCATTATGGGTATCATGTGTCATACGTAAGACGTCCAAACGGTATTTCTTATTTCTTCGCTGAGACGACAGTAATAACCACCAATTATCTGAATATGTTTGAAAACTACGTCTATCCACAGTTAGAGGAACTGCAGCCAAATGTGTTTTTCCAGCAAGATGGCGCACCACCACATTGGAGGTTGTTGGTACGAAATTCTTGTACCATGCATTTCCTAAATCGATGGATAAGCCGTGGAGGTCCCATCTCTTGGCCGGCCAGATCACCAGACATAACACCCTGTGACTTTTTTCTATGGGGTTATGTAAAAGACTGCGTGTACACAACTCCAGAGGCCAACATCGACGATTTAAAGACCAGAATTGCTTCTGCTGTTGCAAGCGTTGACGTTAAAATGTTGCAGCGTACATGGATGGAGATAGAATACCGTTTGGACGTCTTACCTGTAACAAATGGTGTCCATGTCGAATGTGTTTGAGGTTATATGAAACTTTATTACTTTCTCTCACAGATGGCGCAAAAACGGTATGTGTAGCTCGTTTTCTAATATTTTTATTTGAGAGAGAAGTTGTAAAGATAATTTGTGTACACTCTGTATATAAATGTGTGTGTGTATATATATATATATACACACACGCACATTATATATATATATATATGTATTTTATGTATATACATATGCTTGATATTGCAAATGCTTATGGTTTTGGTATGGTTTATATAGAGAAAGCCTGAGGTGCTATCACTGTTTCTACGTTAAACAGATACTCTTTTTGTGTCGCTTTGGGGAGAAAACACAATAATAATAATGACTGGTTTTGTTTAACGTCCTTCGCAACATCTAATGTTACATGACGAAGAGGACCTTTACGTGGGATCCGGGTCGCTACATAGTCTGGACGTAGCGGACGGTCTCCCATCCAACTGTTACCCAGACCCAATGTTGCTTAACTTCGCTGATCAACGGGAAGCGGTGTTACAACATTGATTACGACGTAGACTGAGAAAGCACAAGCTTATGGTACATCTAGCTCTTGAAGAATCATGCACAGGGACTGATAATAACTATAAATGTCGCAATACAAACTTACAATGGATTTGGGTATACATTGAACTATAACAACAGAGAGCATCGTTACTTTGGTGATGATGAACGATGTATGGAAACCTCGTTAGTACAATGACCCCCAGCTTACTCGGCAATGCTGCTGCGAGCTGCTCATACCCTGAAATGGGCGTATAGTCGAAATGATGATGCGTAATATGCAACTTTTTATCTCACTTCTACTTAAGCTATGATTACGATTGTCCTGAGCGTTGATTGGTAATATACAGTATATATATACACTGTAGTTTATATATATATATATATATATATATATATATATATAGAGAGAGAGAGAGAGAGAGAGAGAGAGAGGGACAGAGAGAGACAGACAGACAGAAAAAACTGCAAGCCATGAGCCCGTTTACGTTAGTTTTCTTACATAATACTGGACATTGAGCAACAATCTAATAGAGACGCTTTTAGTTCCTCTGTGAACCCCATTAAAAGGTGTAACCATTCGAAAAAAGTATGCCAACGTCTCTACTAGTATGTTACGCAATGTCCGTAGTAGGGTATATAAGAAAACTGACATATGAAAACGGCTTCACAGTCTGTAGTTTGAATATTTACTGAATAAGTAAATAAATCACACGGAGGGTCAACTTTTGTTCACCCTGTATCCCGACACAATTTTAACAAAAGCCAAAATCAATATATATAATATATATATAATAATAAAACTTAATAAGAACTTAATGTATCACGCATGAGCTATTTTGGGGGTTATATATAGTCCAAAGAATACTAAAAAAACTATTTTTAAAATATTTTAAAATTAAAGTGGGAAGATAAAAAGTTAAAAAAAAAATGTGAATTAGTTTCAATAATTCGATGATGTAAAGACTCAGGTTAAGTTTAAAGTGACCATAAGTTAAGTTGAAAAAAAAGAAATAGTCGTATTATTACCAGTAATAATAATAATAATAATAATAATAATAATAATAATAATAGTAGTACAGTACAGTATTTCAATTGTGGAATTAGGATGAATTAATACTGATATATTAAAAAATTTAATAAACTAATTACTTTTAAACGTTGGTTCGCTCCCAGCCGCTGGCATCGGTTGGAGTTGAGTTAGACGCTTATTCTCTTTTTGTTTTGGATGAGGGACACTTGGGGCAGACTCACCCCACGTTGAGGTGAAATGAACTTCCTGGATTATACTGGGTGATCCAGATAAATGGGACCCATAAAAAAAAGCCAAATATTCTTAATATTTAATTCCTTTCATAAAAACTATATATCATTCGAAAGAGTAGAGTTACAAGTTTATTATGAAATATTTATTTTTTAAAAATGACTCCTTTCAAATGTGCTCCATTAGTTGCCAAGCATTCCAGTGTTCTCGCTTGTAAGTTCTGCATCACTTTTGCAAGAGTGTGCGGTGGTGGTATGGCCTGTATCTCATTTGTGATGGCGGCCTTCAATTCTTGCAAGGTCGTTGGGTTATTTCTGTAGACCCTACTCTTTAAATATCCCCAGAGATAATAATCTAAGGGAGAAAAATCCGGAGACCTTGCGGGCCATTCAACGTCTCCAAATCTTGAGATTAACTCGCCTGGAAACGTTTGACGCAAAACTGCCATGCAGTTCCTCGTGGTATGGCAGGTAGCTCCGTCTTGTTGGAACCAGTGGTTTTCTAGACAAAGATCTCTTAATTTAGGAATAAGGAAATCGGTCAACATTTTTTCGTAGCGATCACCATTTACAGTGACCGTGTTTCCGGTGGAATCCTCGAAAAAGTACGGCCCTATGATCTGAGATGCAGTAAGACCACACCAAACAGTTATACGCTGACTATGCAACGGGACTTCGGTAATATTCAATGGATTTTCTGTTGCCCAGAAACGACAATTTTGTTTGTTTACAGTTCCATTCAAGTGAAAATGGGCTTCGTCTGACATAATCAAAGTTGCTAGAAAATTGGTGGTGTCATTTACCTTCTGTTGGATCCATTGACAGAATTGTCGTCTTCGTGCGAAATCTCCATCGTTTAGTTGTTGCACTGTTTGAATTTTATATGGAAAGAGCATTAAATTTTGCTTGAATATACGGTGTGTTGTTGTTCCATATCCAACTCCTAACAGCTGAGAAGCACGTCTGATGCTTATGTTAGGATTATCCTGTACAATTTCATGAGTTCTGTTAATGATCTCGTCTATCCTTGCTGTACGCACTCTTCCAGTTGGTTTTCTTTTTCCAATGCTGCCAGTTAGGGAAAAATTTCTGACACACCGACGGATTACTTTCTTAGGTGATTTTGACATCTGAAAATTTGTCTTGAAAGATCTTTGAGCTGAAACTACACTTCTTCCATGCTCATAATAATATTGCTCAGTTATGAAACGCAGCTGTTCCACAGTCCATGCAGTCATCTTGAAGGGTTAGTTTTAACTAACACTTTTATTTTGTTTTGTATCTTATCTTGTCTTGTATTGTCAAAACCTATACAATCCTGTACAAACTTGTAACTATCCTCTTTCGAATGATGCGTATGATTTTATAAAAGGACTTATACTTTAAGAGTTACAGGGGTTTCTTTTGGGTCCCATTACTCTGGATCACCCTTTATATATATACAGGTAAGTATATATCAGGTCATCCCATAAGCAATGTCGTTTTTTTAGATCGGAATTTGAAGGACAAAAAAAAACTTGACTGAAACTTTTTAATCTAGTATATATCTTCCATCGGAATCAGTGACACTCTGCCAACGTCCTACAAGCTTTTCAATGCCATGTTTATAAAATTCAGGCGGTTTTGAGGCAAAAAACGTACGAAGACTGGTGTGCAGGTCATCTAAAGAAGTATACTGTTTCTCGTCAAGATAGTTTTGCAGCAGACTCCTGAAGAAATGATAAGCTGAAGGCGCAAGGTCTGGAGAATATGAAGGATGTGGAAGTTTCTCCCACCCAAGCTCCTCAATTTTTGCAGAAGTGATCCGAGCGGTATGAGGACGTGCGTTGTCGTGGTGGAACACGATTCCTTTCCGATTAACCAAAGAAGGTCTCTTTTCTTTTAGTGCAGTGTTCAATCGATCCAGTTGTTGACAGTAGACTTGAGCGGTGATTGTTTGGTTGTGTGGTAAGGTTTCAAAGTGTATTCACCACCTTTATCCCACCAAACACTAAGCAACACCTTCCGAGGGTGAAGATTTGGTTTTGGCTGCGGTGTCGCTGGTTCGTCGGCACAAACCCACTGTCGACGGCACTTAACATTCTGGTATAGCATCCACTTTTCATCACCAGTCACTAAACGGTGCAAAAACGGATCTTGGAGTTCACGGAAATGAAGAACTGTGCTAATGTTTGCCCGCACCCTCAGATTGTCGACCGACAATTCATGTGGCACCCATTTTCCTAACTTAGTCACCTTCCAGAGTTGTTGCAAATGTCGATGGATGGTGGACGGGGATGAATTGAGTTTCTGGGCCAATTCTTCGACAGTTGTTGAACAGTCTTCTTCAAGTGCGGCTAACAGCGGGTCATCATCAAACTCAGCAGGGCGTCCAGAGCGTGCTGCATCTGTCAAACAGCAGTCACCATTCCAAAACTTTTGAAACCATCTTTGACATTTCCTCACATGCAGAATATCGTTGCCATAAACGTCCTGAATGTTTCGCGTTGCTTCAGTAGCACTATTCCCTTTTTTGAACTCGTAAAGCATTATATGCCTGATATGCTCTTCTGATACCGCCATGTTTATGAGGGGTTCACATAAAGCAAAACACACGTCTCCACTGGTCAAGGTCTGTAAAGTATGTAGCGAAACACGATAGATCTCCTCTTAGATATAACCTTCAGAAAATTTATGCTTAAACCGAGTAGGACTAATTTAAACTTAATCTATCGTAAAAAACGACAATACTTATGGGATGACCTGATATATATATATACCTCCCATCTTTCAAACGCAGAGTGTCTAACCATCTCGAAAACCCCGGACCTTGATCTTAGCTCTCTTCTTCTTCTATGGGACGGACGCTTTTGCAGGCATTTGCCCTTGGCCCCTCCTTCCTGCATTAAAAAAACGTTTATTATCAGAAAACCCTAACCATGGTTAGTGCAAACATCGCATGGTTCAATTAACCAGGCATTTAGATGGTTGCCAAATAATTACATACAACCATATGGCTCTTTCAACCAAGAATTTCATTCTCTTGTATAGAATTTAAAGAGTATAAAGAATTTTATACAGGGTGTTCCATAAGACAGTGTAGGATTTCATTTAATTCTACCTAACTTATAGAAAAATGTGCTTACTTTTAATAGCTACATTTAATCCTATACCTACTTATGACAGAAACACTCTAATTTAAAAACAAAAACTACAGGGAGACAATAATCTCAAACCTCGATAAAATCGTTTAATATCTTATCTTATCTCTCTCTCTCTCTCTCTCTCTCTCTCTCTCTCTCTCTCTCTCTCTCTCTCTCTCTCTCTCTCTCTTCTTGTCCCTGTATACAATCTGTCCTTGTTCAACTTACTTGTAATGGTTCCCAATTGGAATCATTTCGAATGTCATCTCCTGACGGAGTCTTATCAGATATTTCAATCGTGTTCCGCTTGCAGGAGGATGAAGATATCAAGGGAAGGCAAGACTGTTTATTTCGTTGGTTTGACTTAAGATATGAAGTGACTTTTTTCAGGTTTAAAATGGAGAACTCATGATTGAAATTGAGATTCTTTCTCTTGATATAGAGATAGATAGATAGATAGATAGATAGATAGATAGATAGATAGAGAGATAGAGAGATAGATAGATAGATAGATAGATAGATAGATAAAGAAAAACAGGTAAAAGTTCCGTGTGTTGGTCTCTTTTCACACGAAGGTCAAGCTGGTAGCCCCGCTTCTAGGAATAGCCTGATGGAAAAGCAAGTTGCTTTCCTGCGATCTCCATAGCACATAGCCAGGCACACCCGACTTATCTGGTACCGTCCTGAGCCAGACATCTAGTCTTCTTTTGAAGATTTCAACTTTGAACCCCGTGACGTTCCTGAGGCCCTTTGGAAGCTGGTTAAAAAGTCTTGGCCCCCCTTGACAACCAAGCAGGGCCGGATTAACCATTAAGCAAAATAAGCCCGTGCTTAGGGCATCAAGGGAAGGGGGGCACCACAGAAATTTTCCATTGTCGGATTTACCATGGATTTATTATACTATTATAATCGCGGCTTATAGCCTATAAGCTGTTGAAAACTGAATTATATATATTCATTTTCTTTTCTAAGTGATGTGCCACATAATGTCACCACTTCATCATCTACTGAAATTGAAAGGTATTCTCAGGGTTGTAAAAAGATGATTGATGCTTACCCAGAGGACTTGAACACTAATTTCTCTGCTGAGCTTCAGCAGTTTCACTCATATGTGTGCCATAAGTTCAGTGCAAAAAAAAATGTAAAAACAAGATTCAGTCATGCTGAACTCTATAAAATAATTGTAGAAGACAATATTGAGTGTGCCTTCCCAAATGTAGAAATTGCCTTTCGTATATTTTTAACATTAATGGTCACAAATTGCTCAGCTGAGCGTTCATTTTCTCAGTTGAAGTATAATAAAAATACCAACAGAACAACTATGCAACAAGGCAGGCTGGATGCCTTATCTCTACTAAGTATAGAAGCAGATGTGTTACGTAAGATTAGTTTTGAGGATCTGATCAAAGACTTTGCAATTAAAAAAAGTAGGAGAAAACTTTTCAAATATAAATGAAGTGGAAGTATACAAAAATAAACATTGTTTTCCATCTTACTGTAAGTTTTGTTTCATTTCAAAAAATAAAATTTTATTTTATGGTTTATTTTTGTTTATATTTTGAATTACATATATATGGGGCACCAAAATCTTTTAAGTGCTTAGGGCCTCTAAAGGGCTTAATCCGGCCCTGCAACCAAGCTATATTTATTTGGTGTTGAGGATGTCCCTTGCCAGGCCCTTAGTTTAGGAATACTACATAGTTTACCTTTCCTATTTTCCAGTGTTGGTTGGGTGTTAATTGGGTTTAGTTTGAGGTTAGGTACCAGTTTTACGATCATTTTTCCATATGTAAATTATGGTGTATCTCTCTTTTCTTTTTTTCAGCCAATATAGATTTAATTTACGTAGTCTTTCCCAGTAGTTGAGTTCTTTGCAACCATCAATCTTGGATGTGAAACTCCTCCAGACTTCTTCTAGTCTATTAATTTCTTCTTTTTTGTGTGGGGACGTCAAGACTGAGCAGTACTGAAGTTTTGGTATGATCAGTGTTTTCAGCATGGGGAATCATTACCTTCTCGTCCCTTCTTTTGAAGGTTCTAGTTGCTGTTCCGTGACTCTTTTTGCTTTGTTTATCGCTATCTGATTCTGTGTTTCAAATTTTGCATCATCCGTCATTATTACCCCTAAATTTTTTGATTTCGTGCTTCTTTGAATTTCTTGTCCATCTGTCTGTTCAAGTTCTTCATTTCTTTCATATTTCAAGAACTGAAATTTCTCTGTGTTAAAATTGATATTATTGTCTTCTGACTATCTGTATATTCTTTTTGTGTCGCTCTGTAGGGCTTCCACCTCTTCTGCACTGCCGATTTTTCTGCTGATACTGTATCGTCAACAGAGGATGTTACTATACTGTTGTCGTCTATTTCACTGTCTATGTCTGTCAGTATGATAATGAATAGGAGCGGGGCTAGTACTGCTCCTTGTGAAACTGAGCTTCGTACTTCTGATTCTGATGATGATATACCTTGGATTCTTAAGGCTTGCCGCCGTTCCCTGTGAAAGTTGTAATCCATTAGCCCACTTTGCCAGTTATTCCCCTGCATTTCATTTTATGTTATTATTTCATCATCACACTTATTGAATACTTTAGCTCTTAAGTGCGTCTCCAAAAAGTTATATATTTTCTCCATGACTATTATTTCAAATATTTTGGTGAGATGTGATGTCAGTGACAGCGGTCTATAGTTCTTTGCTTGAGACCTATCCCCCCGTTTATTCATAGGAACAATGTTCGCTCTTTTTAGTATGCTCGGTATTTCTCTCGTATCCAGGGATCTTCTCCATATCCAATAAAGGGGTGTAGCTATTTCGTTATTATAGTTTTTAATCAACAAGACTCAAAATCACTTTACATTTTCCATTTAATTCCTCTTCAAAAAAGGTATTTTTGTCAGGTACTGCTTTGTTTCTATTTGGGGTACTGAAAGCTGATATAAAATGGGGTTGGGTACGATTCGATGTGGCCGACTCGATGCGACCCAACTCGATGTGGCCGACTCGATGTCAGGACAACTCGATGTGATATCCCTAAGGGATATTTTCGTTAGTTTTAACGAAAATATCACAACTTAACCTAACCAATCGTCAAGGGCGTACAGTTGACCTAACCGGGCATTCAGTTAACCTACATTAAATATATAAAGAAAATGAAATCGACTTGGCCTGGCATCGACTTGGCTTGACATCGAGTTGCCCTGACATCGAGTCGGCCACATCGAGTTGGGTCGCATCGAGTCGGCCACGTCGAATTGTCCCTGCCCCATAAAATGAGCTCTCAATTTTTCAGATATTTCTTTCAGAGCAACGGTTAGCTCATTATTTTCTTTTCTTAAGGGTGCGATAGTGGTCCGCATTTTTGTTTTTCTTTTCGCGAAGCTATAGAAGTATTTTGGGTTATCTTTTAGTGTTTTCAACGCACCTTCCTCCCTTAATTAGGGCTTGTATTTCCCTGTCTCTACTTTCCAATTTTATTTGTATTTCGTTTATGGTGTTGTTTTCTGTGCAATTAATTAACTTCGTGGCTACTCTCCATCTTTGCGAAGTGTTCGGTTTCGCCTCTCGAAATATTTCTCTTTCCCTTTGGCTGTACTTTCGGAACATATTTTTCTAAGATTTCCAGCGTCTTTTTTCGAAGGTTATTGCCCTTATTAGCATTTCTTCGGTTGTTTTACCTTCTAAGACTGTTTTCCACTCTACAGTATTTGTGCCATATGGGATCTGATTTTTTCCCAATTTATAGTTTTAGAGTTTAGATTAAAAATCTCAAATTTGCTTCTTTCTTCAGTATGAGTATTTTCTTTTAGTGCTCTCGCCATATTAGTGGATACCTCGCTAATGTGTGGTTTGAGATATTTGTTGGTGTTTATTTTATATCATTGATTTAAGTTGGTGTTTATTCGTAAATACCAGATCCAAGTAGTTATTTTTTCTGGTGTATCTGTTATCTCTTGTATTAACATAAATTCATTGTTAGAGCTACCAACATTTTTGCTTGCTCCTGGTCTTCTCTTGTGCCCCCCTTGTCCTGGTGTATGTAACATTTCTTCCCATTCTATTATATTTGGAGATGGGGTGTTTATTAGAGATGGAACCGGTTTTTAACGGTGATGAAATTTTTAATCATCACCGAAACTGACGATAAGAACCGGTTTTCACATTTTTGCGCAAGTCTCCGATCACTTTGGTCCATTTTCCATGAAACAAACGTTTCCAAACGTTTAAAAACATAGTAATTATGTTTTGCATCGTTTCGTATCGTTTCTGTTTGTTTATAAGTGTAAATAATTGATGCTCAGTCTTGAATGTTATGTGGATGATTGCACATTCATCAGTAAGATTCTAAGATTTAATACTCCATCATGTCAAAAAAATCAAATGCTTGTTTCTATCACTCGTAAGAATAAGAAGAAGCAGAGTGTATGACATGTCAAAAGTTTTAAAGTGTTGTGGAGGTTCTACTTCAAGTTTATCATTCCACATGAAAAATATTCATGGCATAAACATCGACCAGATTAATCAGCCATTGAAGAAACAAAGAACAGTGGAAGAGTTCTGCAAAAACATGTCCATAAAAGAGGAAATTTTGAAACTTGCGTGTGTAGCTGGACTGAGTTTCCAATCAATTGCTAAAAGTGAATTCATTCAGAAAGCCTAAGAAAGATAAAATACGACAAGCCTCATCAACTTCCCATATGGTGTCAGAAAAATGGTGCTTAGTTTTTATGAGAAAAAGAAACATGAATTGGTCAACTACTTCAAGAATCAGGTGAGACAAGGAATCCGCTATTCATTAACTATGGATGAGTATACATCTTTGCAAAACCAAAGATATATTAATATTAATGTTCATGATGAAAATCACATTGGTCTCTTCGTCTCATGAAAATAAATGTCTCTCGATAGCCCAAAACTATTGCAATCGTTAGGAAAAGATTGGAAGACTTTGGCTTGGACCTAGATAAGCATATCGTGGGTTGCACCACCGACGCGTGCCTCAGTAATGGTCAAATTTGGAAGAGAAATAGTACCTGATCACCAGCAATGCATTGCACATGCTATACATCTCGCGGTTTCGGATATCTTGTATTAAAAAACTGCTGAAAATTCAGTTGAAGGGGAAAGTGACCCTACCCCTGAAGATGAAGCCATCGAAGAAGATGAACACTCTGCATGAGTTAAGCGAAGATGAGTGTGAAATTTTATGCACTGATACATTTTTTAGTCCGACATAGATGACGTAATTGTTCATCCAAAACTTCGAGAAGATTACTTAAAAGTCATAAATAAGGTGAGAAAAATCTGCCGCATATTTCTAAAGTCTCCTTTGAAAAATGAGAGATTGCAGGATTTTGTCAAAGATGAATTTAATGGAAAGGAAATGAAGCTTATCCTTGACTGTAGAACGAGGTGGAACATTCTTTTGGCCATGATAGAAAGATTTTTGAAACTCAAAAATTGCATTCCAAAGGCCCTCAGAGTGATACGCTCAACAGAGACGATTTCAGATGAAGAATGGAATGCTCTAAAGAGCCTCTTTGACACGCTTCGTCCACTGGAAATTGTTTTGAAGGGACTCTGTTCCGAAGATGCAAATTTTCTCAAAGCTGAATCTTCCATGAAGTTCATTTTGGATAAATTTGAAAGCAAAAACAATCCTTTAGCTTTTGAGCTACGTCAGTGTCTCATTGATCGCTATTCATCGAGAAGACAAAAAGAAGCTGTCGCCTTGCTGAGTTTTCTCCACAATCCCGAGGTCTTGAAAAATGAATCATCAGCACCGTTCCTCTTTCCTTCAAGACAAGCATTTAAGAAGTATGCGGATCATACATTTAAGAGGCATTTTCCAGAAGCTTGCCAGATTTCAGAAACAGACGACCAAGTCCAATCAATTGCTTCGAAACTCGAAGATTTACAATGCAGCTCAGGTCGTGAAGTAAATGATGACGATCAACTTATGAACGAGTACATGTGTGAGATGAACAAACTGAAAATGAAACCCAAGAAAGATTCTTCTGAGACCTTTGACGTAACAATGAATTCAAATATTTTGAAGCTACAGTACTTTGAATAGAAGCGAAAATTTGGATCGAATGTACGAGGCGTTGCTTACAATAAAAGCCACCAGCGTAGAGTCCGAGAGAGTGTTTTCAGCTGCTGGTTTATTCGTCACAAAGATTCGATCAAGAATGTCAGATCAGACACTTAATGTTCTTTGTTTTCTCAAGTGTTATTTCAAAAATCAAGTTCGATAATAAACTTTTTAATTCAAATGTTACACATACTTGACTGAATCAATTAAAACCTTATTTCTGTTTAATATTTTGATCATTTACCTCCCTAAAAAGCATACAGAATCCCATCGGTGAAAACCGGTAAAACCGGCTTTAAGAATATAGCGACGGTGAAAACCGGTTTTACACTTTTCGGTTATTTTCCATCCATAGTGTTTATGGACTTTAACAAGTTTCTGAGTTCGGCAATGGCTTCAGAAAGTTTTGCAATTAGAGTGTCCGGAGTACTTACTGTAGATGGCTATTAGTATCACGTTAAGTTTTTCAATGTTTACTCCTAAGAGTTCCACGTAGCTGTTTAATTTATTTATTATTGTCTCTGTCATCTGGTTCTCACGTATGTATATACACAGCCACTTTTCGTCTTTCTCTTCTGTCAGCTCGGAGTATGTTGTAACCCTCAATTTTTATTTCTTTTTTATCCGTACAGTATTCGCAATTTTCACAATCTCCTTGGCAGTCTTTAAGATGCGTTTCTGTGAGGCATGCGATGTCAGTCCTTGTTTCTTCCATAAATCCTTGTAGGTATGAAACTTTGTTTACCGTGTGGTTCGGTTTTAGCCCTTGAATATTTGCCAGCACCATATTTATGTTTTCTTATATCTACAAAAGCCTTTTGCATAGTATATGCGTACAGTTCTTTCGACATTATCATTCGGGGCCTTTGTTTTTGTTGTTTGTTTCATTTCCTTTTACGGAAATAACCTCAGTCTATTATCGTGATTTCCCACTTGTTTTTCCGCTATTTACTTATTCACTCTGGTATTCTCCAACTTATTTACGTGTGTTTCTTTTAGTGATTTTGTTACAATATTTTTTTTTTCGCCCTCTTTGTGTGTCGGTATTCCGACATGTGCTATGTTTTTATCTGCTTTCTTTCGTTTCCTTTTTCGTTTCTTTCTGCTCATCATTTATATTCTCTTGTTTTCGCTGCTTCCTCAGTATCTCTTCCTGTTTTATAAACCATAAACGAATTTATTTCCGTTATGCATCTTTTACACAAATATTTTACTCCATTAGTTGTTTGACACTCGATATAAGAGTGATGTCTTTATCATTCCAATTCAGGCAGTTAAAATCAAAGAGAAATCGACAGAGATCACACTCACCACACACACACACACACACACACACACACACACATATATATATATATATAAATATATATATATATATATATATATATATATATACACACACACAGGGTGTTATCAAATTATGTTTCATAAATTAGTATACATATTCAGGACGTCAAAGTGAATAAAAAAGTTCCTATGAACATAAATCCACAATCGCTTCGTTTCCGAGATACATTGATTTTTTGCCGAGGACGATCCAATTAAAATGAAAGTCATTAAAATATGAAAAGTTTAT
Organism: Bathynomus jamesi; assembly: GCA_023014485.1. Lineage (NCBI taxonomy): Eukaryota > Metazoa > Arthropoda > Malacostraca > Isopoda > Cirolanidae > Bathynomus > Bathynomus jamesi. Next base: position 613,545 of record JAJOZX010002272.1, on the reverse strand, counting down.
TTACAGCAAGTGCTCAAAATGGTTTCCCTGCATCAAAGAACATGCCTCAACGCGCCGTTGAAAATTTGGCCGCATACGTTCGAAAATATTTACATGGTTGCGTATTGTTTCCGAACAATCTTGAACACGTCGCCACAATTCATCCATGGTATTAACTTCTCTCTCTCATAAGCAAGATTTATTTTAAATATAGCTCCACTATAAGAAGTCAATTGCATAATTTTGGTTACTAAAATGACAACTAACAAACTACTATCAAAACAAAACAAAAAAAAAATAGGTATCTAAACAACCAGACAAGTATGACTTTGATAAACTTTAATGACTTTCATTTTAGTTGGATCGTCCTCGGCAAAAAAAGCAAAAATGTATCTCGGAAACGAAGCGATTACGGATTTATGTTCATAGGAACTTTTTTGTTCACTGTGACGTCCTGAATATGCATACTAATTTATGAAACATAGTTTGACAACACCCTGTGGTGTATATATATATATATATATATATATATATATATATATATATATATATATATATATATATATATATATATAATATATATATATATATATTATACAAAATTTCAGTACAAAAACTTTTGTCACACTGAAAATATTTCAAGTATAGTCCATTATACGTCCATTATACGTCCATTATAACTAAATAACACATGTACAGTTTCTGTGTAATTGTATTCTCGTATATGTACATTCATATATACATATACAGTTTATCTATAAACCTATATCTATATATGCATGTACAATATATAAAATAATGGGGGGGGGGGGAGGGTCCAATCAGTAATAATAAGTGTCAAAAATACAAGGTGATAAAAAAATTGTGCGGTATTGCTTAAAGTACCCCGAAAGTACCAAATTTCGATTGCACCCAGATTATACAGGTGTGTTCAAAAAGAACCGCAACCCATTGGAGAATGCCTATATCATTGTAACCTACTCTTTTCTCTTGTATTTTGGGTTGCGTTTCTTTTGAACACCCTGTACATTTTTTTAATCAATTTATCTAAAACAATAATACATCATTTAAAAGTATATTTTCAAAATGGTGCCTCGTAGCTCAGTGGTTACAGAAGTAGACTGTATAAGCGTTGAGACTCTGGTTCACTCCTACCTGCTGGCTCCTGGGCTAGGTACGAGTTGGCCGCTTAACCCATCATAGCTCTGGCTAAAGGTGATCCTTGGGCACACTCAACCCCTCTCAACGAGTTTCCTGGCTGTTATCTCCTTTTTCAAAAAGAAATTAAAGAAAGAAGAAATTGTACATCATAAATGACATCATTATGGTAATATTATTATGGCCTCTAAATATCATCAATAAGTATATACGTATGTATATATATATTATATATATATATATATATATATATAATATATATATATATATATATATATATATATATATATATATATAAATTCGTTGATTAAATTATGTATTAATATCATGCTATTAATATTAGCATTAATTTCACATCTCCGAAAATATGAGACATTAATAACACTAATATTATTTATATTATTTGATATGTTCTACAATATTATATATATATATATATATATATATATATGTGTGTGTGTGTGTGTGTGTGTGTGTGCATATATACACACTGCAAAATGTAAGACTGATATAAGCCCTATATTAGCCGGTTATTCACTTGGCGGAATAGAACAGTATGAAGTCCAATAATGATAAATTCAAACTTTGTAGATTTCGAAATAAGTATGCAAGAATTGCCACAGAATAGTAGCGATAATGTCAATAAACGTGGAGTTGAACGCACACCACAATCTAAAACTTCCACCACAGTATGGAAAATAATGGGAATCATACGTATGATAAATGCGCGAGTTTGCGAAGTGGAAAACCAACTTCAAATATACTAAAATTATATACGAGGAAAAAAAAGAGTTTGTTTAGGGGTATTTGCTAGTAATAGTTCTTGTATGTACGTACCCCACACACGTAATCTAAAACGTATTTCGTTATTTTGACCCCAAGTTGGTGCTAGGATTAATACATAACTTTTTTTATTGAGAAGGGGGTGTTTAGGGTAGGGGGAAGAAATAAGAATTGTTCTTTTTTTTTTTTTTACTTTTATTAGTTGTAGAACTACCCTCCCCCCCAAGTTATGAAGTATTTTAAATTATAATTGTAAGCGTAAAGTTCTTTATGACGTCAAAATTTAAACAGTAGTTTCTCGTTAAAACTCGAAATAGTTAAGGAAATATTCTTCGCAGAAGGAATCCCAGACTGAGGATTTTAACGAAATATCTTCAAAAGTTAAAAAAATATTTTATTTTCAAATTTGGTGTAACTTTGACAACTTTCGTCGCTTAGCCACTTCTTCCAAGGAGGGCCTCGCATGTACACTTTTCGTGTGGACGTAATAAATCACGAATGTCTCAAATCCATTGAAATTTCCTCAACTTCAGTTACTTCTGTCAATTTACTTCTAAATTGACGGATTAATTACTTCACTTAATGAGGCAACAGTTGGATGTTGTATATACAGGGTGTTCGGAAAGTCACTGTGCACTTATATAATCGAGATCGTCCACTCACGCTTGATGACCTGAAAACTGCAATAACTGCGTACATAAGGTCCATTTCAAAAGAAGAACTGACAAAGGTGTTTCCAAATAAAATAAGAGGGTCCAGGCCTGTATTGCTGTTAAAGGACATCACTTTCAACACCTTTTATAAGTTCTGATGGTCCCATCCATAACCTCTATCATATATGCAATGTTTATACTATTGTATGCTATTAAATAAATATAAGTGCGCAGTGACTTTCCGAACACCCTGTATAACACAAGGATAAATAACTTAGTTTATGCCGAGATATGGTGTTAATAAATCCCTCTGTTAAAGGTCTGGGACCGGTTGCTAAAAGTCTGCGAATTATATTCGCAGAAACACGATATTCTTTTTAATGTTACGGAAACTAAAGTTATGCAGTTCCATCCTAAAAGTTGTAATCATCCAGTTGATATTAGGTTTAAAATGGGAGGTGAAGTAATAGAGGAAGTACAAGAATTTAAGTATTTGGGTCAAACTTATCGCCAGCTCCTTGAGTGTTGACTCGGATATAAGAAAACAATCTCGAAGCCTTTGTGCTAAAGCGAATATGACTATAAGGAACTTCGGTTCTGTACAAATGAAGCTAAAGACACTCTTTCGTAGGCCTACTTTCTGCAGTAATATATAGGGACAGCAACTGTGGGTGAATTATAAAAAATGTTCTGGTAGAACCCTAAATTTGCTATACAACAGATATTTAGATTCCTAAATAAATTATCCCCGAGATGTTCAGCTTCGCAAATGTTTGTTACCCGCAATGTCCCGAGCTTCCCGGAGGTAACAAGACGTGCTCAATACAGCCTAATGCAAAGAATTAAAAAATTAACCAACCCGATTATCGAAGCTATTCATCAGTCCTGCCGTATGTCTTCTAAGCTATGGAATTCATGGTACGAAAAACGTCTGTCTATAGCTCCACTTAACTCCAACATTACTGTATTATTTCTCATTAATTGTATATATTTCTATCCTTAGTATGTGACTTGTCAATGAATTATTAATATTTGTCATGTGGACTATGGTCTGCCAATAAACTTTTTCATTTTCATTTTCATGAAATTTTGCATCACTCCGTTTGGTAAGCAGTGGCATAGATACTAACCGGGAACTTACTGGCTCTCATTTTGATCCTTTATACCAAAAAGCACTACCCAAAAAGGAACCTATAAGGTCAATGTTAAGAATCATTTATTACTCGCAACATTGAAGTTAAAAAACAAAACAACAATTACTTAGATACTTCGGTTGAAGTCTTTTGAAACTTTACTGCTTACAGTGCAGCGATATCACAAGTACTGGAACTGTAAAATGAACCGCAATGAAGTACTGTAACGAAGTTATATATAAACTGCCAGAAATAAATGCAAAGATTATATACTGCTCATAATATCAAAAGTTGGGTATAGGAATAATGCCTAAGGGTTAAAAGTATACTCCGCATATCGATATAATAATTAATAGTCTAATCTAGAGTCTAATCTAGAGTCTAATCTAGAGTTTAATCTAGAGTCTAATCTAGAGTCTAATCTAGAGGCAAAACTAGTTTAATAAGCGCCAATTTCATTGTTTTACCTACAGTACACCTGGGTAAAATTACTCTTTTCCACATGAGTAAATTTTAAGTTATTCTATTATACCTGTTATACTATTAGCAATGTTAATGTTGATTAATCAAGCAGATAATTGTAGAGACATCAGGGCTATTATCTGAATTAATTAACTGACGTATTTTACCCATAAAACTAACACGCTCTAATGAAATATTGAAATTATAAAGATTTAGTGAATTCTTTAAATTAATTCACTAGTAATTCACTAGTAATATTTTTAGTGTGTGTGTATATATATATATATAAGTTATATATGTAAAACCTTTGATTAACCTTTGGTTAGCTTCCGCCTGAATTGTTCATTTTGACGAAGGTCAAACTTTTCACCCCACCTTAGACCTACAGTTTAACGTGGAATCCGAATCACGCCCCACCAGCAGCCCAGCGTCTTAACCACTAGGCTACCCAGAGTACCCATTTATCTACCAACCAATTTATTGTGTGGAAGGATGAACAGCTGGGTTTTGCCGCGCGCCGGCTGCCGTCACCGGTTCTCGAACCCGGGGCCGATGGATCGTAGTCAGCGACGCTAACCACTACACCACCGAGGCGCATAAGGGCGCGACGGTGTCCCATAAGTCCGGTCTCAAGAGGCTTTTTCCTCACGAGTGTAACTCACTTTCATATTAACCATTGTCATTACCTGCAACCAAAAATAAAAAGGTCCCAAAACAAGACATCAATTTGAGCATTTGTTTTAGTTTTATTGTATTATTTTTGTAATTTAATTTAAAATAAATTTTCCCATGAGACCGCACTTATGGGACACCCTGTATATATAAATCATCTAATATCAGCCTTCGTGAGTCACTGGGTAACACCGTTTTCCTATAAGAGAGGTGAATATACTGAAGTCATAGGTTCCAATTCAGATGGTGCTGATAATAATAATAATAATAATCCATAAGCACCAGTGCCTGTTCCTATAGCCTTCCTCAGTGAATCTTCACTCAAAATAATATTTTCTTAATTCAAATGAAATAACTTCTTTTTGAAGGTGAATTCTGGAAGAAGTTTTTCCTTCTTTTGGGTATCAAAGCTTTTCAAATAATAGAATTTGTCTTCAAAACTTCTTTTTGGACTGATATGAGACCAATAGAAGATAATATTTCTATATAAAGAAGGTTCTGAGCAGTTTATGTTTACCGTGATTAGTATTGTAACGTAATCTCGTCATTAATATACAAATTCATTAATCAAATTACAGTAAAATCTTAATAAATTAAGTACCTGTATTTTATTCTTGCTACTTTTAACATTTATATATATATATATATATATATATATATATATATATATATTTTAACTGCAAACAACACACAGTATAATTAATGTAAAGAACGACGCTTTACATTAATTATACTGTGTGTTGTTTGCAGTTAAAATGTATATATATGTACGGCATGCGAAGGTGCCCCATCAGGGCATTGGTTTCTGCTCGTATGTAGGAGAATTACGACTTTTGATTAATCGAGGCCCATGGTGTAGTGGATAACATATCTGACCGGCAATCGGAAGATCCCGGGTTCGATTCCCGGGTGGTTACCTCATTTTTCATTTGTTCGTTCTCCCTCCTCATCTTGTTCGGAACGTTCTTCTACACAAGCGTCGTTCTTTACATATATATATATATATATATATATATATACGAGGGGGGTACGAAAGTAATGCTTCTTATTTTATTTTTCACTAAATATAATTCCAATTACAATGAAATATGCACACATACGAGGCATATAAAATAAATAGATATATAAATAAAATAAATATGAACTAAAAAAATAAGAGGCATTACTTTCATACCGACCCTTGTGTGTGTGTGTGTGTATATATATATATATATATATATATATATATATATATATATATATATATTGTCACTTGAATTAAGCATAGTCATTATTTGGATAATTTTTATTAGTAAATCGACATTAATTTACTGAAGGTCCACTACTAAATTATAATGAACCATAAACGATAAATACAGGGTGTCCATAAAGTTCACCATCATAGAAATAAAAATAAAACTGTGGTCCTTAAACTTACGATGTTGAACTTCACGGACACCCTGTATAGCAGTTTTATCAGTTATATAGGATCATGTAACCGCTATTGCACGATGAAATAAATGGAATGAACACCCTGTATATACTGTATATGATTGGAATTCGCTGTAAGCATGAAGTTATATCCAGGGTACGGAATCTGATCCAGAATGTAAAAGAAACGAAATGAAATCATACTGGAACGAACCAAGAAGAAGGGTTTGCAATTCCCTAATACAACAGGACAAAGCACTTACTATACACGGCGAAAAGTCCTCATATTCATCAACCAAAATAATATTTAATTTTCGACCTATAATGAATTTATGAAGTCTGGTAAAATAGTACACGAACATATTGACCTGATAATAGGATAAGCCGAATACTCGGCCAAAGAGTGTTTGTCACGCTATACGAAGGTAGGCTGAAAGCAAATAACAACTTTCTTCTTCATCATATTCCACAAATGAAAAGTCGAGTCAGGCGCAGTAAGCAAAACTTTTAATCTCCATGGTACACATGACAATTTGGACGTTAGCTAGCAGCATATATACACACACACACACACACACACACACACACACACACACACAGACACAGTGTGTATATATATATATATATATATATATATGCATATATACAGATAGTTGATAAAAGTAAAAACTCAATATGATAATAATTGTCCTCAAGAAAAGGGCAAAGCTCAGCAATGGGATACCAGAACAACACGATTTTAAAATATATTAATTTACTAAATCTATTAATTATTGATTTTTATTATCAAATAAAAAACTATGGAAAAAGTCGAAGGTGTCTATTTACTTCTGTCAACTCTGTGTGTATAGCCTATATATATATATATATATATATATATATATATATATATATATAGGCTATACACACAGAGTTGACAGAAGTAAATAGACACCTTCGACTTTTTCCATAGTTTTTTATTTGATAATAAAAATCAATAATTAATAGATTTAGTAAATTAATATATTTTAAAATCGTGTTGTTCTGGTATCCCATTGCTGAGCTTTGCCCTTTGTTCTTGAGGACATTATTATCATATTGAGTTTTTACTTTTATCAACTATCTGTATATATGCATATATATATATATATATATATATATACACACTGTGTCTGGTGTGTGTGTGTGTGTGTGTGTGTGTGTGTATATATGCTGCTAGCTAACGTCCAAATTGTCATGTGTACCATGGAGATTAAAAGTTTTGACAGGAAATTCGCCATGTTTCCCAAAGCGAGCCGGTCCATGCATGAACCTGAACGTGAAACACACACACACACACACACTATATATATATATATATATATATATATATATATATATATGTGTGTAAAGAGAGAGAGAGAGAAATAAAAGAAAAAGTAGAGATAGAGAGGGGACATGTATCTGTTCGGAGCCACAAACAAACGTTCTTCAAACAATTCAATCACCTCCATCATTGACCTTTCCCTCCTCCCCATCCAACTCCCCTACTTTTCCCCTCCCCCAACGTAATTCCATTTCCTCCCCTGTTCACTCTTCTCCATCCTTTTCCATCCCCCTGAAAAACTCACAACGCCTCACCACACTTTTGCTCATCTTTGGCATCTTTGACCTAAAATAAGATGACCCTTTCATACGTCACAAGGTTATATATATATATATATATATATATATATATATATATATATATATATATATATATATATATATATATATACTCCAGACTAGCCCTCTCACCTTTTATTGAAGGGGATGTGGGTCCGAACCTTGGTAAGGGCGATTTTTTCATCATGAAAAATTGTGCGGATTCATGCATTATATATATACAGGGTGTCCCATAAGTCCTGCATCATAGGAGAAATTCATATTTTTCTATTTCTACAAACCGTAATTCATATTTTTCTCTTTCTACAGGCCATGATGTCTGTGAGCAAGGAAGAACGAATCCAGATAATTCTACTCATAGGAAATAGGAGTCAAAGAGACTTTGCAACAAGTCTGCTAACACAACTCTGTGTTATTGGCTCGCGGTCTGGATGCAGTCTGTTAAATTCAGCAGCGGCCTCTCTTTGACTCCGATTTCCTATGAGTAGAATTATCTGGATTCGTTCTTCCTTGCTCACAGACATCATGGCCTGTAGAAAGAGAAAAATATGAATTATGGTTTGCAGAAATAGAAAAATATTAATTTCTCCTATGATGCCGGACTTATGGGACACCCTGTGTATATATATATATATAATATATATATGAATATTAAAGGTGCAATAACCGAACAAAGAAAATAAGGACAAATCCACAAAATAAAAAAGAAATAAAAGAAGGATAAAACTAAATTTTGAAATAAAAAATTAAACTGAAAACATGGGCAAAGCTTTTCGAAGGGAGACACCCTTCTTCGGTCAGGCTCAAAGAAAAAAAAAGTTAGGGAAGGAAACAAAGCTGCAGCTAATTATGCGCATGCGCCAAGGAACATCTGTCAGGACCAAAGTCATTCCAGATATTTTTAAACTCTTGGTCATTTAAAACAATTTTATTGGTGGCGTTATCAATACTAACCAATCCTTCGTGAATACTAAAATTGTTTGTATTTTTTATTAGAAAAGATTCTATCAATATTTTAGATTTCTTACGTTCAATCCTATAAATTAAGGTAGATCTTTTAAAGCAATACTTTTGTTCGCTATTAGTTTTATGTAAATGTAGGGTTGATGTATTATCTCCCACCCTAAGACCATATTTATCCTGATATATTCTTCTTAACCCTTAGATATGACGCTAAAAGGAGTCATTAAAGCTAAAATAAGAATGAGAGACATATTTTTTTTCAGTTCCAAGTATTGTCAGTTCCTTTACAAGCGACATTAGATATGGTTAATAATGAGTATCTTCAGTAGAATGGAGTTGATTTACAACGTTACTCAAACGTCTCATGCTGAAACTGATAAAATTATACTTTTATCATTTTTATTTTAGCTTTAATAACTCCTTTTATCGTCAGATCAAAGGATTAAAGTGTGGGTTCCCCTCTTTCGGGCTACTTTAAGCAGTATTTTATAGAACTCTTTGATAGAAATTATTGATGAGATAGTTTAGATACTTCTGTGATTTGGTATCGGGTACATGGATGATGTCTTTACTATTTTACTTAAGCATTATCATCATTTTAACATTTCAGATCGACGAAATAACATTTTTTTAGCGTCCAAACGAAATTTACTTTTGAAATAGAAAATGAATCACAAATCTCTTTTTCGGATGTTTTGGTCAAAGGATCGAACCCATTTTAAAAGTGAATTTTAAGTTCAAACTTTTTCATTTTAGTGGTTTCATCAAATTTTATGTTTCTTCAAAATACAATTTATTTTCTCCTTTTTCAATAACACTTCAGTTTTGTAATAAAATATTATATTTTTATCATAAAATTATGTCATTTTTATTATTTACTTTTAAAATTTTATAAAATATAAAAAAATAATTCACATTTTTTTTTTTCAAATTATCGATGAAAAAATTATCAATAATTATTATTATTATCTAAAAATAATTGTTATTTTAAGGTTTCATCAATAAATATTAATTTAATTTATATTTTAGTTCTTTGAAAATGTCTAAAGTGTGCTGTCGAAACGTCAGAAATATCATAAACAATACTATTATTCTCTTATTACTCAAGGAGTATTTTAAATAAAATTGCTGAAGTATCAAGAAAAATCTTTATAATAATAATAATAATAATAATAATAATGATAATAATACCTTATATGGTATAAGAATCACGTTACACAAATTCACTATTTCTCGGCGCAGAATAATCGACAATCCCTTATCGAATTACAAAATAAGGTTCGACGATTCACTGATTTTCAATTATGGTCTTATCCCCCGAGTAGTCGAATTCTGTACGTGTCGTGACGTTAGATGCTCAAAGAATATAAGCAAGTACTTTGTACCGAGATCAGCTGAATCCTTACCTACCTGAGTTATATATATATATGTATATATAGAGAGAGAGAGAGACTACATGCACTTATAAGGTTTCCCTCGTAAGTTCACGAGGATGGGTTCGAAAACACCAAGGTAACTCTCGAAATCGTTAACTTACGAATTCAACTTTCAAAAATCGACCCTACTTTTCGCTCAAAAACGCATTTTTTTTCAATATTTCAAAATTATCTATCTATAAATAGACGAACTTTGCGCGGAGTTGAGGTGAGTAACAAATATCTGTTTCGCTCAGTCGCCTGTTATGATTAGCTGACTCGCGTAAAAGGGGTGGGGCTAATATCTCTCGCTCCGTCGCCCGTTAGGGTCGGATCTATCAAGATGAGCAACGTTAAAGATCCCGAAGTGATCACGAGAGTAGGGAGCCGAAGGCGCAGCGTGTTAATTTAAAAAGAATTTGTTTTTCGTTCAAATAAAACGAAATATTTCCCTAATCTTCTATAATTAATGAGTCACTACCAGGAATAAATATAAAGAGATAATAAAGAATAAATTCCCTTTTATAAAGAATCAATTTCCATTTTATATCAAATGGATTACTGTACCTACGAACTTTTTATAAATATCCTTCATTTGAAGGCGAATGTTGATATAAAATTTTCGCATAAGATTATAGATAAGAAGCGAGTGAGGAAGAACTAAAGAACTACAAAATTACGGAACTACAAAACTACCGAACTACAGACTAACAAAGACCCTAAGATCCACCCTAGGTTAGCCCGAGGAAACGGAAATTTGGTGGAGGGGGTAAAGAAAAGATGAGAAAGAAAATTGTCTGAAAATGGAAGCGAATTCTTAAACTCTGCTCATACACACACACACACACACACACACACACACTTAAACTTGTGCTCACACTCACACTTATAAAAGTGCAAAATCTTCATAACGGAATAAAAATGTCAATAAAATAGAAATGGTGAGATTCTGACAGAGAACAGTTTTGAAAGAAGTACTATAGGACAGTTGGAAAAAGCATAATGAAAGAAAATTATAAAAAAAGGCAGATTAAGGATTTCAAACTTTACTCAGGCCATGGTAAGGAACCTTTCATTATAGGGAGGGTAGACAGGGGGTGGGGAGGTTGCCCTAGACGAGGTACAGAATGGCGTATCTCAATCCATATATTTAGTATTAGTCATTGTAACTAGCAAAAGGTATGCGGTAAATTTACATTTGTACATAAATGGTTGCAAGTGTTTTACATTCAACTGAATGCAGCCTTGTGTGTGTGTATGTATATATATAAATATAAGAGCCAACGACACTTCACGTAAAGGTTATATTATATTAGCATTAGCTTGCTTAGACCAGATTAGACGCAGTTAAATTAGGTTAGGTTAGGGCAGATTTGGTTATTACTTCACGGTCACCGTTATTACATTACAATGTCCTGAAATTCCCTGTTAACAAAACTTTGTATAGGTTACACACACACACACACAAACACACACATACACACACACACACACACACACACATATATATATATATATATATATATATATATATATATTAGGAAGTAGAGTCGGAACTCCACTATTAAGTATTAAGCATTAACAAATTACTTCCATTTAAACTATCATAAAAACGACAAACACTAAAGACATAATTAATTTTCAATTATTAATTATTAATTATTCCAATTATTCGATTTAAGTCTCGTTTAATTTTGTATTAATTGGAACTGTCGAATAAGTGATATTGTTCTGATTACGTTTTCTGTTCAGATTTTAGGAGCAACTGTTTTAACTTATATATATATATATATATATATATATATATATATATATATATATATATATATATATATATATGGGGTGTGCCATTAGTTATTGTCGGATTAAATGTAGCGATTAAAAAAACTTTACATTAATTTGTAAGACACTCTGTATATATATATATATATATTATATATATATATATATATATATATATATATATATATATATATATTTGGAGAGGTAAATAAATAGATAGATAGATAGATAGATAGATAGATAGATAGATAGATAGGTAAACAAATAAATGAATAAATAAATAAATATATAAATAAACATAAATAAATGAATAAATGAATACATACGTAAATAAATAAATAAACAGGTAGATAGATAAATAAATAAATAGGTAGGTAAATAAATAAATAAATAGGTCGATAAATAAATAAATAAGTAGATAAATAAATAAATAGGTAGATAAATAAATAAATAAGTAGATAAATAAATAAATAAATAGGTAGATAAATAAATTAATAGGTAGGTAGATAAATAAATAAATAGGTAGGTAGGTAGATAAATAAATAGGTAGGTAGATAAATAAATATGTATGTATGTAGGTAGATAAATAAATAGGTAGGTAGATAAATAAATAAATAGGCAGGTAGATAGGTAGATAAATAAATAGGTAGGTAGGTAGGTAGATAGATAAATGTGATCATAAGGAAAGACTTTTTTTTATAAAGGCTTTTAGAATTTATTCAAGCGATTATTTATTTGTGTATTTTTTGGTAAAACGTCGTTCAAAGATGAAACAAATCACAAGAGTGAAATGTTCAAAATTTAATTATTTTAATTAATTTTCGATTTATTTCTATTTATTAATTTTTAAATTAAATTATTAAATTTTAAAAGAACCTCTTTTTTATTATTATTAAAAATTATTATTATTATTATTATTATTAATATTATTATTATTATTATTATTATTCGTTCTTACGCGTTTGTTTGGTTTTGGTTTCAGATCATCCGCCAAAAAGGTCAACTTTCAGCAAACATCCTTTGACATTGATACTTTTTTGTTTTTATTAAAAATCACTATCTCTCTATATATATATATATATATATATATATATATATATATAATATATATATATATATATTCCCTTGCCCTAATATATATATATATATATATATATTCCCTTGCCCTAATATATATATATATATATATATATATATATATATATATATATATATATATTAGGGCAAGGAATTTTTGTTAAAGAATACATTTACATTTTTTAGAATTAATTTAAGCAGAGGTATTTTCCTTGTGGTTTAAATTTGTCGTCTTAAATAATATCAATTTAAAACCGGCTGTCGCCATGATTTTATCAAGTGGGGCACTCTTCTCTCTCTCTCTCTCTCTCTCTCTCTCTCTCTCTTTCTCTCTCTATCTCTCTCTCTCGGCCATGCATCGAACGTTGGCTGTCAAAACGCTTAAGGGTGAGCAGGTTTTGAACAACGATTCGCCATTCGGCAGCCGAAAAAATCCGTTCTGAAACAAATCAGTGCCGAAGAATATCTTATTTTTTGCACACACACACACACACACACACACAAAATTAGGCATATATATATATATATATATATATATATATATATATATATATATATATATATATACACACACACCGTGTCTACTTTAATAGGTCTATAACTGGGTCTTTATATATATATATATTATATATATATATATATACCACCTCATCGATCGATCAAATTCCGGTCGATAATTTTCCCTTAACCTTTTACCTATTATACTACCGATGGAGATGAAAATAATCGCCAACTTGTTCTTACGCTTCATTCCTGAGCTCAAAGTCGGACTCAGGCAAAACGGGCCGAGAGAGATTTCAGTGTTGAATGAACTTTGGAAGTGAGAGGACGCACCGTTCGTCCACTTGACCCACTCTGTTAACCTTTGTTTTTAAATGAAAAAATAATAGTGTTTTAATATAAAGTTTAATACGATTATAAAAGTATTAACACTGATAGTACGATTACCTACTATTCAAATACAGAGCTTATCTTCAATCTTACTTTGATTAAACTTTATAAATTCGTAGCTATTTTTCGGGACTAAATACCAAAAAAAAAGATGATAATAAAACTTTACTGTTTAAATCATTGATCACAGGAACCAAATTAACTTAAGTAAGCCCCAAAAAATGAATAGTAAAGAATCCTATGCGATTATCCCCTTTTAAAAACAAACCTATTAACTGGTTTGCCTTTGAAATCTAAATTAATTTTCATAAGGGTTACCATTTATCGCTAAAAACAAAGAATTCATGCTATAAACTCTTAACAAAAAGGCGTTACCATTAATATTAACCGGCGTTACTATTATCATCAATATTCATGAAAATATATATATATATATACATAAAATAATGTAATAAAGTTTGATGGATTCTCGAAGTGTGTTAGCGCCATGAATAGACATTTGTTTGGCTAGATAATACATGTAAATTAAATTACTTTAGAGAAAGAACCCAAAATATACTTTGTTTATGGATAATTCAATACGAATTCTACATCATTCTCAGGCCATATAACAGGTGAGTCCCCGTAATAAGAAATATTTGCGCTCAAATAGAGAAATCTAATTTGATTTTGAGTATAAAAAAACTCATTGCAAATTGGTATTTAAAAAAAAGAAATAGGATAAAAATCTAAGGAAAACGAACTCCCGAAGTCATTTTTAGAGAAATTGAACGTAAGCTGCAAAATTACTTTTAATGTATTTTAACATATTTCACAATAAATTTAACAAAAAAAAAAAAGAATTATAGAAATAATGTTATAAATAGTTAGTAATCTTAAAATCTTAAATCGCATTAAGTATAAGGACGGTAATAAAGCCCATTTTTAACTTTACTCTAGTATACAATAGTTTATATTCAAGCGATAAGCGAAATACTTTGGAATGGAATATATATGCCTGTCCCTTCAGGCTCCAGCTCTCCACCATCTTTCTCTTTGCACAGTATTCAATTTCCGTAGGCTCTCCTCTCCTCTCCAATTTCTAGCATCTGTGCAGCTATAATGTACATACACGCTGGATAATGAAGTATTTGAATCAGTGCATAGTAATTCATCTCAGTTCATCGATGTTCTTAATTAATATGCTTAACCTGAAGAACTGTAACACCTGCAGCCAAACGTTGGAGCATCTAAACTTTCCTCTCCAGTATTACAGTGTGTGTGTGTGTGTGTGTGTGTGTGTGTGTGTGTGTGTATACACACACACACACGCACACACACACACACACACATATATATATAGTTTTAACCACCTTGCAAAATGAAACAGACTTGAGAATTATGGAGTTTAGATAGATAGATAGATAGATAAACAGATAGATAGATAGATAGGTAGATAGACACATGCTTTAATGAATAAGAAAATTGAGTTTTATAATACTCATTTAGAACTTATAACTTCTTTTTGAGGGTGCATTCTAGGGGATGGTTTTTTTTTCCTTCTATTTGGTATTGAAACTTCTTCTTGCTAGATGATATAATAACTCCTTTTAATGACACGTAACTTCTTTAAGTAGAAGAAATTGTCTTCAAAACTTCTTTTTGGAGTGATTTGAGACAACAGAAGATAATATTTCTTTGTATAGAAGGTTCCGGGAAGTCTTTGTTCACCGTGAACAAAGGTTTTTTTTCCCCCCGACTGTTTACAAATGAACTTCAGAAGACGAAATATATTACTTTATACACGCATGCACAAGCACACGCGCGGGCACCCACACAATATATATATATATATATATATATATATATATATATATATATATATGCCGGCCGATCCAGGGGAGGCTGAAGGGGTTCCTCGAGCCCCCCCCCCCTGCATTGAACACTCATCTTACGGGAAGAAGCCTTTCCTCTTATCTTTTCAGATTTACTCTGTCTTTGCCACAGTAAAAACTGGCTGTTTTGATTATTATCATTATTATTATTATTATATTATTATTATCATTATTATTATCATTATTATTATTATTATTATTATTATTATTATTATTTTGAATTCCCTCATTACCTTTGCCATTAAATAAAAGACTCGTAGATTGACTGTGTGTTCTCTTAACCAATTAGTGCTTACTCACTCTTAAACAGGGCAGCCACATTGTGTTTTTTCAACATTAGGTAAAGGTGGTATTCCTCTGCTATATACTGGGCACCAGTATAGGCACCAGCACCTCCCCCCCCCCCAGAAAAGAAATGTTCTAGATCCGTCACTCTATACACTGTGTGTGTGTGTGTGTGTGTGTATATATATATATATATATATATATATATATATATAATGTTGAAACCAGAAATTTAGAAATGCTTTGTTTAGTTCAATTTTAAGCCTTTCTTGAAGATATATATATATATATATATATATATATATATATATATATAATTTTCTTTATTTTTTTTATGTTCTAAGATTTTCTCAAAAAAGAAAAAAAAAGAATTTGGAAATGGATTAATAAATTTTACTTCAAAGCTTTGAAAACATTTTAAGATTTTTTTTATCTATTTGTGTATATATATATATATATATATATATATATACATATATATTAGTTAAAAAGAAAGGAATGTTCTGTGAAATTTCATTGCAAAATCGAGCCAAACGTTTCGACCCTTAACGTTTCATCATCATCAGTTGCTTGTAATAATTTGAAAGCTGAATTATTACGATTCAAGTGAATTTTCGCCTTATTTGAAATGTTTCTAAAAATTTTTTAACTTTATTATATTCAGTAATAAAATTGTGGGTACCTGCGTTTGTCATTCTTTTCATGACGAAATGTGCTGACGGGAAATGCCCAGAATTGTCATTAAAAACATAGTCAATAAATTCCGCGGATTTTTCGACTGCATTTCGTGTGTGTGGTTGTTTGCTTATATATATATATATGTAAAGAACGACGCTTGTGTAGAAGAACGTTCCGCACAAGATGAGGAGGGAGAACGAACAAATGAAAAATGAGGT
Organism: Bathynomus jamesi; assembly: GCA_023014485.1. NCBI lineage: Eukaryota > Metazoa > Arthropoda > Malacostraca > Isopoda > Cirolanidae > Bathynomus > Bathynomus jamesi. The sequence goes on along the minus strand of JAJOZX010002272.1, from coordinate 596,489 downwards.
AACCACCCGGGAATCGAACCCGGGATCTTCCGATTGCCGGTCAGATATGCTACCTCATTTTTCATTTGTTCGTTCTCCCTCCTCATCTTGTGCGGAATGTTCTTCTACACAAGCGTCGTTCTTTACATTAATTATACTGTGTGTTGTTTGCAGTTAAAATGTATATATATATATATTTGGAGCTTCATTTGAGACTGACCTCCTCATCTCATTTTCTGTGAAAGGATCAAGGAAGTCTACCAATTAAAGGAATTCATTTGACCTTTCCTTGTGGCTGAAATGACACAAACACCTTAGACCCCTTCTTCAAATAGTCGCAACTGCATGCAGCGGTTCACAAACTCGTTTTACATCAAATATTTTCCTTGTGACCTCCCTTGTAATCCACATTTTCTCGTTTATAAAAATTATGGATCTTATCACCTTATCACACACAATATTTCATACTTCTTAACAAACAATTGGGGCTTCACAAAGGGGTTCAGCGCAGTGCTTATTATAATCCCTTGTATTACTGAAGAGAAGTTGGTATATTGGTGACAGCGCGGCTACTACAATTACGTATTTCACTGTTAAAAGTTTGCTGGCATGCAATGCTTATATATATATATATATATATATATGTGTGTGTGTGTGTGTGTGTGTGTGTGTGTGTATGAGAGAGGAGAGAGAGAGTAATAATTAGTAAAGCGCTCTCTCTCTCTCTCTCTCTCTCTCTCACGCACATATACACATGACTACGCACGCACACACACACATACATATGTACGTTTGTTATGGACAATAGAAGAATTTAAATGCAAATATTTTGTTTGAATTTCTTTCCCAATAAATAAAGGTTCAACAGAGCTTTTACTCATAAACGGAGAGTTTTTATAAACATAAAAGCGATAACTATCATATATATTATATATATATATATATATATATAATGTTTACAACCTAAAAGACACTTTTTGTTAAAATGTATATAAAAACAAAGAAAGTGCCAAACAGTGCCAATCAAACAGTGCCAACCAAACGGCTCCATCCATCAACCAACCCCTTCTTCTCTTCAAACCGAAAGCTAGAACTCCCATACAGTCTCCATGGCGTTGAACCCGCCGATCGGACCGTAATAACGATTCTACCTGTATCATGAAAGACAGATTTATTTATTCATTTAGAAAACTCTCTCTTTCCGCGGGAATCGATCCTGGCACCTCAGGTTGCAAGTAGAACACACACACACACACACACACACACACACACACACACACACACACACACACGCAAAACAACCTGTAGTGAAGTTAAGTAAAACGTTTTGTAATGCAAATAGAATAGAAGTGTCCCGTTAATTCAAAATAGAATATTAAATGCCGTGTTTCGTATGTCATATATTACGAGTTGTTTCGAAACTTTTGGTCGAGTTATTCATTTGATTTAGAAAATGTATAACATAAATTACATTAAACTGTTTAAGTACATTTATTAAGTACATATTAAG
>JAJOZX010002272.1:510000-590000 GCA_023014485.1 Bathynomus jamesi | reverse complement strand
GACACGCTCAACACCGCATGAAGTAAAAAAGAAAAAAAAGAGGTAATCCTATTCAAACAAGCTTATGGAAAATGGTTTTGGCAAGATCTAGAAAAATAACAGATATTTTCCTTGTGTGGACAAAGAATATTCCTTATTATACTCGACTTTGGGTTTTCCATTAACAATGGACCTATAATATAACAGCTTAAAAATATATATATACAGGGTGTTTCAGGAGGAAAGGTCAATACTTCGGGAGGTAATAGTATAGGTCATTGTGAGAAAAAAGTTCATATGAACATGTGTCTAATTCTGAATGGTTACGGAGATAGAGCTGTTTGAATCTACAAATACAAAAGCATTGTTAATGGTAATCAAGAAAGAGAAACCAATTACTGTTTCTAACATTTAATGTTTAAACATTGGCATTTTGAATGGTATCAGATACAGAAATGACAAATTTGTTACAGTTTACAATACGTTTTCGAAAATCCCACCGTCAACCTCAATGCACTTTGCAACTCGTGTGCGAAGATCGCGTGTTGTTCGTCTGAGTTGATCTTGACGTTCCTTTATGCGGGCAGCAGCATCCAAAATGCACGCGAGCAATTCGTCTCGTGTATCCACCTTTCTTTTGTAAACTTGACTTTTCATCCACCTCCACAAACAATAATCCAACGGAGAGAGGTCTGGAGACCTTGGTGTCCATTGAATGGGATCACCGCGGGGGAGGAAGAGCTGCGCGCGCATAAGATTCAAACAGCTCTATCTCCGTAACCATTCAGAATTAGACACATGTTCATATGAACTTTTTTCTCAAATGACCGATACTATCACCTCCCGAAGTATTGACCTTTCTTCCTGAAACACCCTGTGTGTGCATATATATATATATATACTTTTGATGGTTTCGAACAATTATTCAATGTTGACCTTCCGCAACATTCCACCTCTTTTAGGGGGGGTGTTCTGAACGAGAGAGTTGCTTGCAACTCTCATCTTACCTTACGCATGGCTAGTCAGACCTGCAAAGTTTGTGTCTGAAGGTAACTAGGGTGGTGTGTTGGAGATTCCTCAGTTTTCCCCTCTTTTTCTGAGAGTATTTTCATCTTCATTTTCACGGTCCTCATGTCCTACCGTAGCTGGGATAGTACAAAATCTGCCCTTCATCTCATTCTGATGTGTTTTTATTTAATTTCTAAAGTTTTGGACATATCCCTCGAGGATCTTCCATATTGGGTATCATTCGCGTCTTCTTTCCAGAGGAAAGAATTTCAAGGACTGTTGTCGTGACCAGAAGTCTTCATCTTTCGTTTTATCTATCTTAGACGTAAAAGTCCTTCGTATGGCTTCTACGTTCGCGATGTCTCGTTTTCAGTATGAGCTTGTGAATCCTGAGCAATACTCAGTTATTAGTTGGACTAAATTCTTGCAGTTTTATTATAAATGGTTACTTTTCTGCTATAAGAAATACTTTACATAATTTTCATTATTTTTTTAAGCTTTTTCTCTGAATTCTGCATCCGATGACATTTTCACTCGAAGATCCCTGACTCGTGAATTTGGTGTTATCTGTTCGTCTCGTTCTCGCAGTGTTTTGTATCCTTTATTCTGTAGCAGCTACTTGCGGTACCTGCTCCAGCTTATGCTGTAAGCACAAGTTGGAATTTTTCTTAGTGGAACTTCATACCGTCGCGCTGGGTTGCTGGTGGGGTGTGGGTCGGATTCGACGTTAAACTGTAGGTCAAAGGTGGAGTGAAAAGCTTGACCTTCGTTAGAATGAACAATTCGGGCGGAAGCTAACCAATGGTTACTAAAGGTTATATATATATATATATACTCTGTGTGTGTGTGTATATATATATATATATATATATATATATATATTATATATATATATATATATAATATACACACTCTGTGTGTGTGTGTGTGTGTATATATATTAACTGTATTTATTAAACAAACAAAAATTTTGAAGGTAGTTTTCCCAAAACAAGTATTCCCACATATTTCCAGACTAATACTGGAACAGGGCAGCTTATAAGATTAAATGGATTTTATAACTTTTGTAGATACACATTTTTTTTTATTACATTCCCTCGGAATAAAAATATAAAAAATGCTTTTAAAGGAAATGTTTCTTTACATTTCCTAAAATACTTCATTCAAGCACAGCTTTCAAATCTGGAATTTTTCATTTCGGCCCACTTCAGTAATATTCACCAACAGTATAGCCTGCCATAAGTTATATACAGTAGGTCATATATACTTGTGTGTATATATATATATATATATATATATATTATATATATGTATATGTGTGTGTGTGTGTGTGTATCATATTTATTTATTTATTAATGCTTTTCTTTAGCAATAGAAACTTTTCACTCAGAATTACAGTATAGTTAATCCTGTTATCTCTCTCTCTCTCTCTCTCTCTCTCTCTCTCTCTCTCTCTCTCTCTCTCTCTCTCTCACTATGTATATCTATGCCTAATACACATAGCTTAGTTATACAAACTTTTAATAAGATAATGATTATTTTATATCTATTTATTTATATCTTATTTTTTAAGCAATTAATTTTTCACTTTTTAATTTGTATACCTAAAAAAAAAAAAATCCCTCTCTCTCTCTTACCAATATCAGAGATGAATGTTGAAGGGGTACCAAAAATTCTCCTTTCGGAATTAAATATTATTATTACCTTGATTTCGCTGAAGGCACAAACCTTTCCTGTGTGTAAAATGGAGCCCCTGATTTGACTTTGTTTTGAAAGACTGCGCGAACGATTTTTTTTTTACTTAAAACAAAGATTTTTTGTCGAAAAATACAAAATTAAAAGCAACTTCATCAACAATATTTAATTTACCTTCATACGCAGGTATACCCACATATTCTCTGTCTAAAAATAGATAGAAAAGTATATATATATATATATATAAAGCTTAGTAGGAGGGGTAGAAACTAGAACAGCAGTCAGGCCAAACAATCGGAGCTCACTGCGTTAACTCCTGTACTATTTTTAGCCAGCATCATCGAGATTCATTGTTTTTTTTCCCCTTTGTCGATAGGAAAACTGTGTTACGCACTAAGCCACGGGCGCGCGCGCACACACACACACACACCACACACACACACACACACACACACACACATCGGTTAAAAATATAAATAAACACGATAAAAACTTGAGTAGAGATAGGACAAAACCTATTTTTATATTAATAACTCAATTTTGACCTTATTTAATTCAGGTTTAATATTTATAAACCCAAAAAATAAGAAAAAATATTAATTTTATACCCGTAACAAACGTTAAATTTACAAAATAATTTGTGAAAATATTAATGGAATAATTTTAATAACAAGAATTTCTAATAACAAGAATTTTTAATAACAAGAATTTTTAATAACAAGAATTTTTAATAACAAGAATTTTTAATAACAAGAATTTTTAATAACAAGAATTTTTAATAACAAGAATTTTTAATAACAAGAATTTTTAATAACAAGAATTTTTAATAACAAGAATTTTTAATAACAAGAATTTTTAATAATGTATAAATATCGCGAACTAGAAATTAATTGAGGTGAAAATCCAAATAAACCATGAACGGATATTTATATTCTGGTTAAAAACTTCCCTGGTTAGTTTTCTAAATTAAAGATGTTAAAAACAAAATAAAAAAAATATTCCGTAATTAGATGTAAAATTGCTGTATATTTTAACTTTATTTTTTAATAATTAAATTAATTATATTACTTATAATATAAGCTAATTGTAAGTGGTTTTTATTTTAATTAAAAACTTCAGTTGACTTATAGCACACTATACTTGCTTTCTTGCAACGTGACTCGAGAGAGAGAGAGAGAGAGAGAGAGAGAGAGAGAGAGAGAGAGAGAGAATAAAAACAAAGTTATTTGTTAATTAATAACAATAAAAAGCCTTTTAAAAATAAACTCGGTTTCTTTTCATTATATTTCTTAAGCAAACCACAAAGAAAAAAAATAATATATATATAATCGTAAGTAAAATTATTCATAAACATCAAACTTAAACAACAACAACAACAACATCTCATTGCATGCAATATAAAAGCAAGGTCAAAATATTTGTAAAAAATTTTAAAAAAATCACCTTAAAGTGGATCTTAAGGTCTTTGTTAACCTTAGCTTCTGTAGATCTGTAGAAAATTCGTCAAAATTCATCAAAATTCATCAAAATTCGTCAAAATTCGTCACGACACCTTCGAAAACTGTCACAAAAGCCACAAAGACTTCGACAAACATTTTAAATCGATGTAAACTCAAACTCAAACCGAAAAAACATTAAAAAAATGTTTTTTTTAAATAAAATAATGCTGAAAAATAATCCCGAAACACTAAACACAGAATCATTCAGAATTAAACTCATTTAAAGAGAAGGAACAAAATGAGACTAGGTACCTCCCCCTTAAACTCCACCCCCTGATATATATATATATATATATATATATAATAGGAGGTGGGGGAATCAGCTTAATAAGTAACGCATTAGCCTGAAGTCGCAGTAGGAGGAGCACAACAGCAGAAACAGCAGCAGCAGCAGCAGCAGCAGCGGTAGCGATAGCAACAACACAGGTGTACACGAGAGCCATAGTGCTGCGGGCAATTCTCCTGTCGGATTTCGACTGGCCTTCTACTAAATTATAAGTAGACAAGAAGGGCGCAGGATAAATATCAAGCCTCTGGGGGCTTAAGACGTACGGAGAGTTGTGGGTTGCGGGAGCGGGAGGAAGGGAAGGGGGAGGTGAGAGAACCAAGGAGGAGGGCCCTTTTCTTTGTTGCGAGGGAAATGATATTAAAAGTGGTCATGAATGTAATTGGAGTTTAGGAGAGAGACTGCTGCTGCTGCTGCTCCACTAAAAGACCGCATCGAGATTACATTTTATATTGATGCAGTGGTCCGTGTTCGAGGGGCAAAATTGAGGGTGGGGGTGGGGAAAGGGGGTGGGCGGATGGGGGGGAAGAATAATTAGTATGTAATTAATAATGCTTGATTCAACAATCAATTGTTAATTATTTCTGCAATGACGATAACATGGTGAGGTTTTATTCATTAAAATTAGTCATTATATATATATATTTATATATATATATTATATATATATATATATATATATACAGGGTATATAACAAATTCAATTCACCCTGTAAATGTTGATATGTAATTATATACAAACTAACTCATACAATTATATAATAATAATAATAATAATAATAATAATAATAATAATTGAATAACTTCTCGTTGAACTGAAGATTTTGGACTTAATTTTAATTAAACCCCTTCATTAAGGGGCTTTGATTTACAACGAACAAATTACATTAATTGTAATATTATCTTTGATCTCAGAACTAGCAAGAGAAAGTGCTCATTATATACTTAATACTGAAATGCTTCTATACTTTAAGTAGCATTATTAATTACAGTCAAAATAATAGTAATAATAATTTAATACTTTTCTCAATATTATTATTATTATTATTATTTCTACTACAGGGTGTCCAGAATGAAAAGCAACCCATTGGAGAATGCGCATATCATTGTAACCTAACCCTTTTCTTTCTGTTTCGGGTTGCGTTTATTTTTGAACACCCTGTATTATTACTATCATTATTAATAATAATAATAATAATAATAATAATAGTATTAATAATATATTAAGTGGACTATAATTATTATTATTTTTAAATGAAATATTTCTCAATTCCAAATTTTCGCTTTTCAACAGAAAATGATATTGACATTTTTCTTGTCCAATTTTTGTCCTTGTCTTTTTATTTGTAATTTCTTTTTTGTTCCGTTCTCTCCTTGCTTTCATCTTAAAATCTTCAAATTTATTTGAAGATACCTTTAAAGACATTTATATAAAGACTTCAAGAGTGAACATTCGATTTTTCTCAACATTTCTCAACATTTCTCAACATTAACTAGACGAATAAGTTGTAACTCTTTCCCTAAGTGTACCTTTTTTTTTCGTCTTCTTCAAAGTTTTTCTTAAGTTTTCGTTAAATTTTTCTTTTTGGTTCGTTTTCGGATGAGTTTTGTTCTTAGTTAAAGGGATGTTCTTAAGGGTTCTTTTAAGGGATGTTCATAGTATTATTTAATCCCTTTATTCGTTCGGCGTGTTTTCTTCTTCTTTTTTTTCTTTCTTTTTCTCTTATTCTTGCGAGTTTTTGTAAATTTTCACAAATTTTCGTTCTATTTTCTTTCCTTTCATTGGGAGAGTTACGTTCTTTGAAAGAGGTTCCGTAAGGGCGGGTTTTAAGGGATGTACGTAAGATTAGTTAATCCTCTTCTCTGTTCTATACTTCAAAAAATTGTTGAGTTATATTAAACGAAATTGGTCTGAAATACGGTTCGACCCCCGTTAATAGTTAAAATGGTTGTATATTACTGTGGTAGACTTGAAAATAAGGATTTTTTTTTTTTGCTTTTCTTAACTTCAGAATTAGGGATCCTACTTAAATGATGCCTTGATTTCAACTACTTTACGCAATTCAAATTTAGTACTTTCTGACTACTTCAAATAATACATGTAAAAGTTTTGTCTAATTGTATTTTTAGTACCTAAAGTACATTTACTGCATTTCCATTATATATATATATATATATATATATATATATATATATATATATATATATTAGGGTGATGCAAAATAACTTATCATTTCAAAAACTTGAAGACACCCTCTAATTTTATTTAATTTAGTGTAAAAACTGAACATGCAAAATTTCAGCACAATTGAAGACATTTTAGAGGTTGCTACCATCCATTGAACATTTTGTATATTGTTATTTTTCAGTTTGTATTTATTGTACATTTATTATTTTGCAGATTTCATCAAAAATGGTAGTCAGCAACATATAGCAGTCATAACAGACTCTGAACCTCTTTCCGTAAACCTTCTCATCCCTTTCATTGCTATAGACGCCGTGGCCGAACATTCTAGAATCATTTCTTTGCTGTGACGTCACTGTGGCGGCCGCGTCAGTGTAAGTGCGGCGTCACTGACTCAGTATCTTTGCTGCCTTCGCTGAGAGTGGTTGTATAGCAGTTGCTGAGTTGCACTCATGGAGCGGCATACGCGTCACAAAACAGTTGTTTGGCTCATAGGACATCCTATAGAGTCCTTCAAAGAAACCCAGCTTCCATCTAAAAGGGAAACATTAGCATTGTTTATGAACTACAAGATCAATAAAAAGCAACAGGTGAAAACAGCGGCTTTGTTGACTGCTAGAGATGTTATGGATGTGTGGGAAAAGGCACGCATCCCAACAGTGTTGAAATGTCATGTCGTGGAGAGAGTAAAGAAACTTTTCAACGAGTGGGAGAAACTAAAGAAGAACAGAAATAATAAGAAGAAGCAATCACCTGCACTACTTCAAAAACAAGAGAGCTGGCAAAATGACTTGCAAGATCTGTTTGACATTGCACATGCAAGTGCTCTTGACATGATAAAGATAGATGAAGATCGTGAGTTTTTGATGCTGCAACGACAAAAAGGAAGAAAAGGCAAAATGTCTGGAGTGGATAAAGTTTTTTCACAAATGGAAGAGATTGCTAGAGAAAAGGAAACATTGCTTGAAAAGAAAAGAAAGAGGGAAACAGCCGTTTTCGAAGCAGCAGTGCTCTCAAGTTCAAGTCCTTCAAGTTTGAATGAAGATAGTTCAAAATCAGAAGAAGAATTTGTTGCTGACCCTCAGCAGCCATCAACTTCGAGACAAAGTAGATCAAAGTCTAAGAGTGCAAAGCTTATGGATTCTTCAATGCTTGTATCTCTTGATGCTGCAAAAGTAAGTGATAGAGCTGCTTCGGAAATCTTGATCCCAACAATCAATGCTCTTGGGCAAAACCCTGAAGAATACAGTGTTAGCTATTCATCGATACGGAGAGCAAGACAAAGGAACCGCAAGACAATGGCAGAAAATTTGAAGCAGGATTTCGAAACAAATTGCCCTCTCCAAATACATTGGGACGGCAAACTACTGGAAGATATTACTGGTCATGAAAATGTTGATCGACTGCCAGTTCTAATTTCCGGCCAAGGAGTTGATCAGCTTCTTGGTATTCCCAAACTTGCCAGAGGAAACTGGTCAAAACATTGCAGATGCTGTCCATCAGTTAGTATTGGAGTGGAATATATCTGACCAAGTGAAGGGCATGTGTTTTGACACCACTGCCTCCAACACAGGTTCTAAGAGTGGTGCTTGTATGTTACTAGAGCAAAGATTGGATAAAGATATGCTGTGGCTGGCTTGCCGACATCATATTTTCGAAATAGTGTTAGAAGCTGCAGTTTCTGTCTCCTTGCCATCTTCTAGTGGCCCTGACATACAACTGTTTAAGAGATTCAAAGCAAAGTGGGTGGAAATTGACAAGAACAATTACCAAACAGCAACAGATGACCCTAACATTGCAGAGAAAATCTCAGATGCTGAAGAACTCATTCAATTTGCTCAAGCTCAGCTTGATGAACAGCAGCCTCGTGATGACTACAAGGAATTGCTCGAGCTAACGCTCATTTTCATCGGTAGTGCCCCCAAGTCAGGAATCAGCTTTAAAGCACCCGGAGCTTATCACAGAGCACGATGGATGGGCAAGCTAATTTACTGCTGTACCTCAGAGGGTGGTGCGGAAATCAGCGTGCCTATTATTTACTATTTTATGAGCTCACTACGTACTATAGTCTAGAATGTCATCGTTTTTTTTCAAACTAGGTTAACTAGGTACATATCAAACCGGCTCCGGCGAAAATATCAACAAAACAATATTTTTGAGCACAAACTGATATACATTTATTTTTAAAGCTTGGTAGCAACCTCTAATTTTCTCTTTTTCAACCCCAAATTTCGCATACAATGCTTTCTTAGGAATATGAATAAAATAGGAGGGTGTCTCCCTGAAAATTGAAAAAAAAAAAATTTGACCCCTTTTTTGCATCACCCTAATATATATATATATATATATATATAATCATACAAAATCATTAACTTATAATGGGTAAATAAATATTTTGTAACTCATCAAGAAATCCACTCATAACAGACCAGAAATAGATCAAAGCACGTTATACCTCAATTTAGATTGTATCAGGTCATCCCATAAGTAATGTCGTTTTTTACGATAGATTAAGTTTAAACTAGTCCTACTCGGTTTAAGCATAAATTTTCCGAAGGTTATATCTAAGAGGAGATCTATCTTGTTTCGCTACATACTTTACAGACCTTGACCAGTGAAGGCGTGTGTTTTGCTTTATGTGAACCCCTCATAAACATGGCGGTATCAGAAGAGCATATCAGGTATATAATGCTTTACGAGTTCAAAAAAGGGAATAGTGCTACTGAAGCAACGCGAAACATTCAGGACGTTTATGGCAACGATATTCTGCATGTGAGGAAATGTCAAAGATGGTTTCAAAAGTTTAGGAAGGGTAACTGCTGTTTGACAGATGCAGCACGCTCTGGACGCCCTGCTGAGTTTGATGATGACCTGCTGTTAGCCGCACTTGAAGAAGACTGTTCAACAACTGTCAAAGAATTGGCCCAGAAACTCAATTCATCCCCGTCCACCATCCATCAACATTTGCAACAACTCGGGAAAGTGACTAAGTTAGGAAAATGGGTGCCACATGAATTGTCGGTCGACAATCTGAGGGTGCGGGTAAACATTATCACAGCTCTTCATTCCCGTGAACTCCAAGATCCGTTTTTGCACCGTTTAGTGACTGGTGATGAAAAGTGGATACTGTACCAGAATGTTAAGCGCCGTCGACAGTGGGTTTGTGCCGGACAACCAGCGACACCACAGCCAAAACCAAATCTTCACCCTCGGAAGGTGTTGCTTAGTGTTTGGTGGATAAAGGTGGTGTAATACACTTTGAAACCTTACCACACAACCAAACAATCACCGCTCAAGTCTACTCTCAACAACTGGATCGATTGAACACTGCACTAAAAGAAACGAGACCTTCTTTGGTTAATCGGAAAGGAATCGTGTTCCACCACGACAACGCACGTCCTCATACCGCTCGGATCACTTCTGCAAAAATTGAGGAGCTTGGGTGGGAAAAACTTCCACATCCTCCATAATGAAGAAGATCACAGCCATCAACATTGAAGCTACCCACTGGTCAGAACTAATCAACCTTTCTCAAAGTGGCATCTGTGAACCTGCTCTCACAGAAGACTTTTCTGACCAGGAGCTTCAAGAAGCATTGCTGAATGGCACCAAGCTGGAGCTGCCTGATCTGCCTTCACATTCTCAGAGTGTTGAAAGGGCCGTGAAGCTGACATCTGAAGCTTCCCATACTGTTTATGGACTCGAATCAAGGCACAAACACATTCTAGCTAAAGCCCTAAGCCGCCAGATGAGGCCTTCCTTTGCTTCTAAGGGCTCTTACAGTGAAAATTATAATGATCGTGGGATCTAAATGTCTATTTGACTCTGTACATGTTTTTTTTACTTTCTTTCAATAAAATTGTAACTTTTTTCAGGATTTTTTTATGAAAATAGCATGATTTTTTCGGCCGAAGATTGCGAAAATGCGATACTTTTTCGGTACGATTTTTTGACGATTTTTTAAACGGTTTCCTCAAAAAACGGTTAAAGCTAGGGATCTGAAAGTTTTTGTCAGTTATTATCATATTAAGCCCTGACTATCTCGACTAGTCCAAAGTCGATATCTAAAAAAATGCGGAAAATCAACCCACCTTACTCCATATTCTCCAGACCTTACGCCTTCAGATTATCATTTCTTTAGGAGTCTGCAAAACTATCTTGACGAGAAACAGTATACTTCTTTAGATGACCTGCACACCAGTCTTTGTACGTTTTTTGCCTCAAAACCGCCTGAATTTTATAAACATGGCATTGAAAAGCTTGTAGGACGTTGGCAGAGTGTCATTGATTCCGATGGAAAATATATACTAGATTAAAAAGTTTCAGTTGAGTTTTTTTTTGTCCTTCAAATTCCGATCTAAAAAGCGACATTACTTATGGGATGACCTGATATTTAGCGAAATAATTACTGTACCAATTTTCATTGGACTAAAACTATGGAATGATTCAAATGCTGATATAAAAAACAGTGTGACTGTAAATTCGTTTAAAAAACAAGTTGAAATCCCGATTAATAATGGAATACTATTAAAAACCTAGGATTAAATGTACATTACTTTATTACTTATTCATTTCTCTTGTCTTAGCTACGATTAAATATTCATTACTATTTATTGTTCATCTCTCATGTCTGATATTGATTTCTTTGTATAGTATTGGTATCATACCTTCACTAATGACTTTATATTTGTTTTATATCTATAATAATAATAATAACTTAAGATTAATATATACTCCAATTAATAATTCTTATTTATAATTTATATATTATTAATTAATAATAACTACGTTTCATTTTTAATTAAGAGCCCAGTAGAGCCTAAAGCTTAAGGGTCGAATAAAATAAAATAAATAGTCCAATTTCACAATTATTTATCTTAAAACAAAAACAAAAGTTGTATTTATTTTATGGATGAAGGTAAAGTTTATATATACATACTAGCTGAGGTGCCTGGCGTTGCCCGGGATAAATTTCACATTGCTGTTGCAATGTTGCATGTCGTTCACGGTCAGCTTCAAGGTGTGATTGTCTTTCTTTGGGTGTTTCTCTTGCTCTGGTAGCTGCTACACTTTCTCGGACAGCTTCAAGACGTGATTGTCTTTCTTGGAGGTTTTCTCTTGCTCTGGCTGTTGCATGTCGTTCACGGTCAACTTCAAGGCGTGATTGTCTTTCTTGTAAGCTTTCCTGCTTCCGGGTTTCTTTATTTTTTCTGGCTGCTGATGTAGATCTGTCCAAACTTGTCCGTTTCTTTGGTGGCATGGTAAAGTTGTTGGGATTTTCAAAAAACTGCAAAAAAACATTGCCACATTAACTTCCTGTAACTATTCGCACAAACAGACAAACAGACAGGCTGACCGACTCTGTGTCGACATTCTTCATCCCATAAGAGGTTCCCGTGCCAAATTTGGTAGCTCTAGGTCAAACGGTTTGAAGTCGTCCTAAAAAATAATTGTATGTGACGCTCAAGATTTTCATGACTGTGTTCTTTTCTATAGTTTTATTGACCAAATAATTAGTCATGAAACTGTTAAGATTCAGAAATCTTGACACAATGTGAAGCTCAAAATTTTCACGGCTGCGTTCTTTTCTGTAGTTTAATCGCGGTGCTGGGGCCTTCGGGCCCAGTAATTTTAATTATTTAATTTATTAACATTCATCCCATAAGAGGTTTCCGTGCCAAATTTGATAGCTCTAGGTCAAACGGTTTGCGCTTGCATAAAGGACAGACAAACAAATAAACAAACAGATAGGCGAAAATATATAATAGATAATAATGCAAACCGACAAGAGAAAATGTGGGTTTGCACCATTTATTCATTTCACGTGTTTAAGTGTGAAATTCATCCCATATACTCGTATACATACATACATACATACATACAATGATACATACATACATACATATATATATATATATACCATACATATTATATATTATACAAATATATATGTATAATAACCAAAGGTACCAAAAGATATATATATATATATATATAATATATATATATATATATATATATATATATATATATATATATATATTATATATATATATATATATATATATGAGAGCCTAGTTCATTGCATAATTAAAATGTTAAATAATTATTTGTTGACATGTTCCTATAACGGTAGGACGAGTGTAATTTAGATTGTTATACAATATGCCAAGGTTTCAGAATTCGACAGGGTATCAATTTTCAACTAATTGTTTGGAGCGTATTCTGCATAATAAACTGTACGAATTTGAAAGCTATTCTGCTACAGCTTAATTTAAAACCAACTCTAAATCCGTTACAGTATACTCATTCATATCAACAGAAAGCGAAACTGTAAATGTACGAAGCTGCACTGTAAAGTTGTTCCATGCGGGACACCGTTTTTAGAAATTTGTTCAGTTTGCTGACTGTGAAACCATATTTTTTTTGGTAAAGTGAATGAGTCCATCACAGAAGCCGTTGGAAAATCTTTATTCTATGGACCGATATTTTGGACCAATTATATTTACACTAAAAATATAACTCGTTCAAATATCGATCCAGAAAGAAAAAAAATGGATAATTCGTTTTACCAAGAAACTATTTCCGTAATCGGTTTGAGTGGAACAATTATTAAATTTTTTGGAAATGGCATTCTGAATGGAACAACTTTACAGTGTTCCAAGTGTTAATTAATATACATTGTTACTGTTTATCACTAAATATTCTCTCAAATATATGATGACTGATTTTATTGTAAACAAATGTATTGCTTAAAAGAAACATTTTGCTTACAAAATACGAAGTAATTATTGATGAAAAGGCTCTCTACTGCCTTCAATAATGCGCACCAACTTCCGTTTCAAAGGAATTCTTCAGATCTACAGAATGAAACAAAATCATTTGGGTTCTCCTTTGAAATTCAATAGAATGTTAAACCACAATTATCACTAAATTTTAAATCAGATTTAATATATAATATATATATATATATATATAATATATATATATATATAGAGAGAGAGAGAGAGAGAGAGAGAGAGAGAGAGAGAGAGAGAGAGAGAGAGAGAGAGAGAAAGAGAAATAATTTACATAAAATCTACGGATTTAGCAACAACGAAGTCATTTATTATTGAAAATGAAAATGAAAAAGTTTATTGGCAGACCACAGTCCATATGACAAATATTAATAATACGAACTGACAATAGAATACAATGACAATTCAAATACTAAGGATAGAAATACAGTTAATGAGAAACAGTACAGTGATGTCAAAGTTAAGTGGAGCTACAGACAGACGTTTTCGTACCATGAATTCCATAGCTTAGAAGACATACGGCAGGACTGATGAATATCTTGGATAATCGGGTTGGTTGATTTTTTTAATTCTTTGCATTAGACTGTATTGAGCACGTCTTGTTACCTCCGGGAAGCTCCGGACATTGCGGGTAGCAAACATTTGCGAAGCTGAACATCTCGGCGGTAATTTATTTAGGAGTCTAAAAGCTCTATTGTACAGCAAATTTAGGGTTCTGCCAGGATATTTTTTATAATTCACCCAGAGTTGCTGTCCGTATATATTACTGCAGAAAGTAGGAAAGAGGGTGTCTTTAGCTTCACTTGTACAGAATCGAAAGTTCCTTATAGTCATATTCACTTTAGCACAAAGGCTTCGAGATTGTTTTCTTACATCCGAGTCATCACTCAATGAGCTGGTAATAGTTTGACCCAAACTCTTGTACTTCCTCAATTACTTCACCTTTCATTTTAGACCTAATGTCAGCTGGCTGATTATAGCTTTTAGGATGAAATTACATAACCTTAGTTTTTGTAACATTAAAAAGAAACATTAAAAAGTATATATTATTATTATTATTATTATTATTATTATTATTACTATTATTCTTGTTGTTGTTGTTGTTGTTGTTGTTGTTGTTGTTGTTGTTGTTGTTTGTAAGACCTTCAATGGTAAATTAAAAATTCTTGACACCTAAATTACCGTATAGAAAAACGTGCTTAAAGTTTACTCAGATTGATATAATTATTTCTTAATTATTTCAAACCGTAGTTACAACACACACACACACAACACACACACACACACACACACACACACATATATATATATGTATATATATATACATATATATATATATACAGTATATATATATCGAAGTTAAGCGACATTGGGTCTGGGTAGTAGTTGGATGGAAGACCGTCCTCCGTGTCTAGATTATGTAGCGACCCGTGGTTCGGATCCCACGTAAAGCTGTAGGTACCCTCCGTCATATGACCTTAGATGTTGCGAAGAGGTTAAACAACCCCAATCAATATATATATATATATATATATATATTATATATTATATATATATAATATATATAATATATAAACCTTTCAACTGTTCCGCGCGATGATTTCTCATCTCACGAAGGTCAAGCTTGTCGCCCTTCCCTCTAGTTGACCTGGTGAAGTAGTAAGTTGGTTTCTTGTACTCTCCACACTCACATAGCCAGGTACGCCCTGCTCATCGGGGATTGTTCTGAGCCAGGCGTCTAATCTTCTTTGAAGATGTCCACTGCAACCCCACTCGTGTTCCTTAGGTCTTTGGGCAGCTGATTAAGCAGTCTTGGTTCTCTAACAATAAAACTATTTTCTTTCAGGGTTAAGGATGTTCCCTCTCTAACTTTTAATTTGGGAATACGACATAGTCTTCCTTTTTTACTTTCCACTGTTGTTTGGGGGTTATAGGGTTCAGAGTTAGATTAGGGGATAGTTTCTCCATTATTTTCCAAGTGTAAATAATGGTGTATCTCTCTCTCTCCTCCTTTCCAGTGAATATAGGTTTAATTCGTGTAACCTTTCCCAGTAATTTAGTTCTTTGCACCCCTTGATCTTGGCTCTGAAGTTTCTCTGAATCCCTTCTAGCTGTCTATTGTCTTCTTTTTTATATGGGCATGTTAAGACCGAACAGTATTCCAACTCGGGTATGATCAGTGTTTTCAGTTGAGGAATCATTACATTCATTACATTCTTTTTTCCATACCGTAACAGCTGAAATTTCTCAGTGTTAAACTTCATATTGTTGTCTTCCGTCCACTTGTAGATTCTGTTCATGTCTGTTTTAGAGATCTTATATATATTGTAGAGACCTTATATATATATATATATATATATATATATATATATATATATATATATATATTATATATATATATATATATATATATATATATATATATATATATATATATATATATATATATATATATATATATATAAAACATAATTTTTATATATTAGCTTTACTATAATATCTGAAAATGTATTGTTCATTTCGGGTAAATCTAGATACTCGTTTTACTAACAATGTCATTTGCTAAAAACTCCCGAAACAAAACACATGAGATTAAAAGAAAAAAAAAAAAAAAATGCTTTTCATACCGTAATTTTTTATTTTATATTTTGGTGGTCTTTTTTTGTTCACTATTCTTGGCTATTTATTTATTATGTTGGAATGCAATTTTTAACTTTAAATTAAGTCTTCAGTCCCCTTTGTCCTCTAGAGATAGACGCACTAATCACAGATTTTTGTAAAAAAACTGCTTTCGAACTACTAACAGAAATTCAAAGAGGCCATTTTCCCGTTTTCTTTGATTTCACTTTTTTTAGGGGTAATTTTAATTCTGAGACGAAAATGTCTTTTCTTCAATTTTCTTTCCATCGAATTAATTTCAATCAATGAATCGATCTATTTCTAGTTTTTACTTATTTAAGGCTAATAATTTACATGACTCATTTTTTTAATATAAAACGAAAAATTAATTTTGAAGTTATATTTTTTTACGTGTGTGTGTGTGTGTGTGTGTGTGTGTGTGTGTGTGTGTGTGTGTTTTATTATTATTTATTGTTATTTTATCTCATTAAATTCAGATAACATAACAGAATATCTTAATTATTTAAACTTTAAAAGAATTATATATATATATACAGGGTGGGCGGAAAGTAGCTCCCTATTTTGGATTGGTAAAAAAATACGTATATTATCCATTTATTTCAGAAGAAATAACATGAAAAGGTAGGCATACATGGTAGGTTTTCTCTAAAATTCAATGTGGGCTCCAACTCTTTCCACCAGCTTCTGGAGCCGCCCAGGAATGGCGTCCACTGACTTTAGCAGGAACTCCGGCGGGATGGAGGACATGACTTCCCGAATTCGGTCCTCCAGTTCTTCCAATGTCCTCGGTTTGGTGCGGTAGACTTCTTCCTTTACCCACCCCCAAAGAAAGAAGTCGCACGGTTACCGCTGAAAAACGGCAGAATCGGTTCAGTGTAACGGTGTGGTGTGGTATGACCTCAGATCAGGTTGTGGGCCCGTTCCTTCTGCCCAACACCATGAATGCTGAGCGGTACCTTGCTATGTTGCGAAACGAGGTCTGGCCGGTTGTCAGCACATGGGAGAACATCGACGATCTGATATTTATGCAAGATGGCGCCCCTCCGCACTTCGCTCTTGTTGTCCGTGAGTGGCTGGATGCCCACTTCCCTGGGCGTTGGATGGGTCGTCGTGGTCCAAATCAATGGCCACCCAGGAGCCCCGACTTGACACCGTGCGACTTCTTTCTTTGGGGGTGGGTAAAGGAAGAAGTCTACCGCACCAAACCGAGGACATTGGAAGAACTGGAGGACCGAATTCGGGAAGTCATGTCTTCCATCCCGCCGGAGTTCCTGCTAAAGTCAGTGGACGCCATTCCTGGGCGGCTCCAGAAGCTGGTGGAAAGAGTTGGAGCCCACATTGAATTTCAGAGAAAACCTACCATGTGTGCCTACCTTTTCATATTATTTCTTCTGAAATAAATGGATAATATACGTATTTTTTTACCAATCTAAAATAGGGAGCTACTTTCCGCCCACCCTGTATATATATATATATATATATATATATATTATATATATATATATATATATATATTATTATATTCTGAAAATAACCACGAAGGAAAAAGGAGACACAGAATGGTGCTCAAGCGCCTTTGTCTAATGACATCCTCAGGAACACTCAGAGGGTGGTTATTTTCATCATAAATATTATTCACGTGTTACTTTGTGAAATAATTTTCATATATATATATATATATATTAACTGCAAACAACAACACAGTATAATTAATGTAAAGAACGACGCTTGTGTAGAAGAGCGTTCCGCACAAGATGAGGAGGGAGAACGAGCAAATGAAAAATGAGGTACCTCCCAGGAATCGAACCCGGGACTAATCGGGATCCTTGGTGCAGTGGTTAGCATATCCGACCGGCAATTGGGTGATCCCGGGTTTGATTCCTGGGAGGTACCTCATTTTTTATTTGCTCGTTCTCCCTCCTCATCTTGTGCGGAACGCTCTCCTACACATCTTTACATTAATATATATATATATATATATATATATATATATATATATATATATATATACACAACTCGTATATATTTTGTTCAAAATAAAATTGGTTCAATCACGATTCGAATCAGGAACCTGTTGAGTAGTAGTCGCGAGCGATACCACCACACTACGACAGGATAAAAGTTAACAAGACTGTCATATTTATACCAGAGAGATTTGAATTAAATGGTGTCATCACCTCAAGTCCTCAAGTGCGGGAGAGTTAACAATAAACACAACTTTCATTCTGTTATAGTGGTGTTGTGGCAGCGCTCGCGACTCCTACTTAAAAGGTTCCGGGATCGAATCCTGTCTGGGGCAACTTTGTTATACTGTGTATATGTATATATATAGTATATATAACCTTTGGTTTAGCTTTCGCCAGACTAGTTCATTCTGACGAAGGTCAAGCTTGTCACTCCACCTTAGACCTATAGTTTAACGTGGAATCCGAACCACGCCGCACCAGTAGCCCAGCGTCTTAACCACTGGGCTACCTAGGGTACCCATTTATCTACCAGCCAATTTTCTTTATTGTATGGAAGGATGAACAGCTGGGTTTTGCTGCGCGCTGCCTGCCGTCACCGGGTCTCGAACCCGGGGCCGATGAATTCGTAGTCGGCGACACTAACCACAACACCACCGTCGTGTGTGGTGTGTGTGTGTGTATATATATATATATATACAGGGTAGGCCAAAAGTAAAGAAACATGTTTCATTTTCAGTAAAACATTTATAGAATTATAAAGTTGCATTAAAAAACATGTTGAAGTGTTTTCTTTCCGGAGTACGGTGATGAACCCATTTCTTGTCTCCCGTGACAATGCGCTCGAGAAATTCTTGACCACTGACAGACTCGGAATATCGTTGCAGAAATGACAGGGCACTGTTCCAGTCGAACTGCCATATTCAACTGACTCATATAACCAATGTACGGTAGATGGCAGCCCAATCGACGTGCAGTGTTGCCAACAATGATTAACGAATTCACCTGATACAAACATAATCAATGTAGGTCCTTTAGTTACGAAATTATACGCCGTGTAAATTTATTTTCTGACCGCTCCTCGTGTGTGTGTGTGTGTGTATATATATATATATATATATATATATATATATATATATATAATATATAATTAACACTTTTTATATTTACACAAAATCAAGTAAAATGGGTTAATTTTTTACACGCAAAATTTTTTCACTCATTCGAGTATAAGATTATATATTTTTTTCTCTCTCTTTTATCTGTACATCCGCCCCCCCCCCCCACAACTCCCTCCAACATCCCACACACCCAAAACACACACCCCCAAAAAAAAAAAAAAAAAAAAAAAATCCTGTTAGTTTTCCATTTTAAATTTTTGGTTCATTGGACATTATTTAAAAAAAAATTTCTTTTTTTCATAATATTTTTAAAACTATAACACACGTATTATATATATATATATATATAATATATATATATATATATACAGGGTGGGCGGAAAGTAGCTCCCTATTTTGGATTGGTAAAAAAATACGTATATTATCCATTTATTTCAGAAGAAATAATATGGAAAGGTAGGCATACATGGTAGGTTTTCTCTAAAATTCAATGTGGGCTCCAACTCTTTTCACCAGCTTCTGGAGCCGCCCAGGAATGGCGTCCACTGACTTTAGCAGGAACTCCGGCGGGATGGAGGACATGACTTCCCGAATTCGGTCCTCCAGTTCTTCCAATGTCCTCGGTTTGGTGCGGTAGATCTTCCTTTACCCACCCCCAAAGAAAGAAGTCGCACGGTGTCAAGTCGGGGCTCCTGGCTGGCCATTGATGTGGACCACGACGACCCATCCAACGCCCAGGGAAGTGGGCATCCAGCCACTCACGGACAACAAGAGCGAAGTGCGGAGGGGCGCCATCTTGCATAAATATCAGATCGTCGATGTTCTCCCATGTGCTGACAACCGGCCAGACCTCGTTTCGCAACATAGCAAGGTACCGCTCAGCATTCATGGTGTTGCGCAGAAGGAACGGGCCCACAACCTGATCTGAGGTCATACCACACCACACCGTTACACTGAACCGATTCTGCCATTTTTCAGCGGTAACCATGGGATCCTCTCCTGCCCAGTAGTGGCAATTGTGGCGGTTGACAAAGCTCCGACGTGGAACACCGCCTCGTCGCTCCAGAGGATGTTGCGGAAGAGATGGGGCCAGTCTTCATGCCAAGCCAGCATGATTTCCCCGAACTCCATGCGAATGTCGCAGTCCTCGTCCGAGAGAGATTGGCAGTAATGCGGCTTCCACGCACGCCAGTTCAGCTCCTTCTTCAGCACAGTTCGCACTGAGTAGCGGGAGAGTCCACTTTCCCGAGCTGCTGGCGAGTTGACTTTCGTGGACTCCATGCGAACATTTCCTGAACTGCCTGCACCGTCTCCTGGGCCCTGGATGTCGAAGGGCGACCACATCTTCAAACATCTGCCACAGACCCCGTGGTCATGAGCTTCGAGTGGCAGTTCTTGATTGTTTTCGGGTCCACTTGGGCACGTGGTCCGTGAATGGCCCGCCACCATCTTGAACTCGAACGACAGATTGCCAAACTTCGTACCGTGCCGCCAACTGGGCACGCTCCTGCAGTGTTAAACGCTCAGCCATGTTACCCTTCAATCTGAAATGAAAAAAAAAAATGAACGTTACAATTGTACCACTTTAGAGAACACAAAGAGAACACTTTAGAGAAAAAAAGATTACCGTTACAATTGTACCACTTTAGAGAACACACCATAAAAATATAACAATACAATCACAATTTATACATAATTTATATGTAATTTAAATTAGGGAGCTACTTTCCGCCCACCCTGTATATATATATATATATATATTATATATATATATATATATATATATATATATATATATAATATATATATATATAGGGACTAGATCATCGTCTCTCATATATGCGGGACGGAAATGAAGTAGAAATTCTGAATTATATGAAATTTGCATACAATTAATTTATAATTTTTTCTTTATTTTCTTAAATATACAGTATATATGTATATATATGTGTGTGTGTGTGTGTGTGTGTGTGTGTGTGTGTGTGTGTAATTTTTTTTTAGCTATTTTCAAATTCAACATTTCTTTTTCCATTCAAGGCTTTTAGAAAGATAATGTATTGTACTATATATATATATATATATATATATATATATATATATATATTGCGATATATATTAAAATATTAGTGCGGTTAAACAAATTAATAAAATGAGATTTAAAAGAACCTCAACCACGAGATCGGTTTGTCCTCGAAAGCTTTGGTCCTGTTTCAATTGCGTATTATTTAATGTTTTATTCAATTTACCGTGGGAACGCACCTCTTTGTGTGTGTGTGTGTGTGTGTGTGGTGTGTGTGTGTGTGTATACTGAATATAGAATATATCAAAAGTACGGAACTTCTTCATAACACACACACACACATACCACACACACACACACACACCACACACACACACAACTAAAATAACAAAACCAATCGTTTCAAAACTTGAGTCGCATTACCTTCTTCTGAAACCAATAATTCTCTCTCTTCATAATTTACAAATTCCGCAAACTTAGGAATAAAAAGAGAAATTCTTTGTTCTTTCATTCAGTTCTTTCGTGAAATGTGATAAGAGAAAGTCACGCTAAATGTGATTATTATTAGCAATTATTATTATTATTATCGTGTTCTTTGTATAATAAAGCCTCTCCGCTGAGAGAGAGAGAGAGAGAGAGAGAGAGAGAGAGAGAGAGAGAGAGAGAGAGAGAGAGAGAGAGAGAGGATTTTACTTGCAAAAACTATTCTTAGGTTGTTAACAAAAAAGTGTCTTATGTAAAAAAACTTATATCGATTTTAAATGATGTTTCGTACCGTTGGGGCTCGTAATATATTGCTATTTTTACTTGTGCATGATCGTGTACCATAACATCGTAATTATTCGGTCGACAAATAAACGTAAAACCAAAATAAATTAGCGGAATAGCTATCACTGGTTACAAACCAAACACAGAAGAGCCTTTTCGTCTCCTGTGTTACATTCCCGCAGAAAGCTTGTATGTATAGACATAGCAAATAGTGTCAATTTATTAGAACAAGTAGCTTATTGTTATTGGTATCATTTGGGGGTGCATTGGACGTGTGTGTGTGTGTGTGTGAGTGTGTGTGTGTGTGTGTGTGTGAGTGTGTGTGTGTGTGTGTGGTGTGTGTGTGTTGGTAAAACTCCTCTTTACAGCCACCACTGTAGGAGGAATATTAACATGTGTCAAAGACATCATTCCCAGACTTATGTCACTTATGACGTCATATTCTTCGACCACTATCATTTCCATGAATTTGTCCACGTTAAAAAGACGCAATTGGTGTACAAAATAGATAACCAAACATTTCAAGAATCCCGTTTGCGGCCCACAATTCAAAAAGAGTGGGTTTTGGGCGTAATGGTATGGGCATCGACTTGGGATGCTGGGAAAACTGACCTGAATCTTAAGTCTACTAATTGCATAACCCTTCTGTTTCTATGTGGTTCAGAATTATTATTATTTTATTATTATTATTTTGAAATTAAATGCAAACATCCTGGAAGATGAGCGAGTCATGTGTCCTGAAAAAGAGAAAGAAAATGTCGGTTCTCTCCTTGGAATCTAAATCCCTCACAGGATTTTATGAACGTCAAAAACGAAGACCTACTCTCACATCTGTGGCAGCTTAAAAAGAAAAAAAAAAAGAAAAAGAAGAAGCTAAACTTGACCATGCCACAATACAAAAACTTATTACCTTCATTCCAAGACGTGTTCCAACTCTTTATGAGCTCCGTAGAAAATGTTACTGGATTTTAGTTGACTGTTTTGGCTATTTTCTCAACATCCTAATTGTGCGTTATGTCCCATAATAAAATTTATTTCTGTTACGAGGGTGTTCATTTTGTTCTACGACGTTCCACAGAACAAATATGAGTCCTTTTATATATATATATATATATATATATATATATATATATATATATATATATATATAAGGACTCATATATATATATATATATATATATAAGTAAGTCAAAAGTCCTGCCTCAAAGATATTTATTTTATATATATATATAATATATATATATATAATATATATATATATATATATATATATATATATATATATATATGAAGAGCACAGCGTAAACAAAAGAGTTAAGAGGAATTAACAAGAAATTAACAAGTACTAATTAAGGGCAAAGGGTATTTTAACAAAATATGGTCCATTTTATAGGTTCCCGAACTGTTATTGAAATTATTCGTAAAATAGATGAGTGCAAATTTCAAAATGTTCCTTTCAATTATGTCTTTATCATAAACAAGAATTTAAAAACTCTCTCAATTAATACTTTGATTATACAGGGTAAGCGAAAAGTCCCTGCGCACCTGTAAGAAGTGTAGTGAACCTGTACCTGCACTGTGTTGGAAGTGGACAGGTGTACAGGGACTTTTCGCTCACCCTGTATCTATAAATATGGTTAAACAATGCATTACAATTATTTGACGTCCTGCACCAGGAACGTTTTTAACATAGTCGCAATCGGTACGATGCACCGACGGACCCCTTACCTCGTTGGCCCCTTACCTTGCGGGCCCTTTGTCCTTACTCATTGTAATGCAACATTTATTAAAGGAACTTAATACAAAGCTCGAACAAATACTAATGATTATTTGTCGTTTTAATTAAGATAAATACCTTCCATTTTTAATTATCATTACTTTTATACCATTTTTTCTAACTTTGTTTTTTATCTTTCAAAACTTTTAGATATAAATTTCATATACAGGGTGTCCCATAAGTTAGGTCTCATAGGAAAATGTATTTTAAATTAAATTTACAAACATAATAATACATTGGAACTAAAACAAATGTTCAAATTGATGTAGAATAGAATAACAGGTAGAATAACATGCAATGGCTAATGTGAAAGCGAGTTACACTGAGGAAAAGGCCTCCGGAGGCGTTTTCCTCACGAGTATAACTCACGCGTGTAACTCACGAGTGTAACTCCAGCGAAAAAAAGGTCCCAAAACAAAACATCAATCTGAACATATGTCTTAAAAGACAACGTTGATTTCAATTGTCTTAAGTAAGGTCGGAAAATGTTTAAAATTTACGTCATAAGGTGGGCTAAGGATGTTTTTATGACCAAATTCCTCTCCAACGACAATATATATACTCGTAGAATACGTTTTTTAAAGCTTTGTTTGGCCAATTTTCTAGAAATGAAACAGGATAACATAGTTTAATACCAATGTTTATAGTATTGCATTAACTCAGAATCTAAAAATTCAGGACTAACAACTCTTAATGCTCTGAGAAACATAGAAGAAAAAATAGATGATTTTGTCGAGGGGTAATGGTCAGAATTAAAATGAACCTAAGAGTTTTGATTAGTAGGCACGCGAAAAACTTCAAAGTTGAATTGATTTTTACATCTCTGAATTTTAAGATCCACACTAATAAACATTTGAACAGTAAATTTTATACACAGAACTACATTATTGAACCTATCAAGGAATACAGCAACATCCAAATCATGAGGTCAAAGGTATAACACCTTATCTATATACCGGTACCAAACAATGTTAAATTAACAATAGTTGGTAAAATTCTACTTTAACATAAAAAAAAATCCATAAAAAAATGAACTAACACCGATGAGAGGGGATTTCCCATTGCCAATCCAAAAGACATAGCGTAAAACTTATTTACAAACTGAAATTTACAATCTCTGATGCAAAGCTTAATTAATTCAATGAGAGTGTTGTGCTCAGCAAGGAAAGAATACTCGAAAATCTCATCTTTTCGAAAGTCAAACACGTCATGAACAGGGATTTCATTTGAAAAAAAAAAAATACATCAAAAAATAACCAGTTTGAAATTAAGATCATTTGGAAACTTCAGTTTGCTAATACGATTCATGTTGTTTACAATATGTAATTTAGAAATAGAGCCAACTAAATGATATAATAAACTGACTGGCCATTTCGATAGCTTATAGCAGTGGTTACCATCCTTTTTTGTATAGTTACTCAAAACCCACTTCTAATCCAGCTTCATTACCCCACAAATCATTAGATATTACTTTTTATAACGTCTAGATCGCGTGTCATTAACCCACGAAATTGTTGCCATTACCTCAGTTGGGTTATTTACCCCTAGGTTGGGAACAACTGGCTTATATGTTACAGAATTTACAGAGCTAAAAATAGGTCGCATGGGATTGTTAGGTTTGAGTATTTTGACTAAACCACTTAAATAAGGTAATGATGGATTAATAAAAACCAACCGAAGTTTTCTAATGATCCTAATTTCAACCTTGTTAGTGTTGCTAGTTCTTACTAGTTCTTACATTCTTCAGTTTTTAGCTTTAGAATGAACTAAAGAACAGTAAACTGACTTACTCGCAAGAACTTCGTTAATGCATTGTCGACGCCTGCGTTACAATCTCACCTGATACATGAACCTATGTCTGTCGTTCGGTTGTTTCTCGATGTCAGCCATACCTATGTAGATGGCAATAAAGAACAATTTCAAAAACAATTGCTCTAGTTTAGTTGTGAGTTATATTTTTTTTTCACTTAACAAAATAAACACCAATAATACCCATACTATATAATATGTACTATTGGTAACTAAAGTGTGTATACATTTATCACGCTCAAGACACACGTGTCAATAGCTTAAGTGTGAGTCATAAGAAAGGTTTTATTGCTTTACACAATGCACAGCTCCGCCCATACACTTATCTCTCTCTCTCTCTCTCTCTCTCTCTCTCTCTCTCCCTCTTTCTATATATATATACACAGTATATAATGCTGTCAGTGTATGAATTGTAATGGGTATATTGCAGGATTTTAAAGGTATAAGGCTCTTACGCTTGAACATACGATTTTACTCTAATTAAAAAGAACTATGAAAATGGAATCCTGTTATCGTAGAGGTGAAGTTAAAAAGTAGAAAATTAAAATGTAACATTTCTCGCAAACTTTAAAATTAAAATCTTTATATCATCTATTACTTTTTCAGAATTCTAAAGTGACGTATTAGTATCGAGTTTATTTTAGGCATTTTCAACCGTATGATTGATGTCAATGAAGTTAATTTTAACTTAACTTAATTTAGCCTAACTTAATTTAACCTAACCTACCTTAACTTAAGTTAACCTAACCTAACTTAATTTAACCTAACCTAACTAGATGTGTATTCAATAGAATTTAACCAAATTCAACTCAATTCAAACAAACTTAATCTAATCTGACCTAATTTAAATATCGCCCACTCTAACTTTACCTAACCCCAACCTAATTTAAATAACTTAACCTAACTTAATAATTCGAAGTCTAGTTTTTTGAATTGTGTTTACTTTAGCGTATATATATATATATATATATATATATATATATATATATTACAGGAAAGCTGTGTAACTAGGGATTTCATGTACGGTTAAGTCGTGATATTTTCGTTAAACCTACCGGAAAATTATTGAATGGCCAGTTAAATGAACGCCCGGTTAGGTCAACTGTACGCCATTGACGATTGGTTAGGTTAAGTCGTGATATTTTCGTTAAAACTAACAAAAATATCACGACTTAACCTTATATGAAATCCCTGAACATCTTAGGGATTTCATGAAAGCCCTAGTTCACAGATTCCCTGTAACATATATATACTGAATATATATCACCCTAGAAAATGGTTTGCAACGTGTGAATGTAAATTAACATGTAAAGTTCTTTTTTGTGACCCTAAATTAGGGACTATTGAGTCAAAGACTAAACACAAACAAGGTATATCACCTGTCACCTTGTACCTGACTCTGTACTTTAAGTGAAGTTCTCGCAACCTTAATTAGTTTTTACCTGTCGAGAAAAGTTTCGTTGGAGTTAAAGTAACGTCAATAGAGTCGATTTTCTCCATTATTCCTGCCTTGAAATAAATCTTATTGGCAATTTTTCAATAGTTCCTTCCTCGGAAAGTTAAAGATCTGACTGGTAGAGATGAGTTTAATTTTCTAATGAAAAAGCTTTATATAAGATCCCCCCCTCTCTCTCTCTCTCTTTATATATATATATATATATATTGGTATATAGAATAGAATTTTGGTATATAGAATATTATCATATATATATATATTATATATATATATATATATATATGAGTATGTGTGTAATACTGTGTGTGTGTATATACATATATACACACACAGTATTACACACATACTGATATATATGATAATATTCTATATACCACATTTTGTAAGTACCAAAACCCCAATTTTACAGAATGAAAATAATGATTAAAAAAACAACAACAACCCTGAATAATGTCTAATGTACTGAACATCTCCAAGAGCTTTAAACCTAATTGTTACGAAGCAAAATGAACATAAGTAGAGTCTAATGTTTTGCGCAATTATGTGACACAACGAATTAAAATGAAACGTTAAAAAAAACAAAAAAGAAGAAGAAGGGTATTGGGTATTTGCTAGGTTTACTAAGGAAAATTTACCACCCGGTCATTTCTTCAATATTTTAACCCTTTATCAAATATGAATTACTTCAATATATTAATTTTAATATTTTTTTTTTCCTATATTTAGCAATGTTTTCGACACACCCTGTTATATAATAGAATAAGTGATAGGTAACTTTGTTTTTTACAAAGCATCGCTCTGTACATACCCCCATTCATGGTATCAGCAGCTCGCACATTATTGCTAAGTATCTAAGGGGTCAACGCACTAACGAGGGTTCCGTGCGCGATTCATTTTATGTTCAGTTCCGTCAAATAAATCTAAATTTGAGGTTATATTTCCTTAGATTTTAATAGTTGAAATTGGTTCAAAATTATTGTAAAATATCCTTAGATTTTTACTCATTAACCGCAAATGCGAAGCTGAGCTTTAGTTTATATGCAGAAAATTGACAAAAGTAAATAGACAACTTCGGTTTTTGCATAACTTTTGAGTTGATAATAAAAGTCAATATATAATAACAAATTTATTAAATCAGTTTATTTAGAATCGTGCTGTTTTCCCCTTCAAATTATTTATGTAAAGCTGACATTCCAGTGATGAGATTTGCTATTTGTTGTGTTTATTTTGTCAATCCTCTCTCTCTCTCTCTCTCTCTCTCTCCTCTCTCTCTCTCTCTCTCTATGCTTTTATATCCGGCTTTCTACTATTGTGGGAATAGTTAAAAAATGTACAAGTTTAATAATAGGAACCTCCCTGAGTGGACCGAAAGGTCTTTGATGCTTCCTCTTGTCCTTGCAACTCTCTCTTTCTCTCTCTCTCTCTCTCTCTGGCTAGGTGCACGTGAAGGGTGAGGGCATGGTGTGAAAAATGTGATTTCCTTTCTCAATTCCTGTTTCAACCCCTTTCCTGTAGAAGCATTTCATCACCTTGCTAGCGTGATGGCTTTGCGCGTACATGGGTATAGACATGGAGAGTTTGCTGAATCCATTTGGGGCTAGCCTGGAGTGGGCCACGGGGTCTTCGTTGGCCCATACCTCGGTAAATAGAGATTTTTGTGACGATACCGAATAGTTGAGATACGATTAGTACAAATATATTATTACGTTAGCTTATACAACCATGCTCTCTAGTGTATGATTTCTGTGTGCATAATGTACACTCTAAATCAGTGGTGCACAAACTTTTTTGATGTGAGGGCCAAACCAACCATCTGTTTTATATGTAAGGGCCAGATATATAGATATTCTATTTTTTATAAATATGCATTTTTATAACCAGGGGTAATATTTCAGATTTTTCTTTGGGTAGCTACCTTTTTCATGTGAAAAATGTGAATTGAAAACCCGTGGGGGCCACATTTGGCCCGCGGGCCAGGGTTTGTGCATCACTGCTCTAAATAGTACCATACGTTTGGTTTTATATATATATATATATATATATGAAACGTCTACTTGACATCCCATCATGAACTTCGCTTTCTGAAATGAATGATAGTTTTTGAAGTATTTGATAGATATTTCAAATATTTGCACACGGTGCTTCAGTGTTTCAGATATATATATATAAAAACGTAGAAATTAAACATTTCATTTATATAATAAGTTAATTTTCTATTATCTTCACCTAGACGAATGGACACTGTAGTTAAAAATATTTTGAAATTGTGGTATTTATTGTTTGTATTATCCTCCAAGTGTCTTTCATGCATTTATTAATATTATTTATTTGGCTAGGCCTTGGCTAGGAAAGTTTTTCGAGATTAAGAACTAGCCTGTAACCCTAAGTCTAGCCTTAGACCTAGGCCTGTTGATATATAGCACACCTACTCTGGATTCAATCTCCAAGTTAGACAGCTTATACTTGAGAAAAGACACTGATAAGTTAGAAAGGATTCAGACTAGAGCAACTAAAATGAATTCATAGATAAGAAGTAACATATTTGAGGAAAAATTAGTTTAATAGATATGTATTGCTTTGCAAAGAGACGATTTATCTGAGAACTCGCGTATTTGATGACGTAAATTACAGGACGTTATACCGGATGAGCGAAAAGTACCTGTGCACCTACCACTTCCAACACAGTGCAGGTACAGATTCACTACACTTCTTGCAGGTGCACAGGGACTTTTCGCTCACCCTGTATTATAGGGATACAGAGTCCATTACGAGAAGAAATAGATATAAATTGAAAGTCAAAAGTTTTAAAGAGTAATGGTATGAAGCAATTATTTTCGTATAAACTGAAACTCTCTTAATTTTCATGTATTTGATATTTCATTGTCAGACAATTCATTAAACAATTCGTTACACACTTCAGATTAGTCTTTTCAATTGTTTAAAAAATTGGGGCAATTTAGATATTTCAAATGACTAACTAAAATGTCTAACGAAATGTTTAACAAATGAGAAATGTCTAATGCATGAGACATTTCAGAATTCACAAAAATTGGGACAATGAACCGTCTAACGAAATGTCTGTTTCTATTTAGAGTGTAGTTGTCGAACTAGTTTAAATATTCTCCACTTTCCTGTAAAATTTCCTTGACTACTTTTCCAGGATCAAGGTATTTTTTTCAACCTTTTTCCGTACCCGCCTCTGACGGCGAGGGAGCGGAGGGTGAAGAGAGAGCCTTATGCTTTTCTATCCAGTTTTCTACTGCTGCTACAGAATAGTTAAAAAATGAACTAGTTTAATAATAATAGGAACCTCCCAGAGTGAACCGAAAGGTCTTTGAGGCTTCCTCTTGTCCTTGTAACTCTTCGTAACTCCCTGTAATACACACACACTCTCTCTCTCTCTCTCTCTCTCTCTCTCTCTCTCTCTCTCTCTCTATATATATATATATATATATATATATGCCCGGGTGGTTACCTCATTTTTCATTTGTTCGTTCTCCCTCCTCATCTTGCGCGGTATGTTCTCCTATACAAGCGTCGTTCTTTACGTTAATTATACTGTGTTCTTTGCAGTTGAAATGTATATATATATATATATATATATATATATATATATATATATATATATATATATAAGTAGAATGGTAAAAGTGTCTATACATATTTGAATTTTTACGGTGATAGGTTATGCACTTTCCACGAAAATCTGATTTATTTTCACCTTTCCAAAACGTTTGAATGCAAATTAATGGGAAGAA
This sequence comes from Bathynomus jamesi, assembly GCA_023014485.1. NCBI lineage: Eukaryota > Metazoa > Arthropoda > Malacostraca > Isopoda > Cirolanidae > Bathynomus > Bathynomus jamesi. The sequence goes on along the minus strand of JAJOZX010002272.1, from coordinate 559,238 downwards.
AACCTATTAAAGTAAACGTGGGTCGAAAAAGATGGTTTATTGCATGAAGTCGACTTGTATAATAAAATCGATTCCAAAACATTCTACGCTTCCATAAAGTCGAATGGTCCAACCTTATGTAGGTCCATTTATTTCACGTTTAGTTAGGGAACATTTGGGTATAGGCCTAAGGTGTTATTTTCTTTTAAAATATGACATACATATATATATATAATATATATATATATATATATATATATATATACACTTGTTTATATATAACCCTCGTTGACCTTGGTTTTTGTTCCGGCGGAATTTCTTCATTTTGACGAAGGTCAGGCTTGTTGCTCCACCTTAGACCTACAGCTTAACGAGGAATCCGAACCACAACGATGTCCGTCACCGGGAATCGAACCCGGGACCGGTGGATCCGTAGTCAGCGATACTAACCACTACACTACGATATATAACTTCTTTTTGAGGGATGCATTCTGGGGAAGTTTTTCCTTCTTCTGGATATCAAAACTACTTCTTGACAGATGATATAATAACTTCTTTTTGAATGACACATAACTTCTTTAGATAGAAAAAATGGTCTTCATAACTTCTTTATTGAGTGATTTAAGATAATAGAAGATAATATACTCGTATCTTTGTATAGAAGGTTGCAGGAAATATATATATATATATATATATATTATTATATAATATATATATATATATACACACTCGTTTATATATAACCCTCGTTGACCTTGGTTTTTGTTCCGGCGGAATTTCTTCATTTTGACGAAGGTCAGGCTTGTTGCTCCACCTTAGACCTACAGCTTAACGAGGAATCCGAACCACAACGATGTCCGTCACCGGGAATCGAACCCGGGACCGGTGGATCCGTAGTCAGCGATACTAACCACTACACTACGATATATAACTTCTTTTTGAGGGATGCATTCTGGGGGAAGTTTTCCTTCTTCTGGATATCAAAACTACTTCTTGACAGATGATATAATAACTTCTTTTTGAATGACACATAACTTCTTTAGATAGAAAAATGGTCTTCATAACTTCTTTATTGAGTGATTTAAGATAATAGAAGATAATATACTCGTATCTTTGTATAGAAGGTTGCAGGAAATATATATATATATATATATATATATATATATATACACACACTCGTTTATATATAACCCTCGTTGACCTTGGTTTTTGTTCCGGCGGAATTTCTTCATTTTGACGAAGGTCAGGCTTGTTGCTCTACCTTAGACCTACAGCTTAACGAGGAATCCGAACCACAACGATGTCCGTCACCGGGAATCGAACCCGGGACCGGTGGATCCGTAGTCAGCGATACTAACCACTACACTACGATATATAACTTCTTTTTGAGGGATGCATTCTGGGGGAAGTTTTTCCTTCTTCTGGATATCAAAACTACTTCTTGACAGATGATATAATAACTTCTTTTTGAATGACACATAACTTCTTTAGATAGAAAAAATGGTCTTCATAACTTCTTTATTGAGTGATTTAAGATAATAGAAGATAATATACTCGTATCTTTGTATAGAAGGTTGCAGGAAATATATATATATATATATATATATATATATATATATATATATATATATATATATATATATATATATATATATAAAGTAAGCGTAGTTTTTGCAACCCATACTACTCACATAAGAAAGAAAAAAAACATCTAAAACCGATTTACATTTACGGTTCTTTATAAAGTTAGTTTCATGTATGCGCTTTGATGAATTCTGAGGTGTAATTCTGAAGCGTAATTCTCAACTATAATTTTCAGGTAGTGTAAGAATGTGTTAGTGTAAAAGTCGATCATGCACACGCTCAAATAATTATGGACTAGGTCTAATCGATCTCCGAGCATAATATATAAAAAGCGACTATATAGGTAAGCAAGCAATCAATCCATTGATTTCCGATGCAAGCCCCCTTCTCTCTCTCTCTCTCTCTCTCTCTCTCTCTCTCTCTCTCTCTCTCTCTCTCTCTCTCTCTCTCTCTCTCTCTCTCTCTCTCTCTCTGCTAGAATAATTAAAAACTGCACTAGTTTAATAACAGGAACCTTCGCGAGTGGACCAAAAGGTCTTTGAGGCTTCTTCTTGTCCTTGTAACTCCTTAGAACTCCTTGTAACTCTCTCTCTCTCTCTCTCTCTCTCTCTCTCTCTCTCTCTCTCTATTTTATCGCTTATAATAGAGCAGGATATTTTTAGCTCTTAAAAAAGGATAAAGAACGAGGGGATTTTCATTTATTGTAGTTTTATGCGTTGTCTTCATACAAATGCTTTTAATTTCACCTATTTTTTACTAACTTTCTTTGCTTTAATTGAATTAATTCGTGTTCCGCCTTCCTTGTGTACTGAGTGTATATACTGTGTGTATATATATTTATGTATATATATGTGTGTGTGTGTATATATATATACGTACAAAAGGCTAAAATGTTCATCTTTTATTTTTCCAAAAAATCATTTTAATATAACGGATAGGTTATTTTTACAGTTTTAGTTAGCGGGTGTAATTAAAACCTACGTATGTACGTTTCCCCTCGAAAAAAACCCATGTATTTTCACTTGTAGGACACCTATATTCACACACACACACACACACACACACACACACACACACACACACACATTAAGCAGACTTGTACCATATATTACTAAACTCAAACATCTAAAATATTGGAAATGGTTTCATACTATGATTAAGCGAGTGAAAAATACTTAATTACAACAAAAATGAACAATGTACTTACTGTAATAATACAATTATTTATTCTACATTGAACATCAGTTACAAATGTGGAAAAAAAATATAACATTTACAACTTTTTTCTATTCAATTATATTAATATTAAACCAAGAAAAGTTTATACACGCAAATATACAATAGTTAAAAACTTTTTATTTCATGGAACAGTTTTTGGCTTGATTATACCGACAAAAATAATTATTAAATACGCAACTGATTTATTTTACAACGCGACATATTTTAAAATATTTATAAAAAAAGTTTTAGTTCTACCTTAATTAACTGAACCGTGAATAGAAAACGGGATGAGTGTCACTAAAAAATCTTTTTCATGTTTGGCGTCGGATTAAAGGTATAGATTAATATATATATATATATATATATATATATATGTTCCTCCTTGATAATGTGAATATATCACGAAAGCGCTCGGACTTTGTGTTTCCTTTTCCTTGTGGTTGTTTGCTTATATATATATATATATATATATATATATATATATATATATATATATATATAAGACGACTTTTTGACTCACCCTCGTCCGCTCGACCATGACTAGCGAGATTTTTGACTGAGTGAACACTGTTAAATACCTTTAATCTATTTGCAACGATACTAAAAGGAATTCTTAAAAAACCATTAAGTAAATATTATTTTACTTATCTTGGAATATTTTCTCAAAAGAGAGAGAGAGAGAGAGAGAGAGAGAGAGAGAGAGAGAGAATGGTATTATGTGTAAATGGTATTATGAGTAAATTTAAAAGATGGTATAATGCCTCGCGTCTGAAAGAACATTACGAGTTTATTATCGCATTTATGATGTAATAATGTAAAAAAAAAAAAAAAAATGATTGTATAATCTGTAATATTTTCCTGTAAAGAAAATGAAAGAAAAAATACTGTATAATGAATGTAAAAAAAAAAAGAAAAAAAAATGTAATATTTGAATGTGTATAATTTTCTCTTCAATTTCTCTCCTTATAAGTATTTTCTTCTTAATAATTGAATATTTTCTGTAAGGATATGAAAAATACACATAATTTATATATAATATATATATATATATATATATATATGGGTTGGACAGAATAATGGAAACACTAGTATTTTCGATGTTGTAATTTATATCATTAATGGCTTTTTATAATTTACTAAGATGATATGTGGATGCATATAATGCTGAGAACATCTATTTTAATAGACTAAATAAAAAAAAATGTCGGTTGGTAAAAGATGTCATTGACCGTGAAAGTGGTATGGTTGTATGAGACCGTTTGATTGGTGTCAGTATTAAATGTCGCGTGATTGTCCCTGCATGTTGAGGAACAGTCCCCAAGGGTATGAATACATATAAAGAAATAAAGAACTACGGAACATAAGCCTAATGGTGTGTCCATTATTCTCTCCAGCTTCAACTTTATCAAATTTTTTGCAATGGTTGGTGTTATGAGGGGCTTTACTACAGTTCCAGTACCACCATTTCGATTGATACTGATCTTTACAGATTATTGTTAAGTTCTGATCGAAGTTCTAATGCAGCCATCTTTAGTTTATGCTTCACAACTCGTAATAAGGTTGTTCTGTCTCATTTTGTCAGCGCTGTTTTACGCCCGCTATACTGCTTATTTAATGTAGCTTTATTAGTTCTTTTCCCGTATTCATAACCTTGAGGACTGTTCCTCGAGATACGGGGGTAATTACGCGATTTTCACTGCTGAGAGACCAACCCAAAGGAATCCTGCTGTCATGCCTCTTTCATAGTCAGTGACATATTTTTCCAACAGACATTTTTTTTCTTATTTATTGTGCAAAAACGGGAAATATGAATATCAGTCTACTAAAATAGAAAATGTTCTCAATATTATGTGGATTCACATATCAACTTAGTAAATTATATGACATCATTAATGTTATCAGAAAATACAGCATAAAAAATTCGAGTGTTTCCAATGTTTTCTCCAACCCATATTCTGTACCGTATGTATATATATATATATATATTATATATATATATATATATAGTAAAATTAATATTACACACCCACTGTGAAACATAAAAACCGATTCCAAGTCCTTTCGTATATTTCCTGAATGAGGTGTTGGAATGTTGGAATATCTTGGAATCACCTTGGAATCGCCTTTTCTCCTTCCTGCTGACGTGTAACCTATATATATATATATATATATATATATTATATATTATAATATATATATAGATATATATATATAATAGAAGTTTATTTCATCCTTAAAACCAATCTAAAACAAAATAAATAATTGTAAGGTTTCTCGCATATATTGAGGGGAGAGATGACCCCACTCGAATTCCGGTCCTGGCCCCCAATCTCCAGCCCCCGGCATCCCGGCTTCAGGGTCTAGTAAATCAACGAACAAATTCCTTGGCTTAGCGATATATACTCGTAAAGCGGTCCCAAAGACCCCCATTTTAATATATCGATGAGGGACGGGGTGTGGGATGTAAGAAAAGGGTGGGTGAAGTACATTTATTGGCTTCATTAGTACGCATATAGCCAATAATAAAACAAAGCAAGTATATATTATAGACAGTCTATCGATTGGCATTAGTCGGTTTAATAGGTCGAACCCCCAAACTTTATGGAAAAGCCAAACTTTAGCCATTATATATATTTTTTTTTCTGGGGGGCGGGGTGGGTTGTTTGTAAAGAAAATATATGGCATATTGTTGGAACATAATTTATATTACAGAGAAGGGTTCGGAGGTTCTTTTTGGATACAAAGCTCGGTGGTAATACAGCGGGTGAATATTTAAATACAGATGGTATAGGTATTGTAGAATGATATATATATATATATATATAATATATATATATATATATATATGTGTGTGTGTGTGTGTGTGTGTTTTACTTCTCTTAATTTTGCTGCCAAAAGTAATTGTAAATTGCGCCCTTTATTTATAGTGTCTTGTTTATATATATATATATATATAAATAATAGAGAACTCAAACATAGAATATAAATTAATTTGCCCCACCCCGACCCCCTGAAGCAAAACCTACTGTGCATGCGCTCGATAGACGGAGGAAGGTTGTGGGTGTGTGGGTGGGTGGGGGCTGGGGGGTGGAAGGAGTGGGGGAGAAGTCCATAGAGAAATGTTGTTTGTTAAGGGGAAGCCTTTCTCTTCATTAGATTCAATCAAGGGGGGAGGTGTATAGGGTTAATAAAGGAAAGAATTATAGAAACCAATTGTGGCAATGGAATCCTGAAACAACCTTTAAACGAAACGTTCTTCGCAAAACTTTTAGGCATTAAGTTCAACGTATATAACAACAAAAAAACGCATTTATCCGTAGTTTAAGGGCGCCATTTTTACCCGTAGCTCCTTCAACTCTCAGATTGGGGTTTGGTACAGCTAAAACCTATCCAAGTTAGGCCTTCAAACCCATTCGTTTGAAATTTGCGGCCGAAATGGTGGGTTTGCGAACGAAAAGTTGGGCCGTTTGGAGTCTTTAAAAATGTTCCGAATTATACTTGGATACGAGTGTCCGAATTTTGGTTGAAAATCGTTGTTCTTCTCGTTTCCTTTTAGACGTTTACTTCTCTTGTTTACTTTATGAGTTTGGTAATAGGGGCGAAGAGAAGAAATACAATCGCTTTTATAGAAAAACTATTAGTTAAAATGCAATTCCACGCTTGCTTCCCCGACGTGTTTATGTACTTACGGCGCGAACGATATATATATATATATGTGTATATATATATATATATATATATATATATATATATATATATATATTATATTATTATTATCACGTTCACATTATAATGTTTGCCCTTATTAGACGTGTAAAGAAGGATTATTTATTTTTTTTTACTTCCGCACAAAGCATTTGCAAATATAATTAAAAAAGTTGGTTAAAACTAACGCCCGTTCTGCATCACTGCAGTCAAGCAAGTTTCACATTTTGGTTATAAACAATTCGTATAGCCTCTATATTAAACATTTAAACTATATATATATATATATATATATATATATATATATATATATATATATATATATATATGATACACACAGACCGTGCATGGAACAAGGAACTCTTCTAGGATAATTAAATCCACTATAGTCCGAATAAGTAATGGTAAATGACAAACACTATAGTTTTTTTCTTTTTCATGATGTTAGCCCGATGTGGGCAACGGGTCACTCGCAAAGAGATCCCAAAAATATAGCTTCCCTCATCACCAGCTATCTGCAAAGCAGATAGGATCCAGCTTTGGGACAGGATCTAGGGTTTAAAGCAGCCTAGCCCCGCTACATTTAGAACCTCAATATAAGCAAAAGACTCGCTGCCTTCACGTCGGATTGAATACATCAAAGGAAAAGGGGTAACTATTATATTTTTAGCCAAAAACCAAAACTTAAATCTCAACTGGCAGAATTGAGCGTCCAGTTTTCAAGGCACATAACATGTCCGTTTCATGATGGAAATGAACTCAGAATGGTTCCCTGAGGTTTATCATGATACACACAGTCCGTTCCCATCGTGAAACGGACATGTTATGTGCCTTGAAAAGTGGACGCTCAATTCTGCCAGTTGAGGTTTAAGTTTTGGTTTTTCGCTAAAAATATAATAGTTACCCCTTTTTCTTTGATGTATTGAATCCGACGTGAAGGCAGTGAGTCTTTTGCTTATATTGAGGTTCTAAATGTAGTGGGGCTAGGCTGCTTTAAGCCCTAGATCCTGTCCCAAAGCTGGATCCTATCTGCTTTGCAGATAGCTGGTGATGAGGGAAGCTATATTTTTGGGATCTCTTTGCGAGTGACCCGTTGCCCACATCGGGCTAACATCATGAAAAAGAAAAAAACTAGTATTTGTCATTTACCATTACTTATTCGGACTATAGTGGATTTAATTTTCCTAGAAGAGTTCCTTGTTCCATGCACGGTCTGTGTCTATCATAAAAAACCTCAGGGAACCATTCTGAGTTCATTCCCATATATATATATATATATATATATATATGAATAGAAACGACGTAAATAAGGAGCGTCTCTGCACACGGGGAAGAGAAATAACGAATAAATGAAAAATGAGGCGAACCGCCAGGGAATCGAACCCAGGGCCTTCCAATTGCCGGTTGGATGCGCTACCATTACACCACGGACCTCGATCAATCATAAATCGAAATTCTCCTACATAGGGCAGAAACCAATGCCATGAGAGGGCACCCTCGCAAATCGTGAATATGTGCATTTAACTGCAATGACCACGTGACCCGTGTGCAGAGACGCTCCTTATTTACATCGTTTCTATTCATTTATATACTGCGTGGTCATTGCAGTTAAATGCACATATTCACGATTTGCGAGGGTGCCCTCTCAGGGCATTGGTTTCTGCCTATGTAGGAGAATTTCGATTTATGATTGATCGAGGTCCGTGGTGTAATGGTAGCGCATCCAACCGGCAATTGGAAGGCCCTGGGTTCGATTCCCGGGCGGTTCGCCTCATTTTTCATTTATTCGTTATTTCTCTTCCCCGTGTGCAGAGACGCTCCTTATTTACGTCGTTTCTATTCATTTATATACTGCGTGGTCATTGCAGTTAAATGCACATATTCACGATTTGCGAGGGTGCCCTCTCAGGGCATTGGTTTCTGCCCTATGTAGGAGAATTTCGATTTATGATTGATCGAGGTCCGTGGTGTAATGGTAGCGCATCCAACTGGCAATTGGAAGGCCCTGGGTTCGATTCCCGGGCGGTTCGCCTCATTTTTCATTTATTCGTTATTTCTCTTCCCCGTGTGCAGAGACGCTCCTTATTTACGTCGTTTCTATTCATTTATATACTGCGTGGTCATTGCAGTTAAATGCACATATTCACGATTTGCGAGGGTGCCCTCTCAGGGCATTGGTTTCTGCCCTATGTAGGAGAATTTCGATTTATGATTGATCGAGGTCCGTGGTGTAATGGTAGCGCATCCAACCGGCAATTGGAAGGCCCTGGGTTCGATTCCCGGGCGGTTCGCCTCATTTTTCATTTATTCGTTATTTCTCTTCCCCGTGTGCAGAGACGCTCCTTATTTACGTCGTTTCTATTCATTTATATACTGCGTGGTCATTGCAGTTAAATGCACATATTCACGATTTGCGAGGGTGCCCTCTCAGGGCATTGGTTTCTGCCCTATGTAGGAGAATTTCGATTTATGATTGATCGAGGTCCGTGGTGTAATGGTAGCGCATCCAACTGGCAATTGGAAGGCCCTGGGTTCGATTCCCGGGCGGTTCGCCTCATTTTTCATTTATTCGTTATTTCTCTTCCCCGTGTGCAGAGACGCTCCTTATTTACGTCGTTTCTATTCATTTATATACTGCGTGGTCATTGCAGTTAAATGCACATATTCACGATTTGCGAGGGTGCCCTCTCAGGGCATTGGTTTCTGCCCTATGTAGGAGAATTTCGATTTATGATTGATCGAGGTCCGTGGTGTAATGGTAGCGCATCCAACCGGCAATTGGAAGGCCCTGGGTTCGATTCCCGGGCGGTTCGCCTCATTTTTCATTTATTCGTTATTTCTCTTCCCGTGTGCAGAGACGCTCCTTATTTACGTCGTTTCTATTCATTTATATACTGCGTGGTCATTGCAGTTAAATGCATATATATATATATATATATATATATATATATATATATATGCAGTAAAGTCACTGTATATTTAGGGCGTAAACTTAAAACTCCTTCCTGCATCAGATAAGTTTCAACCGTGGACATAGGTAACTGCTTACAGCATGCATATGCGTGTTTTTCCTTGCTTTATCTAAACCATGTCAGTAGCAATCTAAAGTAAATATATCCGTTAAACGCAGTTAGCTACATACAATACCCTTAAGGAGTTGATCAATACGATAGACGGAGGGTAAAAATGTGAAAACTTGCATTTCAAAACTGATTAAATCCCTTCCATATATATATATATATATAAGAGCGTATAAAGCAACAATTTTCACACAAGTATGGAATAAAACCTACTTTTACGTATTTCGCTTTTATTCAATTACACAATAAATAGGAAAAATTCTATCAAATTGATTATCGAAATTTGCTGAAGAAGAATAATATAGCGTAATCCAAGGAAATATATACGAAACTTAATTGTCTTTTGTTATAGAAATTCAATCGATACACGTTCCCTTTTTAAACAAAATATATTCTATTATTCAGCGGGGAGAAAAGTGAGTCCATCATTGTTTAAGTGTTAAATAACTGATGACAAGAGTCGATCGGTAGAGGCGATACGTACGTAGAGACGATCGGAAGAAGCGATATTGCGTAAGTGTTAATAAATGATGGTAGAGTCTATCGACAGAGGCGATACGTAGAGACGATCGGAAGAGGTGATATTGCGTAAGTGTTAATAAATGATGGTAGAGTCTATCGATAGAGGCGATACGTAGAGACGATCGGAAGAGGCAATATAGGTAGAGTCCTTGAGTAGAGGAGATCGGAAGAGGCGATAGGTAAAGTCGATCAGTAGAAGCGACAGATAGAGGTTATCGGAAGAGCCCATAGATACAGACGATCGGTAGAAGAGATAAGTAAAGACGATCCGAAAGGGCGATTGGCTGAGACGAGAAGAGTCAGTCTGTAGAGTTGATCAACAGAGACGATTGGTAGAAGTGATAGAGGAGAGAGAGAGAGAGAGAGAGAGAGAGAGAGAGAGTCTAAGTAATCTTCATTTATAATGAAAATAAGAACTAAAAACTGATTTTCATTTATTTCTTCTTTTCTGAAAGAATTCCTAACCTTCTAACTAATGAATACAGAGCGTCTCTGCCGATCACTTTTACCTATCACTTTTGCCAATCGTCTCTATAAAGACTGACAGTTTTAATCGTGTCTATCCACTATCACCTCTTCCGATCAACTCTATAAATTGATTTTTCTGATCGCATGTTCCGATCGCTTCTACCGATCGACTCTGTCTATATCCTCTTCCAATTTTCCCTACTTATCGCTTATTCCAAATGTTTCCTCCGATCGACTCTGCTGATCGGCACTACAAACTGACTCTTCTGATCGTCTCTACCTATCGACTCTACAAACTGACTCTTCTCATTTATCGCCTCTTTCGATCGACTCTACCTTTTGCTTTCTACTAATCTACTGACTTTTCTGACTGTCTATCCTGATCGTCTTTGCTGATCACCTCTATCACTTCTACCAATCGTCTCTGTTGATCAACTCTACAGACTGACTCTTCTCGTCTCAGCCGATCGTCCTTACTTATCTCTTCTACCGATCGTCTGTATCTATAGCCTCTTCCGATAACCTCTATATATCGCTTCTACTGATGGACTTTACCTATCGCCTCTTCCGATCTCCTCCACTTAAGGACTCTACCTATATTGCCTCCTCCGATCGCCTATACGTATCGCCTCTATCGATAGACTGCCATCAGTTATTTAGTCTCACTTCGGTGTAGGTAAATTATTAGAGGGGATAATAGCGGATAGGATCGTTGACCATTTGGATTCCTACAAGCTGCTTGGGGACTCCCAACATGGGTTTAGACGGCCTAGGTCGTGTCTCACCAACTTGCTCCAGTTTTTCCACGTCATATTGAGTAAGTATAAGAGTAGGGCGATTGATATACTTTATCTCGACTTTGAAAAAGCCTTTGATAAGGTACCTCACAGCCGGCTAATAGCCAAAGTGCGCGCGCTGGGTATTGGTGGGGAAGTAGGTAGGTGGATTGAAAACTGGCTGAAGAATAGGCGGCAGAGGGTTGTAATTAAAGGGGCTAGTTCGGGTTGGGCCTCGGTCACTAACGGGGTTCCTCAGGGTTCCGTTTTGGGGCCACTGTTGTTTATCATTGACATAAATGATATCGACGGTGGCATCGTCATTAGGATCGCCAAATTCGCTGATGACACGAAGCTTGGGGCCAATGTTGGGACGCCCGAGGCGATCGAGCAACTGCGTGCGGACGAACGTAGGATAGGAGAGTGGTCCGAAAAATGGCAAATGCCGTTTAACTTGGATAAATGCAAGGTGATGCACATTGGCTACGCCAATCCCAAGTCGGACTACTCCATGTTGGGGAGTAATATCGAGGCCACTGATTTGGAAAAGGACTTGGGTGTGCTAATTAGCAGCGACCTTAAGTTTACAAAACAGTGCGTAGAGGTGGAAAAGAAATCCCAGAAGTTGTTGGGTTATATCAGGAGGCAATTTCGATTTCGGAAAAAGGAGATTCTGCTCTCTCTGTACAATTCTCTGGTTCGGCCGCACCTGGAGTATGCTGTGCAGTTCTGGTCGCCCACCCTCAGGAAAGATATTGAGAGGCTGGAGCGAGTGCGGGCGAGGGTCACAAAGTTAATCCCTTCCGTTAGGCATATGGGCTACAATCGACGCTTACGCGCCCTGAATTTGTTTTCGCTGGAAACTTGGAGGCTGCGCGGTCAACTCATCGAAGTTTTCAAGTTCTTACGCGGGTTCAACAATGTCGATTTTAGAAGCATGTTTAGTTTAAATGATAACCCAACTCGCAACAATGGTTGGAAGTTGGATTTGAAACGGTTTAGGACTAGTGTGTGTGGGAATTACTTTACGTATAAGATCTGTGACACGTGGAACAAGCTACCTTCACAAGTTGTGAACAGTTCTTCTGTGGATCTGTTCAAGAAAAGGTTAGACCGAATCTTGCACACTATTTAAGGATGTATTAAATTTTCCCTGGCACCCGTTGCCAATAGTACCTCCTCGGTATGGGCCGCAAGGCCTTTTGAGGTACTACTTTTCCTTGTAACTCCTTGTAACTCTCTCGATAATCGCATTATATCTCTTCTCTCTTTTTCCTATATTTAATCTTTTAAATTATTGATTTTATTCCTACGCTTTGTTTACATTTTTACATTTTTATTCTTTTTATTTTTCTATATTTTCTTTTTGCATTTAATAAGTATTTTTCAAAATTTTTTTTTTGGAAAATATAATCGTACATCATTTTTAATCTTTCTTTTATATTTTAAAATCTTTTCTATTATTTATTTTTTTTAATTATTTGTTTACTACGTAATTTAATGTAATTAATTCATTTTAACTTTTAAATAAAATTTATGTCTAATTTCCTCTTATTTTTTTGTAAATAAATTTTAACGAGTTTTTATTTACTTAAATGTATTATTGTACAGAAAGTTGACAAAAGTAAATAGACACTTTTATTTTTTTTGTAGCTTTTGAGTTGATAATAAAAGTCAATAGATAATAACAGAATTATTGAATCAATATAATTAGAATCGTGCTGCTTTTCTCCATTTGCATTATGTAAAGCTGACACACACACACATACGTTCTGTCATTCCATTGATAACCTTTGCCATTTGCCATTTGCCCTTGTCAGTCTTCGGAGTTATCCACGTCGAAATTGCAGGTCGGTAAGCTTCTTGTAGGCCCCCACTCGGCCTATAGTGTTTTGTTACGCCGAGGACAATCATCTTGGTGTCTATTTATTTTTATAGTCAACCCTCTGTACTGAAGTCCTTCAAATTATTTATTTCATTAATTTATTTGTATTTCAGTTTATTTGAGTCTCCCCCCCTGATTCTTCTCCCGTTTTCTTTCTTCTCTTTTTTTTTTTTTCTTTTTTTAACTTTTCCATTCATCTTTCCTTTCCTGAAAATAAATATTGATTCAATTTGAAGAAAAGGTTCCCAGATTCGTGGCGGAAGGAAGTAATGATAGAAACGGATATAAAAATTCAAAATTTTTGTCACATTACATTTCATCAATTCGGTATTGTATACACCAATGTATGTACATACGATTCAATGCACGTACGAAACGCTTTAATTTTCTTTAAAACGATATATCAGTTTGCCGATTTACCGATATCCAATTTGATATAGATTGGTTCATACATTATAGCGCAATACACGAAGTACTTAATTCTTTTTTTTTAAGCTCTACCAATATACAAGAGGTTCACAAAAGTAAATAGACGCTTTTGTTTCAATACCTTTTGATTTGGTTGGTCAAGTCACTAAATAATAATACCAAATGAAATGAATCAATATATTTAAAATTATGTTCATTTTCCCTCTGCATTTATTGATTTAATAAATTTTTTATTATTTTATTGACTTTTATAATCAAATAAAAATTTTTGTAAAGAAAAAGTGTCTATTTACTTTTGTCAATCCTCTGTAAGGGATGTTGCAAAAGTCGTTTTTTTTAAGTTTCTTTTTTTCACATTTTTAAACAGCTATATTTTTTTCTAAAAAAAACCATAAATTTAGCATGGTTTTGTCCAAAATGAGAACCGGAAAACTCGGTTTGTTAGTTGCAACGTCGTATTCATATTTTTAGCATTAAGCCATATTATCGTTGCCTCCAGACCTTTCATAGTGTCCGAGGAAGCCAAATCTCGTATGGCAAGAGCTGCATTCGGTGTGGAGCCGTGTTTGTTTGCTAATATCGTTCGCGACGTCAAACGTCAGCTCAAGAATGCTAAAATCGATGTCAATAGTCTGTACAATCCCATTAACCTGAAATAGATAAACAGAATTTTGCAAGTGTCTGTGAACACTGTCCGGAGGTGGTCTGTCGAAAATCTTGAAATCCTGAAAAGAAACACCAAGGCTTTTGGAACACCCCTTACTTAGATTGACATCCCAATTTTCATTAAATCGGTGTATACTGTTTCTTCCGATATGCAAAACACAAAAGGTTTTAAGCGAATGTATCGGCGTACCGATGTGCCGATAAACTGAGGGTTACATCACAGCTATGTGACTTTGGATCTGAGTAGTTGATGGAGGTAACCCTTCTCTGCGTTCAAACGACGTAGCGACCCCTTACATGGCTCAACCTTTCCCCTCTCGTTAAGCTGGAGGTCCCCTCCGTCATGTGACCCTGACGTCTAAATCAAGGTCACAGCATGACCTTAACACCTGACATCCAGCAGTACCATTTACACTAATATGTATCCAGTACTTCTAGAAGTATGAAAGCCGATGTGCCGATATACCGATGTACTGCATATACAGATGTACAGTTCATTCAAAGGGTCCTTTCGTACAATTCGATGTTTCTTACCTATTTAGCGTTGAAAACATGAAGCTTCGTAACGGATCATACAAGTGTACGTAATGTGATGTACAGTCAGGGCCGGTCCTAGGGGGGTGCGTGGCCCCCTTCAAAAATACCAACTAATTGAGATATCTAAATAAAAGAGAAATTTAATACATACAATTTATTTTCATGTTTACATGTTTACTTGGTATCAACATTTAGACTATACAGCATTATCTTAACACACCATTATTTAATTCTCTTAACACTGATTTATATAAATCTCATGAATATCTTCAAAAAAAAACATACAAATGATTTACACTCCAAAATACAATCAATCCCAAATACAATCTAAAACATCAAAATGTCAGAAGGTTTAAAATCCAAAATACAATCCTAAATATCAGAAGGTTTACACTCCAAAATACAATCCAAAATACATATTGAACAATGCTATGCAGTCTGTTACTATATATTATATAATTTATATTCAGCTCACTTTCTAAAATTCACCTTCCTCGGCTTCCTTGCAGCAAACTCTGCTATCATATCGTAATAATCCAAATTTGATGCAATTTCCCTCTCGTTAGAAAGTATAGCAAGTCCACTCAACTAATACTAAGCACGGGGTCCCCGAAGCGCGGGGCCCGGGCAAATGTCCCGGTTCGCCCTACCCTAAGACCGGCCCTGTGTACAGTACATACAGTACAGGGTGTCTCGAAAGTCTTGTTACACCTATGCATAATCTCGGAATATTAAATGATGTTTGGTTCCAAGAGGATGGAGCACCTCCCCACTATTCCTTGAGGGTTCGTGAATATTTAAATGAGGCGTTTCCTGATCGATGTATTGGGAGAGGGTCTGCATTAAAATGGCCTCCGAGAAGCCCAGATCTCTCGAGTTGTGACAATGCATTGTGGGGATTTATAAAAGAAAAGGTTTCTCAAAAACGTTATGATTCCAATGACGGACTAAAGGAAGCCGTAAAGGATGCTTTTAAATTTGTAACACCTAAAATGTTGAGGAGGTGCAGTGAGAAAGATGGTTTGCATACAGATCCATTGGATACATGATAAACTTGCGTATAACTATGTATAAACTACAATGTTGTATAATTCTGTATAAAATAAAATGTCTCACAGTGTTTTCTACTATACACTTTCATTACCATAGTTACAGAACACTGGAGTAACATTTACATATGAGTAACAAGACATTCAGGACACCCTGTACAGTACATTTCATCCGCTTTTCACTATTCCCGCGAGAACACACTCTAAATGGTACTAGACGTTTGGTTATATTGTATATATGAAACGTCTACTCGACATCTCATAATAATTAAGCTTTCTGAAATGAATAATAACTATCCGGAAATGTTTAATAGATATTTCAAATATCTGAAAACGGTGCTTAAATGTTTCAGATATGTAAAGGAGTAGAAATTAAACATTTAATTTGTATAACAAGTTAGTTTTCTATTATTTGCGCCTAGACGCATGCGCATTGTGGTTAAAAATATTTTGAAATTGTGATGCAGTTTATTTAATGTTTGTATTTATAGGCTATCTCGCAAAAAGGAGAAAAGAGTTATTATATTTGTGTATTTATTCATTTATTCCATGTAGGCTAAGATCGGAGCTATTGAAGAATAGGGACCCCAGCCTTCTTTAGTTAGGCTTATAAGGCTAACTAACGAAAATATCACGACCTAACCTAACCAATCGTTAGGTTAACTGTACGCCCTTGACGATTGGTTAGGTTAGGTCATGATATTTTCGTTAGTTAGCCTTATAAAGCTAACTAAATAAGGCTGGGGTCCCTATTCTTCAATAGCTCCCTAAGATCTTCCAAGTATCGGATCACCTGAAGATCAGGGCCCCCAGCCTTCTTTAGTTAGCCTTATAAGGCTAACAAAAATATCACGACCTTACCTAACCAATCGTTAGGTCAACTGTACGCCCTTGACGATTGGTTAGGTTAGGTCGTGATATTTTCGTTAGTTAGCATTATAAAGCTAGCTAAAGAAGGCTGGGGGCCCTGATCTTCAGGTAATCCCAAGTATCTTTCATGCATTTATTAATTTTATTTATTCGGCTAGGCCTTAGCAAGTAAAGTCTTTCAAGCTTAAGAACCCTGAACCTTGAACCCTGAGCCTAGCCTTAGAACTAGGCCTCTTGATATACCGTAGGCCAAACCTAGGTTCAATCTCTAAGCTCGACAGCTTATACTTGAGAAAAGACACCTATAATTTAGAAAGACTTCGGGTTAATGCAACCAAAATTATTCCAGAACTGAGAAGTAAAATACTTGAGGAAAAATTAGTTGAATTAGATATGTATTCCTTTGAAAAGCGTCCACTTATAGAACTAATTCAAGTATTTAAAAATGATAAGTGACTTTGATAATGTAAATTACAGGAAGTTATTTCATAGGAATACATAGTCAATTACAAAGAAGAAATGGATATAAACTGTAAGTCAATAATTATTAAGAGTAATTCTGTAAAGCAATTTTTTTCATATAAACTAAAACTTATACTTAAATTTAAAATTAAACTTCATAAGCTTTCATGTATTAACATTTCATTGTTAGCCACTTCATTAGACATTTTGGATCTTGTGGGTTATATATAACTAGGGTTGCCAGACGTCCGTATTTTACGGGACAGTCCCGCATTTGATCCAAAAATCCCGCGTCAAAATCCCGCGTTCAAAATGTCCCCCAAAAAATATTTTTTAAGCAAATTTTTTAGGGATGAATTGATTTAGAATTTCAATATTATGTATAATAATTTCAATTTATTCACGATGTTTAATTGTTAAATATTATTGTAATAAAAGTTTTCTAATTTTGTTTGTTGTAACCGTTGAAGAAATCTAGTTTCAATTTGAAAAAAAATTTGGTCTTAAAAAAAAAACAACCCACAAGATCCGGTTTTTCTTACGTAGAATTTAAATCTGAATCTATTTTTTTCTATGGTATTTCTTGTGCAAATTGATATTAATGCAGATATAAGCAATTTTTGGATCGATTAAAATCGATTGAAATAGTATGGTGGTAATTATTCGTTTTACCCCTGCGGGTCGATTTTGATATGAGAATAGGTTTTTATGGTGTATTTTGGTGTGTTTTATTCAAATCTGACCTTCACTTCTTGCGCAAATGAATTATTGAATGCCCGGTTAGGTCAATTGTACACCCTTGATGATTAGTTAGGTTGTCGTGATATTTTCGTTAGTTTTAATGAAAATATCACGACTTAACTCAACTAACGAAAATATCACGACAACCTAACAAATCATCAAGGGCGTACAGTTGACCTAACCGGGCATGCAATAATTCATTTACGCAAGAAATGAAGGTCAGATTTGAATAAAACACACCAAAATACATCAGAAAAACCTATTCTCATATCAGAATCGACCCGCAGGGGTAAAACGAATAATTACCACCATACTATTTCAATCGATTTTAATCGATCCAAAAATTGCTTATATCTCCGTTAATATCAATTTGCACAAGAAATACCATAGAATAAAATAGATTCAGATTTAAATTCTACGTAAGAAAAACCGGATCTTGTGGGTTGTTGTATTATATGTAAAAATGAAGTAAATGATGGGTTATAAACCTACAAGATCCGACATTTTAGATTAGTCTTTTCAGTTGTTGAAAACAACTAGGATAATTTAGACACTTCAAATGGCTTACTGAAATGTCTAACAAAATGTTTAACTAATGTGAAATGACTAATGGATGAGACGTTTGAAAATTCCCAAAACTGGGACAATGAAACTTTTAACGAAACGTCTACTTCTATGCTTCGTCACGTGACTAAGTATCATTTAAAGGTTGTAACAGTTATGCATAATTTTCTTCAAACAAACAACTACACAAATCTCTCTCTCTCCCTCTCTCTCTATAGAGAGAGAGAGAGAGAGAGAGAGTGTATAATCAACATGAAATATTTATCCGAGAGATACCTTAATACTCTCGAAATGAGATGTCGTAGAATGATAAAAAATTGGCGAATTTGGGTGGAGTCGCGGTTGATCATCTCGTTACATCGGCTCGAGTTGGGCTAATTTGGGATGGGTTAAATGAGGTTCGATATACTGTAAGTTAGGTTAAATTAGATTAAATGGAAATGCATTTTTTTTATGTTAGCCTTACTGCATTTAATATTCGTATATAATATTTGAAACTACAGGGGGGTGGCAAAAGTAAAGAGACATTTTTTTATTTCCACAATTTTTTTATTTGATTATACAGGGTGAGCCAAAATAAAGAATCTCTATTCGGTTTTTTTTTTAAAGGGCCTGAATAAGGCCTCTTTATTTGCTTTAAAAGTCAATAAATAATAGTAAATTTATTTACTCAATAAATGCAGAAAGAAAATGAACACGATTTTAAATGTATTGATTCATTTAATTTGCTACCATTTATTGACTCTTATAAATAACCAATAAAAGCAATGTTTGTTTAAAGAAAAAAGAGTTGTCTATTTTCTTTTGTCAACCCTCTCTGTACAGCATTAAATTGTTCATAATTTGGAATTTATATCGAAGTTCAAATCAAATTTGGGGCGTTTCAATGTTCAATACTGAAACGAAAAGAAATTTGTTAATTTTACTTATACATTAGTTAATAACAGAAATAATGTGTCACTAGGTCCCAGAAACTAGCACAGTGGTCGGGTCAGACGAACGCAGCCCATTGCGCTCACTTCTAAATTGTCATTAACCAACAGTGCTCGGGTCAGACGAACGCAGCCCATTGCGTTCACTCCTGAATTGTTATTAACCAACAGTGCTCGGGTCAGACGAACGCAGCCCATTGCGCTCACTCCTGAATTGTTATTAACCAACAGTGCTCGGGTCAGACGAACGCAGCCCATTGCGCCAACTCCTGAATTATTATTAACCAACAGTGCTCGGATAGGACGAACGCAGCCCATTGCGCTCACTCCTGAATTGTTATTCACCGACAGTGCTCGGGTCAGACGCAGCCCATTGCGCTCACTCCTGAATTGTTATTCACCAACAGTGCCGGGTCAGACGAACGCAGCCCATTGCGCTAACTCCTGAATTGTTATTAACTAACACCATCGGGGGGGGGGGTCGAACCCCGACTTCAGTCTTCATTGACGAATGATGCGAAGTGCAAAATTCGCCCGTGCGGTCCGACATAAGTATGACACGATATTACGACACGTCCTTATTACAGATACAAATATAACACCACTAAAACACGAACGTGACCACACGAATATCACACTAGTATGAAACGAATATTACAATCTTACAATATTCTCATACACAATGGTCATCCAGCCCTTGTGACTTTATGAAGGAGGGAATTGCTCCACTCTAACCATTTCTTACTCATCAATAAAGACAGCGTGACCCATAAACGAAACATTACTGACCTTTTTACTTCTTTCAAGGTCGGATTACACATTGTATAAGTCTGACCTTATGTGAGCAAAATAATTTTTAAAAAATGGTTCCTGCTTTACCTCAATTTCGCTTGAGAATGTTGCAGACTCTTCGTTTTCGATGAAATGTTTTCCTCGTCCAGCTGACAAATAATTTTATTCTACTTTCCATCGATTGCAGCTTTAAGTGGAGAATGCTTCCCCTCGCAATATTAGTAATTTTGCATGGTTATTTCTCTAAGTATATATTTATTCTCTCTCTCTCTCTCTCTCTCTCTCTCGATATATATTAGTGGTGGACCGGATATCCGCATCCGCATATTTTTAACATCCGCATCCGCACTTCTGCCTGCGGATGTTATGCGGATATTACCTCTAATAAATTATGCAATTTACAATTAAATTAGCTTATAAAGTAGCTTATAAGGCCCAGTCATGCACATTTCATGTAAAGTATTAATTAATTATTAATGAACAAACAAATATATAAACCTGAAAATATAAATACCATTAAATCAACAAACACTACCTGTACCGCTGTGCGTTCTCCACTGTGGCTGAAACTCTTGAGAAAGTTATTATTTTTATCATAATGAAACCATTAATATTAATTTTAATTCTTATGCATTGCCTGCCATAATAGTAATATCACGAAATTTGAAAAATTATGTCATATATTCATAATTCTATATTATATTGATAGATTAACTAAATATACGCATCCGCGGATATTGAAGTTAAAGATCCGCATCCGCATCCGCAGATGTTGAAAAACTGACATCCGGTCCACCACTAATTTTATATATATATATATATACAGAGAGAGAGAGAGAGTTACAAGGAGTTACAAAGCTACAAGGATAAGAGAAAGCCTCAAAGACCTTTCGGTGCACTCGGGGAGGTTCCTATTATTAAACTAGTTCATTTTTTAACTATTTTAGCAGTAGTAGAAAACTGAATAAAAAAGCATAAGGCTTTCTCCCCACCCTCCGCTCCTTCGGGGAGGGGAAACAGAGAGAGAGAGGGAGGGAGAGAGAGAGAGAGAGAGAGAGAGAGAGAGAGAGGGGCTTGTCCTGTGAAATGGTAACACGTGTCTTGCTCGAAATCCCAATAAAAGTCGAAATAAAGTGCAGTATCGGTTATTAAAAACCACTACAAAAAAGTGCCTGAGTTCGAGTAAATATCCAGTGACTGGAATTGATATATAAATATAGTTTGGAAAATTACGCAGAACGTTATAAAAACTACTTCGTTTCTAGTGAAAGAGCCTCTCTCTCTCTCTCTCTCATCTCTCTCTCTCTCTCTCTCTCTCTCTCGATATATATATATATATATACAGTATATTCTTCTTACGAACAAAGGGCTTTTCCCCTCACCCACACATAATTATCCACTTCGGCATTCCGTCCTCAGACCAATCAGAAAACAGCGAAGATCTTTCGTCCCTCGTTATATTCCCTCATTTTGCACTGTCACTGAGGTCTTTTAGTCTAGCTGTTTTACCCCCCCCCCCCAACATTTTCTCATACCCCCAAGAAAAGTCAAAGAATTTTTAACTAGGTTCTGAATTACATGACAATGGCCAATCAATTCCAATAATATGATTGTGCAAAATCTGCAAATTTGCCACGGACGAAACAAAGTCCAAAAGATATTACCTATTCATCTATTATATATATATATATACAGGGTGTCCCGTAAGTCTGGACCCATAGGGAAAAATAATAAAATTACAAAAAGTCCAAAAATTTATTTATAATATATTTTTTATTATTTTTATTATTATTTTTATTATTTTTTTATTATGATCTTACTCCGCTGGAGTTTATTTGTGGGGCCACTTGAAAGCCAAAGTGTACGAGGTCAAACTTCAGAACATTTTCCACCTTAAAGCACGCATTGTGGAGGCGTGTCAAGAAATTTCTGCGACTGTGATTCAGAAGTGCTGTCGCAGTGGAGATTGCGTCTTCAACTATGTGTGCGACACAACGGCGGACACTTTGAACAGATTATGTAATAAATTTTTGGACTATTTGTAATTTTATTATTTTTCCCTATGGGTCCAGACTTACGGGACACCCTGTATATATATATATATATATATATATATATATATATATATATATATATATATATATATATATTAGTTCTTAAATGTACGAAAGAGGATGGATGATAGAAGTGTTTTGTTTCATCCTAAGTATAAAAAATAAAATAGAACGAAATCCATTCGCCACGATAGTATGACAAAGATAAATTCATTTATCGTATTAAATTCAAAGGAAATAACTTAATAATAATAATAATATAATAATGCTAATAATAATAATAATGGTGATAATAATAATAATGACAGAGATTGGTAACACAGAAAAAGAGGAAATTAAGAAAGCACCAGATTTAGGGAGGATGAAAATGATAAATGAAAATAGCACAAAAATAAGACGAAAGAGGAAATACCACCAAAGATTACAACAGAAACACGAATTAGGACAAGAAAGCAAGCAAAGCAAAGCAAAAGCGAAGCAAAAGCAATTACCTTTAAAAAGCAAATCCCGACGAAGTGTACAAATGAGATCGAATGCTCACACTTTACCAAAGGGAATTATAGATACATAGATGGACACTGTAACTAAACATAACCAACCAACTACGCAAATTCTATTGTAAATATGATCATTGTAAATTTGAAGTAAAATTCAATTTCCATCATTTAACTATTTCCAAAACTTACACAAGATATGGAAGCAGCAAATATGGTAAAAAAAGAATGCTTTTACCATTACCCATTCCGTCAGAAATAACAGCAGCAAAAAAAAAAAACAATAAATAACTAATTCAAAAAGATCAACCAACCGAGGAAATAATTTTTCCGGTATCCCGCATAAAATCAGACTCAAAACTTTGTATACAACGAGAGACATCGGAGATGAGAGATCCCGAAAGCGAACGTCTTGAATGTAAGACGAAATTACAAAAGCAATTGAAACAGTGTATTGTATTCCGAACCAGGTAAAAGGATAAGGGAATTCCTCGGATGACCACAAGTTAATGAAATGTGCGTTTATCGAAAAAGAACGAATCAAATTCAACTCGGGTAAAATTGCAGAAGCAAAGTTAAAGATAATCCTTGCAATTATAAAAGGTTTAAAATCAAACTATTTCTTAATTAAGTTTATACCTGAAAAGTTTTATACCTTGATTTCACCTGTCTCACCGATACACCTGAAAGCCGACCAAGAAAACTGTAACTAATGTACAGGGTGAGTCAAAAGTCTGGAAACATAGGAACTATGCTTTTCAATGCAAATATATGTATATGTATATGTATATTTGCATTGAAAAGCATAGTTCCCATGTTTCCAGACTTTTGACTCACCCTATTGATAAAAAACTAAGAAAACTGGAAGTCGACAACGCTAATTTTAATTGGTTTTCTTTATCTGACATAAAAATATGTAATTTTAACTCATATTTAGAGGATGTTTCAAAAAAGGGAACTCAAAATTTGGATCAAGTAAAGATAAGCACCCCCAGCCTTCTTTAATTGGCCTTATAAGGCTAACTAACGAAAATATCACGACCTAACCTAACCAATCGTCAAGGGCGTACAGTTGACTTAACGATTGGTTAGGTTAGGTCGTGATATTTTCGTTAATTAGCCTTATAAGGCTAATTAAAGAAGGCTGGGGGTGCTTATCTTTACTTGATCCCAAAATTTTCCATCACGTCCAAATTTTTACTTATGATGTCATCATTTATATATATATATATATATATATATATTATATATATATATATATATATATATGCAGTACATATACTTTAAATATAGCAAATTAATTAAGGGTTTCCCTCTATACATTGATTGTAAAAGGATAATTAGAAATTTTCACCAATGTTTTCATTTCAAAGACAAATCATATTACAACTTTATATAATAAATTCTACAACCATATTACAACTTTATATAATAAATTCTACAACCATATTACAACTTTATACAATAAATTATACAACCATATTACAACTAAATATATTACCGAAAAAAGAAGCCTCTAACTCATTTTCTTTTAAAAAAGTGGAATGCTGCTTCATTTTCTTTTTGTATCTCATTTCACCTTCTCTCTGGAGAAACCAGCAGTAGTCTCTCATCATTCCTGGGACGATCTGCCCTGAGCCCCTAACAACGTTGTTCCATTGAAGATATATCTTGATGGAATAATATAAATGATGACCTCCATAGCTAAAAATCTGGACGTAATGAAAAATTCTGAGTTGCATTTTTTAAATCAGCATATCAAAATTAGCTAAAATCACATATATTTATATACCAGATGCAAAATCCTTGTTGACCAAAGATTAGGAACTGATAGAGTAGAAAGACGAAAGCGAGGTTGCACCACGTACATACTTGAAAAACGTATTGCAGAAACGGCAGAAGTAAACAAACAATTATGCTTCCATGGCAACAAAACTTGAAAAATTAAATGTGCTACTAAAATATATATATATATATATATATATATATATATATATATACACACGGGTTGGACAGAATAATGGAGACACTCATATTTTATACATATTTTCTGGTATCATTAATGGCATTATGTACTTTATTAAATTAATATGTAATTGCATATAATATTGAGAACATTTTCTATTTTAATATGTTCATATTGGTTTTTCATGTTCTTGTACGTGATCAAAAGGTAACGCAACCCATGGAGAAACGCACATAATTGATTTTTTCCTTCTGTTGCAGGCGATGATTCAGAAGTGTGTTGATGCAATTTCACAGGAAACGTTGCAAAGGGTCTTTAAGAACATGAATCGCCGTATCCACTTGTGTGAAGCACAGAACGGTGCCCACTTCCAGCACTTGCTCTGAAATAAATCGTTTTCCCATGGGTTGCGTTACTTTTTGATCACCCTATAGAATAAAATTATGGTGCTTGGAAAAGATGTTACTGACTGTGAAAGAGGCATGATAGTAGGAGCCCGTTTGCTTGGTGTCTCAATATTAAAAGTCGCGTGATTGTCCCTGCACCTTGAGGAACAATCCCATAGTTATGAATACATGGAAAGAAATTAAAAAAACTACACCACATAAGCGCAGAATTGTTCCCATTATTCTTCCCAACTCCAAATTCATTAGAACTTTGGTACTGGTTGGTCTTAAAATAGGCTTTACTACAGTTCCCATAACATAGTTAGGACTGACACTGGTCTTTGCGGACTATTGTTAAATTTTGAACAAAGAAGTTTTGATGCAACAGTCTTTGATTGATTCTTCACAGCTCATAATTATCATATAAGGTTCTTCTGTCGCCTTCTGTCAATGTTGCTTTACGCTCACTATATTCCTTATTTGATGGTCTTTTTTTTATTATTTTTGCGTGTATTCATAACCTTGAGGACTGTTCCTCGAGATACAGGAGCAATTATGTGACTTTTATTACTGAAAAACCAACCAAACGGGCTCCTACTATCATGCTCCTTTCACAGGCAATAACATCTTTTCCAAGCGTTATATTTTTATTTATTTTAAAAGAACGTGGAAAACCAATAGGAACATATTAAAATAGAAGATGTTCTCAATATTATATGCAGTTACATATTAATTTAATAAAGTACATAACGCCATTAATGATATCAGAAAATACAGCACTGAAAATGCGAGTGTTTCCATTATTCTGTCCAACCCATATATATATATATATATAAAAGACCTCCAAATTCTCCAACTGAAAAATCTCTGATATCATAACTGAGATCAGAAACCTGATGGAATATTTGAAGTCCCCCATCCCTGGTATAATACTGTGTGGAAATTTTAATTTCCTATTTATAAATCTAAAGGGATAAGGAGTAATGTATTTATTAATCAATTAGGCCAGAAGCAGGCTTTTAAACGTGTTGCTGTCTCCGACCGAGGAATTCATGTTACCAAGAAATAACACAGAAAATACTAGAAAACAGTTACCGGGATTTATTGTTTAACCGATGATATAACATTAACAGTAATATCATCATTGCAACATGACGATTGACGACTATACATCGTCACATGTTGTCAATATGATGACTACTTTCAAAGAAAAACCACATACTACTGTGTATATAGAAACAGGCAAATTTGCAAAATTTAATTTAAAATTCAAGACTATAAAATGGGCAGTCATAAAGTCAAGGATGGCACCAATAGGCCAGAGAAACGTTTTAAAAACATCGGGGATATTGCTATCCTTAGAGAAAGCAACAGAAATTTTGGAAAGTGGTTTCGTGGGGAAAACAAGCGAAAGGAATGATAAACAATAATATAGAATACGGATCTCATTGATGCATTCGAAAACAGTACTAATTATGATGCAACAGAGAGACTTCGCCAAGGCATTCGTCACGTGTATGTGTGATTATGGAAAATAAAAGATATTGAAATAACAGACAAAATATGAAAATAAATATAAAACGTTTTTAGAGAGGGTAAGCAGTTGGTTACAGTCCAAGGAGTATCAATCAGAATGTAGCTCAGTACCACAAGAAACAGTACTAACTCCACTAGTATTCATAATCTTGCTAATCCATATACTGGAGTAATCAGTGTACAGTAACAACCTTTGCTGATAAAGAAAACATTATAAAAAAAGACTTAGAAATTTTTAGAAATAGAACACAAACAGAACATACAGATTGTCAGAAGAAAACAACATGAAATTTAACGCAAAAAATTTCCAACTCTTAAAATACGGAAAAATGAGGAACTAAAATTTACGGTAGTATACCCCAAATGGACAAAAAATATTCAGAGAAACTCCAAAGCAAAAACGATTTAGGAATTAAAATGCCTGAAGATACGAAATTTGAGACAAAAGAATTTAACAATAAACAAGATAAAAATAAAAACTTAATAAATACTATGAGCTTTTAAATTCAAAAGAAGGAACGAGAATATAACAATTCATTTGCAAAAAGCTCTGATCATACCAAGACTGATATTGCGCAATCTTAAAGCCTCTCTATTAATTAGAAATTCAGGGAAACTTTACAACCAAAATCACTGGATTGAAAAAACGAAATTATTGAGGCAGATTACGCGAATATTAAATGTGTATTCATTGGAAAGAAGATACCAAAATAATTGAAGAGTAATTTTAATCTCTCTCTCTCTCTCTCTCTCTCTCTCTCTCTCTCTCTCTCTCTCTCTCTCTCTCTCTGTATATATAAAACCATCCAAATATTTGGAAAACTAGAGAGGAAGAATGCCCCTATTTGAAGACCAGGCAAGGAGCATTCAACTGAAGGAAATACCTTTGTCGTTAATGAGTCAGAACTATTTGCTCAACATTGTAATGTTTTATTAACCTATAAATGATGCATGCAGACCACCGCTATTCAAAATTTAATTGGTTTATATTAGAACAATTTTCAATTTTGTAAAAAAAATTCCATTTCGGACGTTTTCTTTATCACTTTAATTGATCCAAAATAAACTATGGAACACTTTCTCCTTCGAGTATGGAAGAATTTTTTTTGTCCTTTAGTTTTGGTGTTCCAGTTTAGAACATTTAAAACATGATCGATGACTCTCGCTGGAACAACAAATTTGTAGGACGTTGCTCTACATTTCATCATAATCTCTATTAAGATGAACTTTCAAGCGAATATTGTAATATAAGCCAATTAAACTGCGATTAATAAACTTATAGCAAAATCATATCAGTGTTTAAAGCTGATAACCAAATAGGATGCAAATTATTAAGATAATAACCCTTCTACTAGAATCTTCTACTTGGGTATCTGGGTATTAAATATTGTACGAGTAAAATGTATTAGAAAAAAAACAATTTTTCTGAAGGGTTGTGGGGGACGTGGGGTCCTCAGATTTTAAACAGGTTTAAAAGCTAAATATGTTTTGACCTCCGATTTAGCTCTGAACGTGATTAGGGACAACGCTTGCAATATATTGTTGCAGTACTGTTCATACGATACAAGATAAATGAAAAATAAATATTACATTTTAAAGCTGTATTGACACCATAATTGATGTAGAGGAGCATCTGAGCGTGATATTTCACTATAGTCGAATGGAAATTTTTTTTTAATTAAATAACTTGTACAAATACCAAAACATATAAGGTACATTATAAGTGTCGATGTAGATACCTTGAATACAAGACTAAAAACCCGGCTCAGAACAAACTCAAATAAACAGGGTGTGTCTGGTTATGCGAGACGTGATACTTAAGAAACAAATCTTTCCACCATCAAACTGATTCTACAGGCAAGGTCGCGAACATGACCTTCGTGGAATGAGGGATCATTGCACGAAACTACTGCCAAGTTATGATAGTATTATATATACATATACATATATATATACATAAAATAGCTTTGTAGAATAATTTATTAATTACAATTAGTGGAAAATTAATTATTTTTAATTATCATGAGGAAAATCATAATTTTGTATAAAATTAAAGCCTGTTCGCTATAGATGCCTTCAGGAATTTCCCTTCTAATTAATTTATTGTAAAAGTATTTTAATTGGTTATTTACATTAATTATTATTTTAAACTGTTCCCCTCAATTATTAATTAAATGTGTTGTTGCGAGGTTTCGTTTCATTCTTGGTGGATTATTATTAATAATAATAATAATAATAATTATAATTATTATTATTATTATCATTATCATTATTTATTATTATTATTAGTAGTAGTAGTAATATTATCATTATTATTATTATTAGTAGTAGTAGTAGTAGTATCATTATTATTATTATTATCATTAGTAGTAGTAGAAGTAGTATCATTATTATTATTATTAGTAGTAGTAGTAGTATCATTATTATTATTATTAGTAGTAGTAGTATCATTATTATTATTAGTAGTAGTAGTATCATTATTATTATTATTATTATTATTAGTAGTAGTAGTAGTATCATTATTATTATTATTATTAGTAGTAGTAGTAGTAGTATCATTATTATCATTATTATTATTATTATTATTATTATTAAATAGATAGTTCGTAATTACAGTACAATACAAATAGAAATAATTTTTTTAATATAATGTCAAACTTTCTATTTTTTTTTTTTTCCAATGAACGATCGGAGGAAAAATTATCTTTGCAACTTCTGTTGAAATATTCAATTTTTTTTTAAGTTTTGCAAACTTTATTTCATACTTTCGGTATAATTTTCGATAATATCAAAGTTTAAATGGGATATCTTCTCAATGTTAATAATTACTCAAAAAATTCATACTTTAAAAAAAGTGGTGGTAGATAGACAGATAGGTAGATAGGTAGAGAGAGGAAAAGAGAGAGAGAGAGAGAGAGAGAGAGAGAGAGAGAGAGAGAATGGGACTACTCTATGTCTAAATAGCTGGAGAAGTTTAAAAAAAAAAAAATTTATCAAAGTTTTTAAATGTAAATAATACCTCATCAAGGGTCAGATTACTGACCCTTGGGACTATGGCTGGGACTATGTCTGAGACTATGTCTGGGACTTACTGGGACTATGTCTAAATACCTGAAGAAGTTAAAAAAAAAATTTTAATCAAAGTTTTTAAATGTAAATAATACCTCATCCAGGGTCAGAATGATATTAAAGAATAACCCTTCAGATGAGAGATAATAAAGGCGCATTTATTAAAACAACTAAAGTCGATACTGGGCGCTTTTATTGGTTGGCCAGACATTCTCAGTTAGTTGGTTTGTTCCTCCTTATATACGCTTAGTTAAACGCATCTCCCTTCCCGAGATATCGGAAATGCAGAATCCACGCGGAGATTTAGTTGTCAAGATGTCACTTCCAAAGAACGCCAAGAATGCGTTCATGTTCATATATATACAGGGTGGCGCAAAAGTCGCGCATCATAGGAATTTTCAGTGTTGACTATAATATATTATTTGTTTTCTTTTAGGGGGGAGGGGATGGCTGCGAAATTAACAATAGACGAGAGGGTGAGCTTGGTTTTGATGTATGGAATACCAGGTACAACAAATCGATGAATCGGTACAGAATTTAAATTTGTTCGTTCTCCTCCTCATCTTGCGCGGAACATTCTTCTATACAAGCGTCGTTCTTTATATATATATATATATATATATATATATATATAATATATATATATATAGTATATGATACACACAGACAGTGCATGGAACAAGGAACTCTTCTGGGAAAATTAAATCCACTATAGTCCGAATAAGTAATGGTAAATGACAAATACCATAGTTTTTCTTTTTCATGATGCTAGCCCGACGTGGGCAACGGGTCACTCGCAAAAAGGTCCCATAAATATAGCTTCCCTCACCAGCTATCTGCAAAGCAGACAGGATCCAGCTTTGGGACATGGATCTAGGGTTTAAAGCAGCCTAGCCCTGCTACATTTATAACCTCAATATAAGCAAAAGACTCGCTGCCTTCACGTCAGATTGAATACATAAAAGAAAAAGGGGTAACTTTTATATTTTTAGCCAAAAACCAAAACTTAAACCTCAACTGGTAGAATTGAGCGTCCACTTTTCAAGGCACATAACATGTCCGTTTCAAGATGGGAATGAACTCAGAATGGTCCCCTGAGTTTTTTATGATACACACAGACAGTGCATGGAACAAGGAACTCTTCTGGGAAAATTAAATCCACTATAGTCCGAATAAGTAATGGTAAATGACAAAAAATGGCTAAAAATATAATAGTTACCCCTTTTTCTTTTATGTATTCAATCTGACGTGAAGGCAGCGAGTCTTTTGCTTATATTGAGGTTCTAAATGTAGCAGGGCTAGGCTGCTTTAAACCCTAGATCCATGTCCCAAAGCTGGATCCTGTCTGCTTTGCAGATAGCTGGTGAGGGAAGCTATATTTATGGGACCTTTTGCGAGTGACCCGTTGCCCACGTCGGGCTAGCATCATGAAAAAGAAAAACTATGGTATTTGTCATTTACCATTACTTATTCGGACTATAGTGGATTTAATTTTCCCAGAAGAGTTCCTTGTTCCATGCACTGTCTGTGTGTATCATAAAAAACTCAGGGGACCATTCTGAGTTCATTCCCATAATATATATATATATATATATATATATATATATATATATATATACACACGCGCGCACAGGTCCTTGCAGAACTCTTGTCACTGCAGCATTTTTATATAAAGCTTCCATCCACTTTTCCTTTACTGAGGGCACGAGAGCTCTTGCGGTACGAGAGAAAAGTCTATTAAACTTGTCTTCGTGGACAGAGGGCGTATATGTAACAGGGACGCGTCGTGGTTCCTAATGAAGACTTGACGGCGTTTAGAAAGGATATCTTTTTGTTTTTCTTTCACTCCGTTTCCCCTTAGTAGCCTCACTCAGCCCCCCCCAACCGACCCCATACCTCGAGCCTTCTTGGCTTAGCCCATCTTCAGGAGATTAAAGAGCGGGAACAAAAGCTGAATCTTCGCTATTAATGCGATTCATTCAATTTCTTTCAACTATACACACTTTTCTTCTTTACAACTTTCCTTTTCATTCATCAATAGCTCCACACACACACACACACACACACACACATATATATATATATATATATATATATATATATATATATATCTATATATTATATATAATAAGCAAACAACCACAGGGAAAAAGGAAAAAAGAAACACGAATTCCGAGCGCTTTCGTGATATATTCACATTTTCAAGGACAAGAGAGAAATAGGTTTCTCTCTTGTCCTTGAAAATGTGAATATATCACGAAAGCGCTCGGAATTCGTGTTTCTTTTTTCCTTTTCCCTGTGGTTGTTTGGTTATTAATAAGATCACGTGTTATTTTGCGATTTTACTGCATATATATATATATATATATATATATATATATATATATATATATATAGGGTGTCCCAAAGGTCCGGTCTCATAGGGAAATTAAATTTATGGAAGTGAGTTACAATGGTGAGGAAGAGGCCTCCGGAGGCCTTTTCCTCACGAGTGTAACTCACTTCCATATCAGCTCTTGCGTGTTATTCTACCTGCAACAAAAAAAAGAAGGTCCCAAAAGACATTAATTTGAGCATTTGTTTTAATTCTAATGTATTCCTTTTGTAAATTTAATTTAAAATAAATTTTCCTCTGAGAACGAACATATAGGACACCCTGTATATATATACATATACTCTGTGTATATATAAGCACACCGGGCAAAAAATTGGTCACCCCTCTCAGAATGTACCTAATAACGTGTGACGGCGCCTCTGGCCTTGATAACCGCACGAATCCGGCGAGGCAGAGACTCTACGAGGTTGTGCATGTACTGAACATCGATTTGCTGCCACTCGTTCATCAGCCGGTCCCGAAGTTCCGCCAGAGTCCTGCGCTTCACTTTCTGTTTCCAGCCTGAACAACACCTTCGACGCATTCAGGATTAAAGGCTTCATTGGACCTGCGATGTACTCGTCGCCTCCCATCATTGGAGAACAAACAAAAACGGGACTCATCGGACCAAATTACACGTTTCCAATCTGCCGCAGTCCAGTTTTTGTGCCTCTGAGCCCATTTATACGTGCCAATTTGTGACTTGCTGTTAACAGCGGCCTCTTCCGTGGTACCCTGCTCCAGATGTCCATCGCATGCAGTTCTCGTCGCAATGTCCGTTCGGAAATTGGTCGCTGGAGAACCTCATTGGTTTCTTGGAGCAATTGTTCTCTGGTTTGAAAACGATTTGCAGTTACTAGACGAGAAACATGGCGGCGGCCCCTATTGTCGAGAATTGTTTCCGTCCGGCCACAGTTACGCCGTCGATTGTCAGTGATTGCGAACTACACCATCTTTGTAAAACTCGCTGGACAGTACGCGTTGACACACCAACAAATTGGGCTACTTCAGACATTTTGTGTCCGTGGGCTCTGCCAAACACGATGGCTCCTTTTTGCCACTGAGTAACGTCTGCCTCACGACCCATTTTGCAGACTATATCCAACACACATTTGTTCTTCACCACATCACGAAACAGATCTGATCCTGTGTGCTACGTCACCGCTACTTGTCACTTACCAATGCTACATCAGCGCCCTCTGTGTGACCTTGAACTTCCTACTATCGGTGCTATTAGGGGTGACTAATTTTTTGTCCGGTGTGCTTATATGTATATATTCTTCCTCCTCTCTCTCTCTCTCTCTCTCTCTTCTCTCTCTCTCTCTCTTTGAATACATTCACACCAACTACTTTCTTCATGGGAATGCCTAGAGTGTATCTTGCGGTCTTTGTCAGAATAGGGAAGGCTCCCTCCGTGCAATGCTTTTTAATGCTAGGTCAATTAGGAACAAGTTTCGCGAGCTACGGGCGCTCTTAGCATCAGAATACCAGGATATCGTTGCTATCACCGAGTCCTGGATTCATACTGATCGTAGGGACTACGTTGGGGAGTTCGAAATTCCCGGGTATAGAATGTTTCGCAAAGACCGCACCCGTGGGGAGGGGGGTGGGGTACTAATATACGTCAGAGACACGTTGAGTCCGGTTGACTGCCAGTTCCGGTCGGAACGGAGCTGCTTGGCGTCGATCTGAACGTGGAGGGACGAACTATAGGTTAATCTTGGTGTACAGACCTCCGCATCTCCTCCTCGAGGAGGATACAGCCCTGTACACCGAACTCAGTAGCCTGCTAGGGATAAGGGTGTGTAGTTTTAGGAGACTTCAACTGTCGCGGCATAAAGTGGGAAAACAGGACTGCCGATGCTGAAGGGAGGAGGCTAGTTGACTTTGCTGATGAGAACTTCCTCACTCAGTGGGTCAACGAGCCTACACGAGGCGAAAGCGTTCTAGACTTAGTGTTCACGACCGAAGACAACCTCGTCACTGGCCTCACCGTTGACGAATCGTTGGGCGGGAGTGATCACAGTCTTATTAGTTCCGTGTGTGCGTCCCTCGGGTGAAGCGTAGTAACTCGAGAGACAGTAAGCTCGATCTCCAGCGGGCGAACTTGTTAGCCTCAGGGATAGCGTAGGAGATATGGGGTTAGAGGTCGGCGGCGATGTTGAGGGAGTGTGGAGTGCATTCCGGGACGAGTTTATGGTGCTGCAGTCTGCTGCCATACCCTCAAAACCGGTCACCCCTGCTTCAACGCAGCCTAAGTGGTTCAATCGTGACATCGCTTCGGCTATCCGAAATAGGAAAGTAGCGTATAGGAGGGCGAAGGCCAATCGTTCCCATGAGAACACTGTAGCGTATGTCCACCTGTGTAGGGAAGTGAAGGCGAAGGTTAGGCTAG
Source organism: Bathynomus jamesi (assembly GCA_023014485.1). Classification (NCBI taxonomy): domain Eukaryota; kingdom Metazoa; phylum Arthropoda; class Malacostraca; order Isopoda; family Cirolanidae; genus Bathynomus; species Bathynomus jamesi. The sequence continues at coordinate 524,702 of JAJOZX010002272.1, read as the reverse complement.
CGAAACGTAACGAAGAACTACAGGTGGTAAGCCTCTGCAAGGGGAACCCTAAGGAGTTCTTCAGTTATGTTAATAGTAGAAAGCCCATTAGAAGCATGATAGGTCCGTTAAAGGACGGAAGCGGCGTTCTGCGGACCTCGGACGCGGACATCGCCAATGTGCTTAATGAGTACTTTGCGGGAGTGTTCACCAGGGAGGACACCCGCATCATCCCCGAGCCAGGTGTGAGGCACGAAGGTGCTGGCCTGGATAATGTTCGATGTACCGCGACAGTCGTTGCCGATAGAATAGACAAACTGAGCGCGTTTAAGGCTCCTGGGCCAGACCAGTTTCTCCCCAGAGTGTTGCGGGAGGTGCGCGACCAGGTGGCTCCCCACCTGGCTACAGTCTTCAACAAATCGTTGGAGACGGGCCAGGTGCCTGGTGACTGGAGGGAAGCCAACGTGACCCCTATCTTTAAGAAAGGGGATCACGAAAGTCCAGGGAACTATCGTCCCATTAGTCTCACTTCAGTTGTAGGTAAATTATTAGAGGGGATAATAGCGGATAGGATCGTTGACCATTTGGATTCCTACAAGCTGCTTGGGGACTCCCAACATGGGTTTAGACGGCATAGGTCGTGTCTCACCAACTTGCTCGAGTTTTTCCACGTCATGTTGGGTGAGTACGATAAGAGTAGGGCGATTGATATACTTTATCTCGACTTTCAGAAAGCCTTTGATAAGGTACCTCACCGCCGGCTAATGGCGAAAGTGCGCGCGCTGGGTATCGGTGGGGAAATAGGTAGGTGGATTGAAAACTGCCTGAAGAATAGGCGGCAGAGGGTTGTAATTAAAGGTGCTAGTTCGGGTTGGGCCTCGGTCACTAGTGGGGTTCCTCAGGGTTCCGTTTTGGGGCCGCTGTTGTTTATCATTTACATAAATGATATCGACGGTGGCATCGTCAGTCGGATCGCCAAATTCGCTGATGACACCAAGCTTGGGGCCAATGTTGGGACACCCGAAGCGATCGAGGAACTTAGGTAGGATAGGAGAGTGGTCCGAAAAATGGCAAATGCCGTTTAACTTGGGTAAATGCAAAGTGATGCACATTGGCTACGCCAATCCCAAGTCGGACTACTCGATGTTGGGTAGTAATATCGAGGTGACTGATTTAGAAAAGGACTTGGTGTGCTAATTAGCAGCGACCTTAAGTTTACGAAACAGTGTGTAGAGGTGGAAAACAAGCCCAGAAACTATTGGGTTATATCAGGAGGCAATTTCAGTTTCGGAACAAGGAGATTGTGCTCTCACTGTACAATTCCTTGTTCGGCCGCACCTGGAGTATGCTGTGCAGTTCTGGTCGCCCACCCTTAGGAAAGATATTGAGAGGCTGGAGCGAGTGCAGGCGAGGGCCACAAAGTTAATCCCTTCCGTTAGGCATATGGGCTACAATCGACGGTTACGCGCCCTGAACTTGTTTTCGCTTGAAACTCGGAGGCTGCGCGGTCAACTGATCGAGGTTTTCAAGCTCTTACGCGGGTTCAACGATGTCGATTTTAGAAGTATGTTTAGTTTAAATGATAACCCAACTCGCAACAATGGTTGGAAGTTGGATTTGAAACGGTTTAGGACTAGTGTGTGTGGGAATTACTTTACGTATAAGATCTGTGACACATGGAACAGGTTACCTTCGGAAGTTGTGAACAGTTCCTCTGTGGATCAGTTCAAGAAAAGGGTAGACGAAATCTTGCACACTATTTGAGTGTGTAAAGACATTTAGGACCTCAGTCTGCGGCAATTTCTTTTCCTATAAAATAGTTAATATCTGGAACCAACTTCCTCAGAGGTTGTTTCCAGTCAAAGTGTAAATCTGTTTAAAAATAGGCTAGACAAAGTACTGAACACACTCATAGTTTAAGATTAAAACCTCAGAAAACTCTGCAGGAGTTCGCTTGCTCGGTGTCTCTGTGAGCAAGCTAAATATAGAGCTATTTATATATTCTCCACTTTCCTGTAAAATTCCCTTGGCTACTTTTCCAGGGTCAAGGTATTTTCTTCAACCTTTTTCCGTACCTGCCTCTGGCAGGGAGGGAGCGGAGGGTGGGGAGAGAGCCTTCTACTTTACTATCCAGTTTTCTACTACTGCTAGGATAGTTGAAAGAAAAATAAACTTTTACAAAATTTTCCCTGGCTCCCGTTGCCATTGGTACCTCCTCGGTATGGGCCGCAAGGCCTTTTGAGGTACTTCTTTTCCTTGTAACTCTCTCTCTCTCTCTCTCTCTCTCTCTCTCTCTCTCTTTGAATACATTCACACCAACTACTTTCTTCATGGGAATGCCTAGAGTGTATCTTGCGGTCTTTGTTAGCCTGTAATCCTCTCTCTCTCTCTCTCTCTCTCTCTCTTCTCTCTCTCTCAACCGTTGATCTTCGTATATCTCTTTCTCTTTCTCGGAGGAATCCAAGGACAGAAAAGGAAAGTGTAATTAATTACTCAATTTTTTAAAATATTTCCTTTAATATATTCCGAGTTGATGATTGGATTTCATAATATATTCATTATATAATCATAATAATCATAATAATAATATACTCACGGTTATATCATTATCTTGAACACTATCTTCGATGTCTCCCAAATTGTCACAAATGTAGCATCTGCTTTCAAGATTCTTTACCGCACTGAAATCCAACCCAACATATATATATATATATATATATATATATATATATATATATATCGTAAAGAACGACGCTTGTATAGGAGAATATTCCGCGCAATTATACTGCGTGTTTGCAGTTAAAATGTATATAATGTACGGCATGCGGGAGGTGCCCCCTTGAGGCATTGGTTTCTGCGCGTATGTAGGGGAATTACGGCATTTGATCGAGTGAGGCCCATGGTGTAATGGTTATCATATCTGACCGGCAATCGGAAGATCCAGGGTTCGATTCCCGGGTGGTTACCTCATTTTTTCATGTTTCGTTCTCCCTCCTCATCTTGCGCGGAATATTCTCCTATACAAGCGTCGTTCTTTACGTTAATTATACTGCGTGTTTGCATTTAAAATATATATATATATATATATATATATAGAGAGAGAGAGAGAGAGAGAGAGAGAGAGAGAGTTACAAGGAGTTACAAGGAAAAGAAGTACCTCAAAAGGCCTTGCGGCCCATACCGAGGAGGTACCAATGGCAACGGGTGCCAGGGAAAATTTTGTAAAAGTTTATTTTTCTTTCAACTATCCTAGCAGTAGTAGAAAACTGGATAGAAAAGTAGAAGGCTCTCTCCCCACCCTCCGCTCCCTCCCTGCCAGAGGCAGGTACGGAAAAAGGTTGAAGAAAATACCTTGACCCTGGAAAAGTAGCCAAGGAAATTTTACAGGAAAGTGGAGAATATATAAATAGCTCTATATTTAGCTTGCTCACAGAGACACCGTGCAAGCGATCTCCTGCAGAGTTTTCTTATGTTTTAGTCTTAAACTATGAGAGTATTCAGTACTTTGTCTAGCCCATTTTTAAACGCATTTACACTTTGACTGGAAACAACCTCTGAGGGAAGTTGGTTCCAGATATCAACTATTTTATAGGAAAAGAAATTTCCGCAGACTGAGGTCCTAAATGTCTTACACACTCAAATAGTGTGCAAGATTTCGTCTACCCTTTTCTTGAACTGATCCACAGAGGAAACTGTTCACAACTTCCGAAGGTAACCTGTTCCATGTGTCACAGATCTTATACGTAAAGTAATTCCCACACACACTAGTCCTAAACCGTTTCAAATCCAACTTCCAACCATTGTTGCGAGTTGGGTTATCATTTAAACTAAACATACTTCTAAAATCGACATCGTTGAACCCGCGTAAGAGCTTGAAAACCTCGATCAGTTGACCGCGCAGCCTCCGAGTTTCAGCGAAAACAAGTTCAGGGCGCGTAACCGCGATTGTAGCCCATATGCCTAACGGAAGGGATTAACTTTGTGGCCCTCGCCTGCACTCGCTCCAGCCTCTCAATATCTTTCCTAAGGGTGGGCGACCAGAACTGCACAGCATACTCCAGATGCGACCGAACAAGGGAATTGTACAGTGAGAGCACAATCTCCTTGTTCCGAAACTGAAATTGCTTCCTGATATATAACCAATAGTTTCTGGGCTTTCTTTTCCACCTCTACACACTGTTTCGTAAACTTAAGGTCGCTGCTAATTAGCACACCCAAGTCCTTTTCTAAATCAGTCACCTCGATATTACTACCAACATCGAGTAGTCCGACTTGGGATTGGCGTAGCCAATGGGCATCACTTTGCATTTACCAAGTTAAACGGCATTTGCCATTTTTCGGACCACTCTCTATCCTACCTAGGTCCGCACGCAGTTCCTCGATCGCTTCGGGCGTCCCAACATTGGCCCCAAGCTTGGTGTCATCAGCGAATTTGGCGATCCGACTGACGATGCCACCGTCGATATCATTTATGTAAATGATAAACAACAGCGGCCCCAAAACGGAACCCTGAGGAACCCCACTAGTGACCGAGGCCCAACCCGAACTAGCACCTTTAATTACAACCCTCTGCCGCCTATTCTTCAGCCAGTTTTCAATCCACCTACCTATTTCCCCACTAAATAGGTAGGTAGAGAGAGAGAGAGAGAGGATAATTAAAATTTAACGCTGTAATGTAGAAATTCACTTCCGGGAAAATGAGAAATAGGATAATTGGATGGTATTTATAAGAATATTTAGTTACGAGTATGTTATTATTTAGTCATAGAATCGATCGATTTTTTCTTAGATTTAATTAATTTGCGGTAAACGAACGAATGAAATACCGTTAACCAATTGGCGGGCGGTTTTTTTTCTGCTCATCGGAAGATAAAACCATTTTTTTTTTTTTTTAATTAGGGACTTTTCCGAGAAAAACTGTTTGTATATAAATATATATTTCTCATTGTATACGGGGTGATGCAAAAGTCACGATCGGGTAAAATATAGTGGGTTTTTTTTTATTTAATTATTTTTTTTTAGAAATACATACGAGTACGTGATATGCAACATGTGCGGTGATAGGTTTAGATTTGTAGGTTTTTTACTTTACATTCAGGTTTAAACAAAGCCAATCCGATCGTGACATTTGGACCACTCTGTATATGTTGTATGTAACTCCGATAAGATTTATAGTTAAACATTGACAACAGTAAATAGACGCCACGATGATTGTCCTCAAGAACAAATGGCAAAGTTCATCAATGGAATGCCAGAACGTGTGTGTGTGTGTGTGTGTGTGGTGTCACCTTTACATAATGGAAAGGGAAAAAGCAACACGATTCTAAATGTATTGATTCAATAAATATTATGTTTATTGACTAACATCGTTATATAGTTACCAACATTTTTCACTTTGAATAAAATCGTCCAAAATGAGGTTTTGAATTTGACCGTGTGACATTTCCGGGCTAATCTCATTCTCTAATTTTTTTTACGCAGGAAGGAGGGGCCAAGGGCGAGCGCCTGCAAAAATGACCCCTCCACAGAAGACTGCGAGAGAGCCAAAAACAATTTGGGTTAGATTAAGTTCCAAGTTTGGAGCACTTTCACAAGTTGACCATCATTTGTCGCTATATTGTGTATTCAGCACTTGAACTCCATTAGAACACTAGCAAGTTGATCTTGCGAAATGGATCCAGTGACCTTTGTCTCTTTGACGGAGTTTTGCCAGACTACTGGGTAACCATACCCTTATAGATAAAAATCCAAAGAGGTCCACGGCCTAACCAGCGCTAAGGAAAGGTTGCGTCTAGAAAGTTGCGAACAGGAAGGGCATAGTAGGAAATCGCCCAATCTTGTTGAAAGATCATAACTTGTCATGTCAACTCCAGTAGTCCTAAGTTGGAGAAAAAAAAAAGTCTGCAGCACATTAAGATAATTCGCTCCGGTTACGATACAATCGTCGAAGAAAAACTGACAGGATAGTACAGGTTTGGTAAATCTCGTTCATGTTGATGCGTTTCAAGCGCTGGATAATCCACCTTGATCATCCGGCTTAACCCTTTTGAACTTTTATCTGTGAAGTTATGTTAAAACACTCGTGTATCATGACAAACGCAGGTATATGAGAGAACTCTGTCAAAGAATCAGAGGTTATTGGTTCCATTCTACAAGAGCATCTTGTTTATGCTTTAATAAAGTTTGAGAAGTTGAATACACTCTGTAGCAACGAATGATGGCCATTATGTGGACGTATTCTAAATATGAACAATTTGGAAATCCAATCCAATTTATTGCATAGACATGAATTAATCAGAAAAATATACCCAATTATTTTTTAGAGTGTGTCTTGGATACCCTAAATTTAATTCCATCCTACTAAAAGAAATTGGTACTTTGCTAATAGTACAAAAGTTAAGTACAGTAATTACTGTTGCATAGTGTATGTACGTACAACACAATATACAATTACTTTTCCTATAAACATTTTTTAATGCATATCAGTCAGTACTTTAATGTAGCCTATCATGGCTATAACTTGGGATTTTGAATGTATCATACTTTCCTCTCCCTGATTACGACTAATTATTAAAAATAAGAGTTGAAAGTATTATATTAGATAACCTCACAGGCAGTTTTTCAACCTGAGAGTCGCGGGAAGTGGTCAGGGGAATAGGGGGTCATCCTACATGGAAAATCGAAGTTAATTTTCACAGTGAAATTACAAAATATATAAAATGAGAAAGACTATTTTTCATTTTTATTTAAAGTGAAAAACTCGTGTAATGTTACAATTTTACTCAATTGTACCCACTTTTTGTTATACTCTTCATACTTTTTTTCTTTTCTCATCCTCTCTTTACTTGCATGTCTGTAGTTTGCATGGTATGACTGTTTCTTTGAGTTAAAACTGTGTTTGCATGGTTTGTAAGCGTTCTTATTTTACTTCTTTTCATCTTTCACTCCTTTCCTATTCTCTTTGACTATTTTTCCGGCTTCTCGGCGGTGGCCGGCGGATGATGATGGTGAGTCTTTCTTTCTTTTTCTGAATGAATGTTAACCCACGAATGATAGGTTTTGCTGCTTACTTAACCCCTTATTCTCTTCTTTTAACTCACTATTCTCTTCTTTTAACCCCCTACTCTCTTCTTTCTCTCTGGCTAACCTTAGAGTGGATCTTAGGGTCTTTGTTAGCCTTAGCTTCTGTAGATATGTAGCTCTGTAGAAATTATTTTCCGTAGTTGTAATCATCTTAGAATTATAAATATATGTATTTTAATTAATTAATTAATGATATACTGTACCTGAGCCTACTTTTAATTTATTAATCTTCTTATATTTGGTTGAATAGAATAAACACAAAGTAAAATACAGACCGTCAATTTCATTGCTTTGTTCTCATTGCAACCATTGATGAGAAACCCAATTCGCGTAAGTATAAGGTCGCAAATGGAAATAAAACTGTCAATGCTTCGGACACCAGTTCTGGATACTCACTTTTTCGTGCTATCCAAAACGTACACAAGTCTTCTGACGGGAATGGCAACTTCAGGGTCTTGTCAATAGAACGCTCAATCAATTTACTGTGTAGGTTTCCTGCAAATTCAGCGGACTCCACCACACTCTCATTGAACGGATTAAGTATCCACTTCGTAGCAACTTTCTGTCGTCACATGGGAAATAGTTCGCGAGCTGTTTTTGCAGTTCAAGTATGCTGCATCATCATTTAGGGAAGTGTGGTCGCGAAATTTTTAGGCCAAAATGGGGTCTTCAGCGCAAAAAAAAAGTTGAGAAACACCGCTCTGTGGCCTCGGGCGAACATTAATTAATATAAAATATTTTACAATTTTTACACACACACACACACACACACACACACACACATGTTAGCTATTTTTCTTTATTTTATAACATTTAGCAATTTTTTTTATTCGCTACATACTTATCTAATTTTTAGTTTGAACTATAAAAAAGCTGAAAAAAGTTATTAGGCCTATGTTGTGTCCTGTAGGTATAAGTTTAATTAAAGGAAAGTTTATTTTATATATTTAAAATATATGTACGGTTAGAGTAATTTGCACCAAATATTTTGTACATATTAAGGAAGAACCAGGGAACCATTTTAGTAATACACCCACCACTTCCACTCCCCCCTTAGGCGGTTGTGTTTCGCAATGCGCAGCGGGCATTCTAGTATATATACACCACGATGATTGTCCTCAAGATCAAATGGCAAAGCTCATGAATGGAATGTATCAGTTTTACATAATTTGAAGGGGAAGGCAACACGATTCTAAATATATTGTCCCAATAAACATTAGTATTTACTGACTTTTATCAAATCAAAAAGTCTGGAAAAAAAAAATCGAAGGTGTCTATTTACTTTTGTCAACAGTCTATAGAGATTTCCCGAAGACAACAATATGAAATTCAACACCAAAAACGTTTAACTCTTAAAATAAAGAACGAATTAGGAACTAAAACCCGTTCACTACAATCTCCCATGTGGACAGGAAAACCTGAGAAACTCGGACGAAAAAATTTAGGAGTGATAATGACCGACTATGTAAAATTTGAGACGAAATATAATATAACAGAAAATAAAGCAAACTGAATAACTGGACAGAGAGTGAGAACCTTTGAAAAAGGGACAAGAATGAGTATGATACCATAAAATAATTAAAATTGCAAAATATAACTATTATAACAATCAATTTTCCAAACATAAAGGAGACATGAAAAACACTTGGACAACCATAAACAATCTTCTCGGAAAACAAATTAAGAAAAATTCAATAGAGAAATTAAATGTTGATAATATAGAAATTACTGATGATACTGCTATTGCAGACGCTTTAAATGCACATTTTACTTCAATAGCGGATAAGCTTCGCTCACAATTACTAAATAATGATCACTCACCTCTAGAATAAATGCCATCCAGCCCACTAAATTCATTTTCTTTTGTTCCTGCTACCTCTACTGAGGTCCAAAATATTATTGGTAAATTAAAATATACAAAAAATAATATCCATAACATTCCTATACCTATACTGAGACTTGTTAAAGATAAGATATCTGTAACTTACGGCTTTAGGGAAGCAATCAGTGATTGGTTTAAAAGTTATTTAGCCAATAGATATCATTTTGTATCAGTAAATAAGGTTTGCTCAACTAAAGCGCTTGTCAAACATGGTGTGCCACAGGACTCAGTTCTGGGTCCACTGTTATTTTTATTATATATAAATGACCTTCCACGTTCATCTGATATACTGAACTTCATAATGTTTGCAGATGATACAACTGTCTCTTTTTCTTGCAAAGATGTTAATACAGCTAAGAATATATTTCATTCAGAATTCATCAGAGTAATGAAATGGTTGACCACCAATAAACTCTTCCTAAATACCAGTAAAACAAATTTCATGATTTTTACTAATAAAAGAAATGTATATCTTGATAAACTTAATGTTAATGAAATCGTTATAAAGGAGTGTACTGTAACAGAATTTCTTGGTGTAATGCTAGATAAGAATTTGCAGTGGAGTGATCATGTAAATTATACCGCGAAAAAGACTTCAAGGAGCGTTGCTATAATGTTTAAACTTAGAAATGTAGTCCCTAAACAAGTTTTATTGACTCTTTATCATACTCTTGTTCTTCCTTATATAACGTACTGCATAGGGTTGCCCGATTTCCCGGCTCTCTCCAATCCCGGGAAAGCGGGAGCGTAATCGACGAATCCCGGGATCCCGGGAAATTCCCGGGAAAGCATTGAAAATTGTCTCAGTCCAATATTAAATTTGACTGTTAATTGTATTCTTTTACCTTGCTAAGAATTAATATTTGAGCCAGAGTTAAGGATAAAAAAAAAATTATGTAGATAGCTCCTTTTACTAGAAAACAAAAAACTAAAATTAACTCTTTTACTTATAAAAAATCTTTTTAATCATAAAAAACAATTTTAATCTCTTTTATTTAACAAAAATTACTTTTTTACTTAATTCACAAAGAAAATAGAGAACTACTTATAATCATAGCTCCTTTTACTAGAAAACAAAAAACTAAAATTAACTCTTTTACTTATAAAAAATCTTTTTAATCATAAAAAACAATTTTAATCTCTTTTATTTAACAAAAATTACTTTTTTACTTAATTCACAAAGAAAATAGAGAACTACTTATAATCATAGCTCCTTTTACTAGAAAACAAAAAACTAAAATTAACTCTTTTACTAATAAAAAATCTTTTTAATCATAAAAAAAACAATTTTAATCTTTTTTATTTAACAAAAATTACTTTTTTTACTTAATTCACAAAGAAAATAGAGAACTACTTATAATATTGCCTCAAGAAACAAATGTTGTCGATGGTTTCGTCATTTAATTTCGATCTCAGTTTGGTAACAAAGAGTCCTAGAGCAGAAAAGGCTCTTTCTGCTTGTACTGAAGTAGGGGGAATAGTTTTTAAAGCAAAGAAAAGTTTATTTAGATTTTCTGTTCGATCCCCAGTAATTTCAAAAATGTTGAGTTCTTTTGTAATGTTTTTCACATTGTAATAGTGAGTAATTTGTGAGTTACTTCCTGCAGCCTTGTTTATAGCTGCATTCATTCTTTCCAAAAGAGAATGTGATTCTGTTGGTTCATTGCATGTAGATGATGGTGTTTTCGTTTGATTTAGATCTAATTCGAAATGGGATAGCTCCTCAGGAGATTCATCTGAAGAAGGAATGAACATTCCTTCAAATAATTTCTTTGCAGTATTCTGGAGAGAACTTTTTGATGGCAAAGTTAGATAAGGATCAGCAACTTCCCAATTTAAAGGGCTATTCAGATATTTCAGTAAACCAATAGATTTTATTTCTTCGCTGTTCAATTCTTCTTACGACAGAATCTTTGAGGGTAAGAGAAAATGAGTTGTCTTGAGAAGATAATTCTTCTACAATGAAAGCAAATATGCCTTCTGCAGATAGCAATGTAGCATCTCTTCGGCCTAATTTTTCAACTGCAATTTGGAGTGGTTTCAACGATGATACGACATCATTTATAGCACTAAATTCTTTTTCTGAAAAATCAAGTTGTTCCTTTATATCTATCATCGCTTTTACAATACATCTCTTGAGAGACATAAATCTCTCTAGCATTTCAACCAAACTATTCCATCTTGTCTGAATATCAAGTATTAACTGTAATTCATGGCCATGTTCTCCTCGAATATATTTTTGCAATATTTCATTTTTTGTTGGCGATTTCCTAAAAATTTTGACAGTTTTTCTTACCTTTTTAATGACATTGGCAATAAAAAAAATAGTACGGGAATTCCCGGGAAATGTTATGAAATCCCGGGAATAACCGCTCGCGACTTTGTCGGGATTTCCCGGGATTTCCTGACCCGGGATTCCTGGGAGGGCAACCCTAGTACTGCTGCACCCTTGTTTGGGGAAACTCCGCTAACAACGCATTAAAATGGTATCTTTGTCATCCAAAAAAGAGCAATAAGGTTATTATCTAATGTTGATTTCCTTGATCACTCTAGTGCGTTATTTAAAGAGCTAAACCTACTATAGCTCAACGATATAACCAAACTGACACATTTTATTTTTATTTACGAGTGTAAGAACAAAATCATTAATTTGCAATGGGTAAATAGATATTTTGTAACTCATCAAGAAATCTACTCGTATCAGACCAGAAATAGATCAAAGCTTGTTATACCTCAATTTAGATTGTCTTCATCTCAAAAACTACCCATTTTCATTGGATTGAAACTATGGAATGACTTAAATGCCGATATAAAAAATATTGTCAATGTAAATTTGTTTAAAACCAAGTTGAAATCCCGATTAATAATGGCATACTAACAAAAATCTAGGATTAATGTCCATTATTCTTGTTTACTAATTATTAATTTCTGGTGTGTAATCTAGTATTAAAAACACATTTCTTGGGATTGTTCAGTTCTTATCTCTCAAGTATAATATTGGTTTCTTTGTATGGTATTGGTACAATGCCTTCAATGGTGACCTTACATTTGTCATGCCAGTAGTGATAATTTAAGATTAATATATGCTTTAACTATTAATAATACTTATTTATTTATTTATTATTAATTAATAAAAACTAGCTGTTTATTTTTAATAAGAGCCCAGTAAGGCCTAAAGCTTAAGGGCCAAATTAAATAAAATAAATAGTCGAGCTTCACAATTATTCGTGTCATTGTAAATTGTAAAACGAATGTATTTATTTTAGTATTAATAATAAAGGTTATTCAATTCAATTCAATTCAATTCAATCAATTCACTTTTCTAAAAGCATTGATTATACCCAAATTGGAGTATTGCTCAGTCTTAACATCCCCCCACACACACACACAACACACACAGACACACATATATATACATATATATATATATATTAGTGGTGCACCGATTAATCGGTATCGGCACCTTGCATGCTGATTAATCGGCATTTTATCGATTAATCGGCAATGCAAGGTATTTCCCTAATATCGGCATGGCCGATTAATCGGCATGCCAGGTGCCGATACCGATTAATCGGTGCACCACTAATATATATAAAAGAAGAAATTGATCAGTGAGAAGGAAATCAAAGATAATTCACAAGCAAAATCAATGGAGTCAAAGTACTAAATTACTGGTAAAATTGGAGTAAATTAAATCTGAAATTATCAAAGAGAACCAGAAAGATGTACACCATATTTTCCATTCAGAAAACAATTGAGAAACTAGTTCCTAAACTAAAATAAACCTTGTATAACCATCCAATAAACAATGAAAAATAGTAAGGCAGAATATGCAGTTTTTTTTTAAACTAAAGGCTGGACAAGGAACATCTTCAACACTGAAGGCATATAATTTTGTTGTCAGAGGATGAAAACTAGTTAACACAAATAATGTCGATGTCAAAATCTTGAAAAGAAACATTGACACTTATCTCAGCACAATCGAGGATAAATCGTATGTATTTAACTATGTGTGTGTGTGTGTGTGTGAGAGAGAGAGAGAGAGAGAGAGAGAGAGAGAGAGAGAGAGAGAGAGAGTTCAACAAAAAACGCTCTCTTCATTAAGCCAATTCTAAAGGCAAGAGCAAGTGCTTTGCCTCCGTGCATAACTGCGAAAGTTATTCAAACTATATATATATATATATATATATATATATATATATATATATATATATATATTATGGAAACTTACGTAAGACGCGTTGCAAAGAGGAGAGTTTGACCCTGCGTTGCCAGGCAACGTCCCGAGTGCGTTTCTCTATCCACTGCAGTCCACTACAGTATACTAAAAAAACGAACCCCTATCAAATATAACTTTTGTAAGTATCTCATTTTATCTATCACAAGCTTTTTAAAAATGTATAAGGTAACCTTTCAGTCCCAGTACGTATATATATATATATATATATATATAATATATATATATATATAACCTGTCCGTTGAATGTAAGGCTGGCTATCTATATACACAGGAACAACTAAACAGCGTTGTTATTTCAACTTCGGACGGCTGTAAGCGTATAAATCATCATAACATCCACTATATTTACCGAGAAGATTTTATGACCCTTTTCTTCTTTACAATATGCAGTTAAATCTAATTTGAAATGACTAGCACTAGATACGGAATATATATACGCAAGAAAATAATTCAAACTATATATATACTAAATTGTTTAATAAATGTGCAAATTTATATGCATATAAAAAGGCATAAAATTTTTATATTTTATGTAATTTTTTTAATATCATATTTTCACGTAAACAGACTGTTGATGCACAAAATGATTACATCAATTCTCTCTCTCTCTCTCTCTCTCTTCTCTCTCTCTATATATATATATATATATATATATATATATATATATATATATATATATATATATAGTGTATACTATTGTATAGATAATGAAGACGTAATATATACGTATATACGTATATGGTCGAACAGAAAAACGAAAAAGCACTTTCCGAAACGTTTGCTAATAACATCTACCATCTCCTCTACCTCTTATTCCTTACTAAGTTACGGTTCGCCAAGAACAAACCCTTCAATCAAGTTTTATATATATATATATATATATATATATATATATATATATATATATATATATATATATATGGGATAAATTTCACAATTAAACACGTGAAATGAAATGAATGATGCAAACACACAAGGAAAAATAAAAAAAAATATTGTTCCAAGGCCTGACGAGGTGTACTGCTGAATACACGAAAGTGCTTCGAATAATATTTTTCTTCTTCCTTGTGGGTTTGCATCATTCATTCATTGCACGTGATTAAGCGTGAAATTCATCATATATATATATATTATATATATATATATATATATCGTAAAGAACGACGCTTGTATAGGAGAACATTCCGCGCAAGATGAGAAGAGAGAACGAACAAATGAAAAAATGAGGTAACCACCCGGGAATCGAACCCGGGATCTTCCGATTGCCGGTCAGATATGATAACCATTACACCACGGGCCTCACTCGAACAAATGCCGTAATTCCTCTACATACGCGCAGAAACCAATGCCCCAAGGGCGCGGAATGTTCTCCTATACAAGCGTCGTTCTTTACGTTATTTATACTGCGTGTTCTTTGCAGTTGAAATATATATATATATATATATATAATATATATAACTGCAATGACCGCGCAGTATATAAATGAATAGAAACGACATAAGTGTTAAGGAACGTTTC
>JAJOZX010002272.1:445000-505000 GCA_023014485.1 Bathynomus jamesi | reverse complement strand
AGATAAGGTAAATATTTTTGCTGTAGCAATGTCTAGACAGATAAGGAAGCTATCTGAAGATGAAGCCATATTTTTGTTTTAAACCGCATATTGACAGATCTGATGTTATCATGATCTGTCGAGTTAACTAAAAATGGAAACTGAAATATGCATTTTATTATGAAGTACAATTAACCCTTTACTGCCCAAATATTTTGTAGGGTTAAGTTATGAATGCGTGTATTTGAAAGGTTACAAATTTGTCCTTTTGGGCAGTAAAGGGTTAAACATGCATATGAGCGAAAATTAAATGCTTAAAATTTAAAATTAAGTGTTAAGCAAGACATGACTTCATCTTTTACAACGAAGAGAGAGTGTATACAGAAAATGAACATTGCAGAATTTAACAAGATACATTATTAAGCCAAATCTAAAAAAATGATGAAGTAATTTAAAAAGAAATAATTCACCAGTTATTCAGCAAAAATAAAATAGAAAGCAAATAAAAAAATTTACCCGAACTTCCGTCAGCGTTATGCGAGTTTAGACTCTATATATAAAAATGAATATAAGAATATAAATATATATGAATATAAGGGTTATGTGAATATAAATATATGAATATATAAGAATATATGAATATAGGAATTATTCATTGTTATATATATATATAATATATATATATAATATATATATATATATATATATATATACATTTTAACTGCAAACAACACAGTATAATTAATGTAAAGAACGACGCTTGTTTAGAAGAGTGTCCGCACAAGAAGAGGAGAGAAAACGAGCAATGAAAAATGAGGCACTTCCCAAGAATCGAACCCGGGATCATCCAATTGCCGGTCGGATATGTTATCATTTTACATTGCTCGTTTTCTCTCCTCTTCTTGTGCGGACACTCTTCTAAACAAGCGTCGTTCTTTACACACACACACACACACACACACACACACATAACACACACATACATACACACATACAATATATATATATATATATATATATATATATATATATATAACCTTTATTTGAAGCTCGTACCTTTTTAATTTTATAATTAATTTATATATATATATATATATATATATATCGAAAGCGCTAAATAGACAGATTAAATATAAAAAGCGACAAGGAATTATTGGCTCCATCTTTTATGATAAAATAAGTTCGTGTTCTTTTTCAACCCAAAAATAATAAACAAATTTTTATTTTCGACAGATAATGGCACGAAGGAAGCGTCAAAAAACCTCTTCCTTGTTGGGGGGAAGGTTTTTCATCCTCTTGTTTGGGGTTTCAACCTTCCTCTTTTGGGAAGTGGGGGGCACGACACCCCGCCAGAGATTCGCCAATGAACCTTCCCCTCAAACGGCCGTCATTGGGTCTACTGTTGTACTCCCCTGCCGAATTATCAACAAGGTAAATTTTTAGTGGTTATTAAAAAAGACCAAAAGACGAAAGACCAAATCACCCAAACTTAACCTAATTTAGCTTAGCTTAACCTAACCTAACTTAACTTAAACTTAAAGATCTGACACGTGCATGAATTTAGGTTTATACTGTAATAATTAACTCCTGATACAGTTGGTTCAAAGAATCCTGTCATAAACTCAGTATTTCTTACTGGTATTTTTTTTTATGTAAAAAGAAGGGGTCAAGGATGGGTGCCCGCAAAAATTCCCCGCCCCTCTATAAGAGAGAGAAAGAGCCAAAATAAAGGTCTCAGAGGCTCACGATGCAATTTTTTTTTATAAATTTTGAAAAAATTGTGTAGTGTGTAAAATGCATGCATGTGTACTTGACAGAAACATGGAGTTTCACGACACCACTTTTTCAACCGACTGGGCATACCCATTTTGGCAGAGTTTTAAACGCACTCTCTTAGTGTGTCCCTTATACTATTATTATTATTATTATTATTATTACTGATAATAATAATAATAATAATAATAATAATAATAATAATAACTTTGCATTTACAACCTCATAACCTTGCAACTCTATCTACAAATGATAGAGCAGAACATACAGTATATGTATATATATATATATATATATATGGGATGAATTTCACAATAAAACACGTGAAATGAATAAATGCTGCAAACCACAAGGAAAAAAAAAACGATTCCAAGGCCTTTCGTGTATTCAAAGCTACACCTCGTCAGGGAATGAAGATAAAAGGCGAGAAGCCCATAAATATATACAACGTACAGGAAAACCAAAACAATTAGCACACTTAACAAGGGTTAATGAGAGGCAAAAGAAATTTTAACATGATGTCGTCAATGTTATACGTCCCGCACTGTTATTGAAAGTGTTTTTAAAATGAATAAATGCACATTCTAGAATATTTCTTTCTATTATATCTCTGTTTTTAACAAGCGCTTTAGAACTATCCCACTTGATGCTATGGTTACATCTATACATATGGTTAAATAAAGCATTGGAAGTATTAGCTGTTCTACACGCATATTTATGCTGTTTTACCCTAATATCTAACGTTTTACCGGTTTGGCCTATATATACTGAGTTACATTGTGTACATCCAATCGAATACACACAGCCAACAACATTATCAGGGCTATTCTTTATTAGGCGTGATTTAACAGTATTATTATACTTAAAGATTACATTAATGTCAATTGCTTTAAGTACAGTTGGAAGGTATTGAAAATTAACATGGTAAGGTAGGCTAAGGATATTTTTACGCTGAAATTCCTTTACAATTACATTATTATAATACCTATTCTTGGCTTTCTTAAGACAGTTATCTAAAAATGAAGTAGGATAACATAATTTAGTACCAATATTCATGATATTGCATAACTCGGAATCTAAAAATTCAGGACTGACAACTCTCAATGCTCGAAGAAACATAGCAGAGAAAATAGAGGATTTAATCGGATTACATATTACTAAAGCGGACAAATCCAATTCGATCGTCATCATGGACAAAAACAGTTATGTTGAAAAGATGAATACGTTACTAAGTGATTGTGACACGTACAAACCTCTAAATAGAGACCCATTGGAGGATGTTAATAAAATGTTTAACAGAAAATTAAGAGAAATATTAAAAAATAACTATAATGGGCTTTCACAGCAGTTTCTTAGTATCAATCCGTCACTACCATATCTGTACGGCTTAGTAAAAACACACAAAGTTAATAATCCCATGAGGCCTATTGTTAGCTCAGTGGGCTCCGTAACCTATAAGCTATCAAAATGGTTAGTTAGTTTACTAACGCCGCCGTTAGTTGGCTCTATTTCTGAGTCACATATTGTAAATAGCATGGATCTTATTGACAAACTGAAATTCCCTAATGACCCTAATTTCAAATTGGTAAGCTTCGATGTATGCTCGCTATTCACAAAAGTCCCTGTTGATGACCTACTTGATTTTTTAAAAGATAAGATCTCTGAATATTCTTTCCCTGTTCAACACAACACTCTTATTGAGTTAATTAAGCTTTGTGTCAAAGATTGTAAATTTCAGTTTGAAAATAAGTTTTATGCTATGTCGTTTGGATTGGCTATGGGAAATCCCCTTTCACCTGTACTAGCTAATTTATATATGGAATTTTTTGAAAGTAGAATTTTGCCTACGATTGTTAATTTTAACCTGGTTTGGTACAGGTATATAGATGATATTTTATGCCTTTGGCCTAATAATTTGGATGTGGACTTATTTCTTGGTAGGCTCAACAATTTAGTCCCATCTATTAAGTTTACAGTTGAAAAAGAAAATGATGGAAGCCTATCTTTTCTTGATCTAAAAATTTGGAGATGCTCTAATCAGTTCAAATATGAAGTCTACCGTAAGCCTACTAATAATAACTCTTATGTGCATTTTTATTCTGACCATTATCCTTCGATTAAATCCTCTATTTTCTCTGCTATGTTTCTTCGAGCATTGAGAGTTGTCAGTCCTGAATTTTTAGATTCCGAGTTATGCAATATCATGAATATTGGTACTAAATTATCTTATCCTACTTCATTTTTAGATAACTGTCTTAAGAAAGCCAAGAATAGGTATTATAATAATGTAATTGTAAAGGAATTTCAGCGTAAAAATATCCTTAGCCTACCTTACCATGTTAATTTTCAATACCTTCCAACTGTACTTAAAGCAATTGGCATTAATGTAATCTTTAAGCATAATAATACTGTTAAATCACGCCTAATAAAGAATAGCCCTGATAATGTTGTTGGCTGTGTGTATTCGATTGGATGTACACAATGTAACTCAGTATATATAGGCCAAACCGGTAAAACGTTAGATATTAGGGTAAAACAGCATAAATATGCGTGTAGAACAGCTAATACTTCCAATGCTTTATTTAACCATATGTACAGATGTAACCATAGCATCAAGTGGGATAGTTCTAAAGCGCTTGTTAAAAACAGAGATATAATAGAAAGAAATATTCTAGAATGTGCATTTATTCATTTTAAAAACACTTTCAATAACAGTGCGGGGACGTATAACATTGACGACATCATGTTAAAATTTCTTTTGCCTCTCATTAACCCTTGTTAAGTATGTGCTAATTGTTTTGGTTTTCCTGTACGTTGTATATATTTATGGGCTTCTCGCCTTTTATCTTCATTCCCTGACGAGGTGTAGCTTTGAATACACGAAAGGCCTTGGAATCGTTTTTCTTTTTCCTTGTGGGTTTGCAGCATATATATATATATATATATATATATATATATATAGCTTACACCTTACAACCTTACAAAGGCTCCGCGCGATGATTCCTCATTTCGCGAAGGTCAAGCTTGTCGCCCCTCCTCTCGAGTTGGCCTGGTGAAGTAGTCAGTTGGTTTCTTGTGCTCTCCACCTCACATAGCCAGGTACGCCCGGCTCATCGGGGATTGTTCTGAGCCAGGCGTCTAATCTTCTTTTGAAGATGTCCACTGCAACTCCCTTCGTGGGCAGCTAATTAAACAGTTTTGGTCCTCTCACAGCAAAACTATTTTCTTTTAGCTTTAAGGATGTTCCCTGTCTCGCCTTTAATTTGGGAACACGACACAGTCTTCCTTTTCTACTTTCCACCTTTGTTTGGGGAGTTACAGGGTTCAGAGTAAGATTAGGGACTAGTTTCTCCATTATTTTCCAAAGTGTAAATAATGGTGTATCTCTCTCTTCGCCTTTCCAGTGAATATAGTTCTAGCTCGTGTAACCTTTCCCAGTAATTTAGTTCTTTGCACCCCTTGATCTTGGCTGTGAAGCTTCTCTGAATCCCTTCCAGCTGTCTAATGTCTTCTTTTTTATATGAGGATGTTAGGACCGAGCAGTATTCCAATTTGGGTATGATCAGTGTTTTCAGTAGAGGAATCATTATATTCCTCTCCCTTCGTTTAAAGGTTCTCAATATCTGCCCCGTTATTCGCTTTGCTCTGTTTACTGTTATCTTATTTTGTGTTTCAAATTTCGCATCATCAGTCATTACAACCCCTAAATCTTTAGCTCTAGAATTTCTTTGAATTTCCGGTCCATTTCGGGTATAATATTCCAGGGATTTTAGGTCTTCTCTTTTTCCGTACCGTAACAGCTGAAATTTCTCAGTGTTAAACTTCATAGTGTTGTCTTCCGTCCACTTGTAGATTCTGTTCATGTCGGTTTGTAGAGATCCTATATCTTCTGGGTTTCTTATTTTTCTACTGATCTTTGTGTCATCCGCAAAGGATGTTACTGTGCTGTCTCTGGTAACATCCTCATCTATGTCAGTTAGCATGATTATGAAGAGTAGTGGAACTAATACTGTTCCTTGTGGTACTGAGCTGAGGACCTCTAATTCTGATGAAGATACTCCTTGTACTGTAACGACTTGCTGCGCTCACTAAGGAAATTATATATCCATTTCCCTACTTTTCCTGTTATTCCCATATATTTCAGTTTATGTATTATGATTCCATGGTCACACTTGTTGAACGCTTTGGCAAAGTCTGGGTATAGTACATCATAGCTTTCATTACTTTCAAGTGCATCAACAATGTTCTTGTAGTGTTCCATTAGTCATGATAGGCATGATTTGCCTGACCGAAACCCATGTTGGTTATCATTGAATTTTTTCTGAGTTTTCAAAAAGTCATAGATTTTCTGTCTAACTATTCTTTCAAATATTTTAGTGAGATGAGATGTAAGCGACACTGGCCTATAGTTTTTGGCCTCGGATCTACAGTATCTCCTTTATATATTGGGACTACGTTCGCGCTCTTCAGGATGCCCGGTCCCGTGTCTAGTGATCGTCTCCATATCCAATATAGGGGCTCAGCGATTTCATTCTTGCAGTTTTTGATCAGTGTAGCATTCCATTTATCCGGTCCTGCTGCTGAGTGTGTTTTTAGTTTCCCTATGGCTTGTGTAATATTGTTGTAAAGTCGAAGTCCGTTATACTTTCCCTTGTACAGTAGTTCTTCTTCAAAGAACGCGTTTCTATCGCATATCAGTTTGTCAGTTTTGGGGATACCGAAAGATGATTGGTACTGAGCTCTTTATATTTCAGATACTTCTGTTAGATCATCAGATAAAGTACTGTTCTCGTTTTTAAAGGTCCGATACGATAGTCGCATGGTTTTTCGACTTTCTTTTTGCGAAATTATAGAAGTACTTTGAGTTAGCCTTTATATATATATATATATATATATATATATATATATATATATATATATATATATATATATATATATATATATATATTATATATAAACTTTATGACTTTAAATAACATATTGAGGGGGAAAGCCCTCACTGATAGGATGTATTCAGTTCGAATGACCCGAACAAAACAAAATTTATCACTCCCAACTGGAGTGACTGGGGAGTGGGGGGGTGTTCGTGTCTCTGTGGGTGCCAGAGCCCTCATACCCCCCCCCCCATCCCTCGTACCCCAAACCCCTTTCCGAAAGTGACCGCTTCAATAAATGATAAAACTGAAAGATTAAAACACACGAACTGCAGTTAAAGTAATCAAATTAAATGAAATTTAATTGTTTGCCATGATGGCAATTATTGAAAAAAGGGGAAAAAAAGGGGAAAAAAATCAGCAGACAGGAAAGCGAGTGGTGGTGGGGGGGTAAATGGGGTAAAAGGAAGAGGGAAATAGCTGAAGTACTAGAGAGTAGAGAGGGTAGAGTGGGATAGATGGAGCAAAAGAAGTAGACTGGGTAATGAGAAATGTGTGTTAGACAGACTATACAGAGGGTTGACGAAGTTAAATAGACACCTTTTTCTCAATTTTTTTTAATAAATAAATTATTATAAAAAGGTCAATAAATAATTGCAAAGTTATTGAATCAATAACTGGAATAGGGGAAAGGAACACGATTTTAAATGTATTAATTGAATTAATTTGCTATTAATGTATTTGTTAACTTATATACGCAAATAAAAAATTTTTAGGGGGGGGGGGGGAAGGTGTCTATTTACTTTTGTCAACCCTCTGTAGCTATGTTACGAATGCTGTGTTAACACTGTTGTTAGATGGAGTAGATTGGTTAAGTGTTACGTGTGATAAGTAGGAATAAACGGATTAGTGAATGACTGAAATAGATGTAGATGATGGGGAACATCGGGTAGATGAAGTAGATAGAGCGAATAAGGTAATGGTAAAAGCATCTATGATAACACTTAAAGCACCCTTTTCTTCATAGAAGTTGCGGAATTCAGAATGTGATTCTTCCTTAACTCATTACATGAAAAGACTCTAAACAGACAATTCCAAACCAAACTGTTTGTCGCGTCACGAGAGGCCGCTTCTTTACTCTCTTTTTCTCTTTGGTTAAAATGTAATTATGAAACCATTTTCTAATAATAAGTTCTGTAATTGTTTTGACCTCGAATGACCTATAAGATTTATGACCTCAATTCTAGGCTTTTCTTCATTTATTTCGTTCATTTCAATAATGAAGAGAGCCTTCAATCACAGATTTCCTATTTCTCTCTCTCTCTCTCTCTCTCTCTCTCTCTCTCTCAATATATATATATATATATATATATATATATATATATATATATATATATATATATATATATATATATATATACAGGGTGATTCAAAACTCAGGTTACATAGGGAAATGCTGTATTATGTAATGATACAGGGGAATAGTCACATCACATGTTCGATATGGCCACCGTTAACGGCAATGCACTTGTGCAGCCAGCTAGGAATATCACATCAATGCGCTCCTCCTTCGATAACATCTCATAACTCATTTACCTGCAAAGAAACACAAAAGCCCTATGTAACCTGACTTCTCAATCACCTTGTATATATATATATATATATAATATAATATATATATATATATATTATATATATACACATTTTTTCAACTATTTACCTACATTTACAAATGAATGGTATACAATCAAACCAATTTTTTTGATGTTCGACAGACACGCACACAAATTATAGTTAAACTAAAATTAAAGTAAATATATAATTTTTTTTCCTTCAAAACGTTTATTGGACCCGCAATAAATCATGGATTTAGATCATAGGAATCACCCGTTCTTTCGCCCCCGTCGTTTAAATCAATTAGAATTAATGCAAATGAAAGAGAGAGAGAGAGTGTGTGTGTGTGTGCGTGTGTGTGTGTGTGTGTGTGTGTGTGTGTGTTTCTTCTTGCAAATAATTCATTCTCATTTATTTTGTCTCACTTATAATCATTTAAGTCTTTTCCACTTTTAATTCAAAACAATGAAAACACACACACACACACACACACACACACGTTCTAGCATTCCATTGATGAACTTTGCTATTTCTTCTTGAGAACAAATATCATGGTGTCCATTAACTTTTGTCATATATATATAATATATATATATATATATGTCATTAATATATTTTTCATTTCCGAAACTAAATAATTTCATTAGAGCATTTTAAGCAAATTTGCCTTATAAATATTCATATATTTTTTTGTGAGAAGGGGGAAGGTAGCCTGGAGGTAGGTTATGCTGCCGGGAAGTGCCTAGGGGTGGATAGGGTATAACGGGTGGGGTAGGGGTGGGGAGAGAATCTGGATGGTAAAGCATGTAACGTTAATTACTTCAATATGCTGTAAGTAATTTTATTTTACATTATATACATATATAATATATATATATATATATATATATGAAAATTATTTCACGAAGGTAACACGTGAAAAATATTTATGATGAATAAAACCACGAAGGAAAGGAAACACAAAATGGTGCTCAAGCGCTTTCGTCTAATGACATCCTCAGGAACACTGAGGATGTTCCTGAGGATGTCATTAGACGAAAGCGCTTGAGCACCATTTTGTGTTTCCTTTCCTTCGTGGTTTTATTCATCATATATATATATAATCAAATTATTCCGTTATGAATTTTCTCCGTTGTCTATTTTGAATACAACGGAATGATTACAGAACGTACGTTTAATTTTTCGTTACGTTATTTTATATCATATTTACAGTATTTTTTTATAATTTTGATTTTGATTTTAAAATGAAATTCAGACCGAATGGGAAGGACGCTGTCATTGTCATTATCATTGTCATTGTCATCATTATTATTATTATTATCATTATTATTATTATTATTATTATTATTATTATTATTATTATTATTATTATTAGTTAGAGAAGCGAGCAGAGTGGCTTATTATACAGAGGCTTGACAAAAGTAAATAGACACATTCATGGGAGGGGGGGGGGGGGGGGCATCGTTTTTTATTTGGATAATAAAAGGCAATAGATGATAATAGTAGATTTACTGAATTAAAAATATATTTAGAATCGTGTTGTTTTCCTTTTTGCATTATGTAAAATTGACATACGTGTTCTGCCATTTCATTGATGATCTTTGCGTCATAGTGGTGTCTATTTACTTTTGTCGACCCTCTCTATGCTGCTCTCTACATCTCAGTTTTGTTTATTATATTTGAAGGTGTATTTTGTTATTATGACCATTCTCTTACCAGTATTTTTGTCCTACATTTGAGGTAATACAATGAATGATACGCAAGAAGGCTGAAATCTGCCAAATGATATCTCTGAAACAACTGATGCTAACTGAAATATCTCAAACATTACAGATATCATTCAACCATATATATATATATATATATATATATATATATATATATATATATATATATATATATATAGGCCTTATACGCAAAATTACCTCGACCAGGATTCGAACCCAGCACCTTTGAACAGAAGGCGAGGATGCTGACGACACCTGATATTTGAATGAAATGCTGACATTGCCTTGAGTGCAGAGTGGTTGGCGAAAAAAACCTCTGGACGCGAAAGTGTTATTTGTTAAGTTAAAATATGCGTTACATTGTGCTAACCTTTTCCTTGTCGGAGAGCAGTGGCCATTACTGTCGCTTTATACTCAAGAGGTGCTGGGGTCGAATCCTGGTGGAGGTAATTTTACCTTATAGAAAATTATGCGAATTCATGCGTGATAGTCCAATACACACACACACGCACACACACACACACACACACGCACACACACACACACACACACACGCACACACACCACACACAACACATATATATATATATATATATATATATATATATATATATTATATATACAGGGTTATTTAAAATGATTCATCCGATTTCAACTGAGAATACTTCCGTACCTATCAACCTTGCATCAACTGGGCATACACCACATGAAAGAGGAAATCTCGGAGTTTTACAAGATCACCGCGAGAGGGCTCCAAAGTCACGCCGTGGCCTAGCCTAGCAACAAACAGTCAGTGTGAAAATGGCGTCCGCATAGCAGAAGGCGTTTTGTGTGTTGCAGTTTTCGAGCTGTAAATCGGTAGTCACAGGATAAAAGGTCGCCGGATCTTACACTGCGACTTCTTCCTTTGAGGGTACGTTAAGGATACTGTGTACGTGCCACCGTTGCCCACATCTTTGGATGAGCTCCGAACTCGCATTGTTACTGCCGTAGAGTCAGTGACAACGGACATGCTGGAGCGAGTATGGGAGGAATTCGACTATCGTGTCGACGTTGCTCGTGTAACTAGAGGAAGTCACATAGAGCATTTATGAGGTGAGAGACAAAATTTAGACAGTTTTTCTTTTGGTTGATGTATCACAAATCACTCTGTATTTGTAACATTAAAAAATATTCTCATTTGAAATCAGGTGAATCGTTTTGAATAGCCCGTACGTACGTATATATACAGATAGATAGATAGATAGATAGATATTGTTCGTCCATATTCAAATTTCCACCCGTGCTTTAATCTTAACTGTTAATTAATGCAAACTGCAAATGCATTAAAAAAAAAAAAAATCGCTCAAGAATCGCAAATTTAAAAGTGAAATATAAAATTTATGAACGTAATATTTTGCAAACTCAAAGATTTGTAAAATGAATAATTAATTTCTAAATGTTTTCAACATCATCATCCAGAGATTATCTTGTATTTGCATCAGTTTCAAGTAAGATTAAAATCCCTAATTGATGGAGTATTGATGTTTCAATACACAAACATTGCATAAAAATCTGAATATAACCAACGATTCTATAAAATACTGAGGTATTAATACTACAGAGGGTTGCCAAGAATAAATAAACACCTTCGATATTTTTTTCTATAGTTTTTGATTTGATAAAATAAGTTAATAAATAATAGCAGATTTATTGAATCAATATATTTAGAATCGTGTTGCTTCCCCCTTTCCATTAAGTAAAGGTGACACACACACACACACACACACACACACACACACACACACGTTCTGGCATTGCACTGATGATATTTGTCATTTGTTCTTGAGGACGATCATCGTAGTGTCTATATACTTTTGTCAACCCTCTTTAGATACCAAATACCAAAATATAAATTCCTGTATCTAAGTACTGAATCACGAAGTAATAATTACTAAGTATTAATACTAAATATTAAATATAATAAATACGATACATAGATTCATTAATAATGATTGGTAGTGGCAAAGAATTTCATTATTATCGTCATTAGGAGTCATTAGAAACCTTAAAAATGGCTGCCAAATGTGCGATAATTTCATACACAAACAAAAACAAAAAAAAAAAAAAAAACCTTTTATAACAGTGTTCAGAATGAATTCCAAAAAAATCAGAATCCAAACCATTTAGAATCCCCCTCCCCCCCAAAAAGAGGGAGAGAGAAAGAGAAAAAGACGGACAAAAGACTGAAATCAAAGCGATAATTTGGAGCCCGAAATGGCATGTAAACATGCTAAAAACACAAAAAAAAAAAACACCTAAGAAAATATGGAATTTTTCTTCTGTTTTCAGTCATTTTTCTACCATTTCCATTCACTGATATTCAAGAAAAATAAAAAGTTAAAAAACAACAACAAAATAAGAAGTAAATAGAGTACGTAGGCTAAAGCAAAAACCACACTTTACTTACACTGATTATTTGATATTCATTACCAGTCACAAACCACTGTTACATACTACTACTACTAGCCTACTACTAATATTACTACTACTACTACTAGCCTACTACTAATATTACTACTACTACTACTAGCCTACTACTAATATTACTACTACTACTACTAGCCTACTACTAATATTACTACTACTACTAGCCTACTACTAATATTACTACTACTACTACTAGCCTACTACTAATATTACTACTACTACTACTATTACAATAATAATAATAATAATAATAATAACAAAACTGCTGTGTAGAACTACGAAGAACTTTACAATTACAAACCCCGTGGGTAATCTTTATACCCCGGGGTTTATAAAAGTATAGGATTTGTAAGACACTTCTATAGGTATATAGATAGAAATTCCGGAGGGGCGTACGCCGTTCATTCTTTATTGACCTTTCAAAAACAGCTTATTGGGGTATTATTTCCTTTTTCATCTTTCATTTATGCTCTTCACCACAATCTTTTCATTTCTCTTTTTCCTGAATAAAGAGGTAGAAGTCGGTTTTGTATTCTATCTATCGATTTATCTATTTATTCATCTCTCTCTCTCTCTCTCTGTATATATATATATATATATATATATATATATATATATATATATATATATATATACACAATGGCGCTCATACGTATTCGTACAGAGAAATATTTTAATTATATTTGACCTCATCTTTTATACCATGCATGGAATAGTTATGAAAAGTTTACCGTCCGCTTGGAAAAATTTTAAGAAATAAAAAAAAATTAGTTTAACTCCAACATGTAATGTAAAACATCAAAGAATTTGTGGAAAATATAAAAAGGTTAACTTTGTGCGTCCACCTGAGGCTTGAAGAGTTTAAAATTTTTATCAGTAGTTGGTCTGTTTATTGATTAGAGACTGTTGGCTATTCTGGATTCTAGAATTTTCTGTGTGAATTTTCATGAAAGATGGATGACTGTACAAGCCATTAGTAAGCAATGGGTCGTCGTGTCTACGGATCTTAAGAGATCTGGTATTGTTGCACATTAATCTGGAAAGAGTTATAGGAAGATAGGAGAAGAACTTCAAATTCCATTTACGAAGGTTGCTGCACTTATAACGAAATGGAAAGGCATTGGAAGGTGGGACGACCTTGCAAGGTTTCAGAACGTATAGCCAGACGGAGTGAAAGAATGGCTGCTGCGAATCCACGAGTGACTGCGGGTGATATTTGCCAAACATTAAAATTATCTAAGATCAATGTCCATTAGGGTGTGTCAATTTTGTCAACTTTATTCAAATCAATTTTGGTAGTGAAAATATGGTGTCTTTTCATGTCAAAACTTGAAATTGGCCGACCAAAATGAAATAAAATAACCCTTACCTACATCAATTTTACCTTAAAGTTTCAGAAATTGACTCTTTTACTAAATAATAGGACATAAATTGATTAACTATTCATCTGTCACAGAATTATCCCACTGATCGCATATGGAGGGTTTTCAAGGTCATATAGTTGTTGTACAATGTACAAGTCACAACATGAATAGAACTGTCCCTCACTCTCAGTCCTCAGTTGCCTCTTAGATGTCATAGACGGTGGTTTGCTGTTATTGTTCTTGTACCTACTTCATAGTTATTCTACTAGAAGAATACTACAGTTTAACTGTAAGTATGGATTATTGATTATTACAATTTTATTATTATCATATTCTTCTGTCTAATTATGTTATCCATGAAATATTTTTTTATGAATTTTAGAACATCGAATGACTAAACTTTGAAACATCGTAATTATAAAATACTTAAATGTTTTCTTTCTTTTCAGATATTCCTAAGATGCCAAATTGAAGACAAGAGGTCAGTCGTCATGCCACTTGAGCCTGTTAGTCGGTACAGGCAAGGAGCTTCCCGTATCAGAACTACCAACACTGCGAGACATGCTGAGACTAGGTTACTCCTTCGTGAACAAAATACAAAGGATAGAAGGAACTACACAGAGAAAGAGCTCATAAGGGACATGATTCCCCTCTTCTGCATCAGTGGAAAAAGCTAATGTGTTATTCAAACCACCTGTACTCAATCAGTATAGAACTATTGAGCTAAAATTAACAAAGCTGTGGCACAAAGCAGTTGAGACATCACTTGGTAAAGGAAAACTAGCAAAGAAAAATAAATTTCTGCACACACTTGATACTCTTCTTGACATTTTAACTGCCAGTGTCCCATAGAGTTGTGTTCTGAAGCCACTTGTTCTCCCTCATGCAGAGAGAACTCACCCTCACATTGATTGTCGCTGTCCTCGTGAGAAGAAGATCCCTGTTTTGGAGCTGGCTTTCATAAAGGCGCAGAGAACAAAGGCAGGAGGCCAAGGAATATGCAGATTGGTTCGGCAGATTATTCAGAAACCAAAAACCAGATTGTTATTGCTAAGGAAAGAGAGAAAATCCGAGAAAGGGAAGAAAGGAAGAAAAAGAAGAGTGAAGAAGCCACCCAAAGAGATGAAGAGCTCTATCAAGAGGTTTGAAAGCTCTTCAGATGAACAGAAAGAAGCAACATCAGATGATAGCTCAAAAATGCCATCTGAACCTTCGCCGAAGAGAATGAAATACAACACTAAAGACATCTCAAACATTGCCCTTGCCAGTATTCGCCACCATACGGGGCTACGAGAGACTGCAGAGATTGCCACTGCCGCTTGGATAGATGCAGGCCTCATCAGCCGAGAGGATACATCCTTAGTGATGATCATAATAAGATAAGAAGAGCACAAGAAAAAATAATGAAGGAAATATCTGATCAGCATGAAAAAGATTTGAAGGAGGAAGGTCTCTCTTGCCTTTTGTTTGATGGAAGAAGAGATGACACAAAAGTTCTCCTAGAGGTAGAGGGAATGGACAGAAAGTTTCCCGGTCTCATCAAAGAAGAACACTACTCTGTGTGTTCCGAACCTGGTGGCCGCTATTTGTTTCACTTTGTTCCTGAAGCAGAAGTAGAAGGCAAGAAACATGCAGAGGCAATTGCTGATCAAATAATATGTTGGCTTCAAGAAAGAAGACTTGACAGTTCACTGCAGGCCGTTGGTGGAGACTCAACTGCGGTGAACACTGGATGGCAGGGCGGTGTTATGACGCATTTAGAGAAAAACTTGGAAGAAGGCTTGTTTGGATTGTATGTGATTTGCACACAGGGGAACTACCTTTTCGTCGTCTCATCCAGGAACTTGATGGTCCTACAAGAGCAGCAAGTGGTCAGGCCCCCTTGGCAACATGCTAGATGAAGCAACGGAATTAGAAATAAATACAAAATTTCAAAGGTCGAAGTAGGCCTCCCTTCTAGTGTTGTCTGAAGAAGTTATCAAAGCCCTCAGCACGGATCAATCTTACGCTTATCATATTGTTCAAGCAATCAGATCAGGAGAGTTGCCTCAAAATCTGGCTCTCTTGGAGATTGGACCCGTAAGTCACAGTCGTTGGTTAACTACAGCGATTCGTTTCTGCAGGATTTGGATTTCCAAACATGCACTGAAGGGCAAAATGCTGCAGAATTTGATGTTGATTGTTGAATTTATTATTGGGTTTTATCTTCCTCACTGGTTCAATGTAGAACTTAATCCAATGTGGATGGAGGGGCCCAACCACATCTTGTTTCAATTACAGCTACTGCTACTGAGAACCCAAAGGAAAGTAGTGGTGGACATCGTGTTACCTGTGGGAAGAAGGTCCGCTTGGTATGCTAGGCCAGAGGCAGTTTTGCAAGCAATACTCTGCAGCCAATGTACCAAAGAGCGAACTGAGGCTGTGGAAATCATTCTAAAGCTTAGAGGAACATCACTAGATGATGACCAACTGGGAGACTGCTCTGTTCAGACAAGGAAGGTACCTCCGATAAACGTCAATGCCACGAAATTGTCAGAATTAGTTAACTTGAGTTCGGAAGTTTTGGAGCCACCACTGACAACATGTATAACAAAGAAAGATTTAACACAACTTAAAGAGGCCCCAATGCAAGTGCCAAAGTAGCCTTCTCACACTCAGAGTGTGGAGAGATGTGTGAAAATGGTCACAGAAGCAGCTAGTCAAGTTTATAGTCACGAGAGGCGAGAAGGCTACATCAAAGCGCAAGTAGTAAGCCGAATGCTGATGTCAAGGAACCGCAGCAAAAAGGACATGACTGCATTGGTTACTTTCAAATAAAGACTCTGAATATCTTATTGCCACTTTAAATGTTGATAGGATGTTTGCGCACATTTGTTATTTTGTTACGAATTTATGGAAAAATGGAATTTTTTAATTAAAATTGATGTAGGTAGGAGTTATTTTTTATTGTTTTTGAAGCAAGGATATTATTTTGTATGCCAAATGATTACATTAAATTGTTACCAAATCACATGATTTTCAATTTAGTCATTTCACCCCCAAAATTGACACACCCTAATGTCCATCCCTCTACTGTACGTCGCACGAAGAAATCTCTGCTACGAAAAGCGCAGAAAGAAGCTTATTTAAAATACACCAACGACCATCAAAATGATGGATTTGCATTCTGGAAGAACGTTCTCTGGACAGACGAGACCAAAAGTGAATTATTCGGAAACAACGAACAACGGTACGTTTGGCGAAAATCAAATACGTAATTCGAGGGAAAAAAACATCTTTCCTACGGTTAAATATGATAGTGGTAGTTTGCTTCTTTGGGGATGCTTTAGTCCTTCTGGTTCAGGAAAGCTTCTTGCCATCAATGGAATTTTGAATTCGAAGAAATATCAGGAAATTTTGTAAGAAAATGTTATTGCCTTCAGTTTG
Organism: Bathynomus jamesi; assembly: GCA_023014485.1. Classification (NCBI taxonomy): domain Eukaryota; kingdom Metazoa; phylum Arthropoda; class Malacostraca; order Isopoda; family Cirolanidae; genus Bathynomus; species Bathynomus jamesi. Next base: position 487,774 of record JAJOZX010002272.1, on the reverse strand, counting down.
GGAGTTGCGAATGGTTCGCAGTTGGGTATTGCAACGAGATAATGATCCAAAACGTAAAAGTAAGATCACCATGAAATGGCTTCAACAAAAGAATTTCAAGCTTCTCGAGTGGCCCAGTCAAAGGCCAGATTTCAATTTTATCGAGAATTTATGGTTTGATTTGAAAAAAACTAATGAATTGCAACAATTTTCTTTGAAAGAATGGGCTAAAATATTTGATGAAAGATGTCAAAACCTTGTAGAAAAATACCCAAAACGAATCATTGAAGCCATTCGAGCAAAAGGTAGACACGCAAAGTATTAAATAACTTTGTAAGTAAACGTACGAAAACTTTTGCATTTTAACTTTTTTTATTTTCCTCAAATTCTTTGATGCTTTACATTTTATGTTAGAATTAAACGAAATTTTCCACTGGTTAAATTTTTTCATATGAACTGTAAACCTTTTATAATTATCCATATATATACAGTATATATATATATATATATATATATATATATATTATATATTATATATATATATATATATATATAATATATATATATATAAAGAGGAGAGGCAACAACCTTGACCTTCGTGAAATGAGGAATCATCGCACGGAACATTTGAAAGGTTGAACGATATTATATATATATAATATATGTGTGTGTGTGTGTGTGTGTGTGTGTGTGTGTGTACAGTATATAGTATATATTGATATATATTGATATATCAAATTGGATTTGGATATTTGGATATCAAATTTTTATTTTTCGTCGATTTTGTTTATTGCTCGAGTTAAATAAAAGGAAGAGGGTCAATGTTTTGTTTGCAAGGAAAAAAAATCCCTTTCCATGAAAAGGAGAACGGAAATTGGCAATAGTTCATGACGTGATGCATCCAAGCACCCCGGCTTTGGATGAGGGAGGCGACGCGGACACTGAAGTTCTCAAACACTCTGCCAAGAATCTCTGCTGGGATACGTCTTATCTCCCGTATAATGTTGATCCTTCTTAGCTCGTTTGGTATCTGAGGATTGTTATCGTAGAATTTCGCTTTGAGATATCCCCAGAGAAAGAAATCAGGGGTGACGAGTTGGGGGAGTTTGGTGGCCATGGATTGTCAGTACGTCTCGAAATCAGTCGAGCTCCTGGGAAGTGTTGCTCATAAATTCCAAGACAACGTTTGGTTTGCGAGGGGACGCGTACCATCTTGCTGAAAGAAGACTGTATTCGTGCTCATACCTCGCTTCCTCCTCAATGCCGAAAGAAATTTCCTTCTCAACATGTGCGCGTATCTTTCTGTGTTGACGGTGACATTTTGCCTTGCTTCATTTCGAAGAAGAATGAATCAACAATTACGTCCAATAGCACACCAAACTTACTTTCGCAACGGAAAATGATGGTGCTGCATTTTCATGTGGTTGCTGTACTGCCCAAAATCGCACGTTCTGCTTGTTAATAATAATAATAATTATTGGTTTGTTTAACCTCCTTCGCAACATCTAAGGTCATATGACGGAGGGGACCTACAGCTTTACGTGGAATCCGAACCACGGGTCGCTACATAGTCTGGACGCAGTGGACGGCCTCCCATCCAATTACTATTTGACCCAATGTCGCTTAACTTCGCTGATCAACGGGAAGCGGTGCCACGACATTGGCTACGACGTAGCCCTTCTGCTTGTTAACATGCCCACTAAGATGAAAGTGAGTATCGTCACTGAAGAAAACATTCATTGTCCAGAAAAGCCGGTTCATCTTTAATCCATTGTGGAATGCTGATACAAAATCCACGCCTTTCTCTTTTATTTCTGTCATTTTGGCTTTGTAACATTTGTATCTTGCACGGATACATTTGCAGATCTTGGTGTATGATTTTTCTCGCGTGGTGTTCCCACCAACTGACAAAGCCTGCCTGTTGACTTTCTTTGTGAGGCTTGCAATCCCTGCCTTTCAACCTGGATCCTGTCACGCGTTCTTGCGGTAGATTTCCGTCCACTGTGGCCTCTTATTTGATCATTAACATTCCCCGTCCTTATGTCTGAAGTTCTCCACAATACGTTTGATGGTTTTGTAATTGGGGATTCTCGTGTTTGGAAATTCCCATGAAATTGTCTCGGCGTTGCAACATATAACTTCGTAGCTAAATATGCCTTTACAATCATTGTCCGCTGTGGGACAGAAAAATTGTCCTACATGGTCATTCAACAAAGCTTTTTGATATCTTCTTTATACCACATGAAAATAGAAAGAAAATATTCATCAATTTAAAAATGGCAGCCATTTTAATCATTTCTTGCCGTATGGTAGTAAATGACCATAAAATTTTACATGATTTTAGTTCCTATGGAAACAAACCCGTTATATAGAATAGCCTTTATTAATAATAATAAAATAAATACAATTTTTTCAATTTACAATGACATGAATAATTGTGAAGCTCGACTATTTATTTGATTTAATTTGGCCCTTAAGCTTTAGGCTTTACTGGGCTCTTATTAAAAATAAGCAGCTAGTTGTTATTAATTAATAATAATAAATAAATAAATAAGTATTATTAATAGTTAAAACATGTATTACAATATTAAACAAAATTAATGGACAATATTAAACAATATTAGTGGACATTAATCCTAGATTTTTGTTAGTATGCCATTATTAATCGGGATTTCATCTTGGTTTTAAACAAATTTACATTCACAATATTTTTTATATCGGCATGCAAATCATTCCATAGTTTCAATTTCAATGAAAATGGGTAGTTTTTGAGATGAAGACAATCTAAATTGAGATATAACAAGCTTTGATCTATTTCTGGTCTGATACGAGTGGATTTTTTGATGAGTTACAAAATATCTCTTTACCCATTGCAAATTAATGATTTTGTTCTTACACTCGTAAATAAAAATAAAATGTGCCAGTTTGGTTATATCGTTGAGCTTTAGTAGGTTTAGCTCTTTAAATAATGCACTAGAGCAGGGGTCACCAACCTGGGCGGTAGCGCCCACTAGTGGGCTCACATTAAAGGTAATTAAACATTTATTTCATTATTTATTTTATCGATTATGTTAATTTATTCTTTATGATCTAAGGTGGGCGACAAGCTTTTTTAATTTTCAAAAAATCGTAAAAGTGGGCGGTGAACAAAAAAAAAAGGTTGGTGACCCCTGCACTAGAGTGATCAAGGAAATCAGCATCAAATAATAACCTTATTGCTCGTTTTTTGGGGCATGAATCATTTAAACAAATCAGGCCTGAAAGGGTTAAAATAGTACACATCATTCTAGCCAGAGGTGGGGAGTCGGGAGTCGGGAGTCGGGAGTCGGAGTCGGGAGTCGGTAAAAACGACCGACTCCCGACTCTTTGATTCAATTTCTATATGCCAACAATTTACCAGAATACTACTCTGCCCTAAGTAAATATCTTCCTGAACTAATTCTAGATTCACATTTCCACATTTGATTTATTGTTCTGGTAAATCTTAGCAAATGAATTTCATATTTTTATTTTAGGATACTAGGTACCATATAAAAATTAGCAATATATTAATTATTAATTTAATTAGCCCCTATTAGTTGAGTCGTGGCCTAGTAGAAAATCAGCAGTCTTTCAATATTTTAAGCTAAATGAGGATGAAGTATTTTATTTGTCAAGTAGAAAAGGATGGTAAAGAGTGTAATGCAAAAATTAGTGCTTACACTGGGAAACATGCTAATGCTCCAACTAGAGCCTCAAACTTGAAACGCCATCTACGAAACAAACATCCCAATATTTATAAGGTTGTAGATCAGCATGATAAGGAAAGAGTCGGGAGTCGGAGTCGGTTTTTAAAAATACCCACTCGGGAGTCGGGAGTCGGTTGTTTTTGGCCGACTCCCCATCCCTGATTCTAGCACGCCCATGTACCCAAAACCAACTAAATATTAACCAAATGAACCAGTAATGAATTAACGGAAATTAACGAATTATTTAAATATTTGAAACATTTTGAATAAAATTGCAAATAATAAAATTATCATTAATATTATTTTTAACATATCATTGCTATTAACATTATTTTTAATATTATTATCATTATTATTATTATATTATTAAATTAAATTACTATTAAATTATCGAAGCAATTTAATAATTAATTAAATTAAACCATTTTCAACCAACAATTAAATTTTAAGTCTTCTGAGATGGGAATTGTCTTTGTTCACTAACAGCTATTAAATATTTTTCAAAAATACTTTTCAAAAAATATTTTCAACAAAAAACAAAAACAGGGGACCCCCCCCCCCTCCAAAGATTTTTCCTTTTGTCTTTCTTTTCATTTATCCGTTTCGAAACTTTTGTAATAAAGAGAGAAACGTTGAGTGTATGAAACGGCTTCTTTTAGTTCGTTATACATCAACAGTTGTTATTATTGGTGTTTAGTTAGCTAGATATATAGTTGTTATTATTGGTGTTTAGTTAGCTAGATATATAGTTAGATAGATCGATAGACAGATAGACTAAGTGATAATTGTTAGTGTGTTTGTTTGTCCTTTACCTTGTTAGTTCGTGATAGTTAGAATGTTTAGCAAACAACGTAAATTAAATAAAATCGGTGGTGTAGTAGTTAGCATCGCTGAGTGCGATTCTCGTCGCAGGCAGGCAGCGCGCAGTTCACCCAGCTGTTCATATTTCCTTGAGTTGGTAGATGAATGAGTACCAGAAACAAAAAAAAATCCCCCAAATGAGGCGAGAGGCTGCAAAGGGGTTGAACACAGATCAATCCTGAAAATTTGTTCAAACTCCCCCTTTCGCCAAATGTGTGTGTGTGTGTGTGTGTGTATATGTTGGGGGTAAATGTGATAAATTGGTAATTATGCATAATTACCGGTAAATATGCATAATTGAAAATATCATGACTTAACCTAACCAATTGTCAAGGGCGTACAGTTGACCTAACCGGGCATTCAATTGACCTAACCTGGCATTCAATTCAATTGACCTAACAGGGCATTCAAGGTTAGGTCAATTGAATGCCCGGTTAGGTCAACTGTACGCCCTTGACAATTGGTTAGGTTAAGTCATGATATTTTCAATTATGCATAATTACCAATTTATCACATTTACCCCAACATATATATATAGGGTGGGGCACGGGAACCAAGTGTTTTTGGAATAATCAGGAAAATGATATTTACTTTTGTAAAGAAAATATATTGGTAGAACAACATTCGTAAGAACATAGCATTTCATGTCATAATAATCATGTACCGAAAATTATATCTGGCATATGATGTCCTTGGCCGTCGACGCATTGTTGAAGGCATTTACGAAAATTGGCCTCCACTCTTCCCAGCAGGTCTCTGTTGATTTGGATGATTTGTTGACGGATCGCTTCCTTCAATGCATCTAATGTACGGGGCTTGTCCTCGTAGACACGTGACTTGAGGTACCCCCATAGAAAGAAGTCACATGTGGACAAGTCAGGGGACCGAGGGGCCATGCAATGTCACCAAATCTCGAAATGAGATGGTTGGGAAACAGGGGGCGAAGAACAGCCATTGACGCTCTGGCGGTGTGTGGTGTGGCCCCATCTTGCTGAAACCACAAATGTCGACGAGCAATACGCCTTCTTCGTAACTCAGGGATGAAAAGGTGTTCACCATCTCAATGTAACGCCCAGATGTTATGGTAACGGTAACCCATTTTGTTCGAAGAAATAGGGACCGATGACGCCAAACTTTCCCACCGCGCACCAAACTGTAACCTTAGGGCTATGCAGCGGTTTTTCATGGAGTTGTCGCGGATTTTCAGCAGCCCAATACCGACAGTTTTGATTGTTGACGGCCCCATTAAGGTGGAAATGGGCTTCATCACTCATTACCACCATCATGTTTTCATTCTGCTCATAAAGTGCAAGCATTTCCTGTGCAAAATTCAGTCGTTGGGGGCAATCGTTTACATTCAATTCCTGCACCATCGCTAACTTGTATGGGTGAAAATGTAATTCTTCATGCAAAATCCGTCTAACAGTACGATGCTGATTCCGAGTGCAGCTGAATGTCTCCGAGCAGAGCGGCCTGGGCTTTGCAACATCGCTTGTCTGACCCTTTCAACATTCTCTGGAGTACGCACAGTGCGTTGCGGCCCCTTCGGTTTTGTTTTCATTATTGAGCCTCCTGTTCGAAGATTGTTAACCCAACGTAAGATTGTGTCACGAGCGGGAACAGAGTCATTTCGATGAATGTTGAATCTGCGGCAAAACGCACGCTGAACTGCTGTCACTGACTCGCCACTCCTAACAAAATGATCATACACGAACATGCGGTGTTCTAACGTCCACTGCTCCATGATGGCACCTGAAAGATAAAGGTGAGTGTTAGTTAAAGTTAAATGCTATGAACCCAGGAATGGAATGCTACCTACCGCACGCCCCTCCCATTCCTAATGGCCGATTACTAGCTATTCAAAAAACACTTGATTCCCGTGCCCCACCCTGTATATACGGTGGAGTAGATTTAGTCGAATAATGCAGATTGGAAGTATATTGAATGTTCTGGAATTAGATCGGATAATACTGGAATTCGATCGAACTACCACTTTATGCCCGGTTAGGTTAGTTTTCTAATCCATAAGCGTGTAGGATGGCATATAATTCACATGCATTGTTTATCAAAGTATTAATTGGAAAAGTTCTAAAATTCTTGTTTATGATAAAGACATAATTGAAAGGAACATTCTGGAATTTGCATTCATCTATTTTACGAATAATTTCAATAACAGTTCGGGAACCTATAAAATGGACCATATTTTGTTAAAATACCTTTTGCCTTTAATTAGTACTTGTTAATTTCTTGTTAATTCCTCTTAACTCTTTTGTTTACGCTGTGCTTTTCATAGATATATATATATATATATTATATATATATATATATATAATTATATATAATATATATATATATATTATATATATATATATATTATATATAGACAGAGGGTTAAAACTGTGCCCAAATTAAAAATAGTACGGTTCAGTAGTACGATTTTAAGTGGATCACCCGGTGTGTATATATATATATATATATATATATATATATATATATTCGGCTTCTTGCTTTTCCCCTTCATTCCCTGATGAGGTATACTGTTAAAAACACGAAAGACCTTGGAATCGCTTCTCATTTTTCCTTGTGGGTGTGCATCATATATATATATATAATATACACAGATGGCTAACAAAACTAAATAAAAAGTCAGTAAGTAATAACAGATTTATTAAATCAATATATTTAGAATCGTGTTACTTTCCCCTTTGCATTATATAACGCTGACACACACGTTCTGGTATTCCATTGATGAACTTTGCCATTTGTTCTTGAGGACAATCATCTTGGTGTCTATTTACTTTTGTCAACCTTATGTATATATGAACACACGCATACAGAGAGAGAGAGAGAGAGAGAGAGAGAGGAGAGAGAGAGAGAGAGAGAGACGTACACTGTGTTTTTTTTCTCTTTGAAAAGTTGAAAGATTACTTTTGTGCCTCCATTTTGAACAAAACATTTTTACTCTGATCCACAAAAAAGAAGACACCCAATCCAAGTTTTCTTTCATGGTTAACTTAAACAATTATATTAAGTAAATCAAAACTTTTGCGAAAACTTTTGTCAAAATATTATTTTCTTAATATATAAGTAAGTATTCACGCTTGCTATTGCAGTTGCACGACATAGTGTAATTTCTTTTCTACATCAAAACTATAATAATAATAATAATAATAATAATAATAATAATAATAATAATAATATTTAAAAAATATTTTGAATTTTTAAAGTTTTCTTGGCTAAAACAGGAATTATATATATATATATATATTATATAGATATATATATATATGAAAATTATTTCACGAAAGTAATACGTGAAAAATATTTATGATAATAAAACCACGAAGGAAAGGAAACACAGAATGGTGCTCAAGCGCTGTGTTCCTGAGGATGTCATTAGACGAAAGCGCTTGAGCACCATTCTGTGTTTCCTTTCCTTCGTGTTTTATTCATCATATATATATATATATATATATACAGGTATTTTCCAGTGAAGTGTTAATAGTGTTTTTGTTATAGTCCAAATAAAAGTGAAAATACAGTGAAAATTCCATATTTAAAGAAATTTAAGAAAATATCAGTATTTGTATCAATACGTATCGTAGGCGAAGTGTTAATATTGAATCGTGAAATCACAGCGTTTGCCATTAAAACGTTAATTAATGAACTGACCAAATTATTCATCTGAAAGAAATCTTCTCCGGGCAGTTACAAGGCTGACACAAAGGGTTTCCCTAACTTCCCAGACCTATCCCCTACGGGCGACTTCCCAGACCACAAATCAACCCCATGATACCCATCCTATAGAATAACGGAGGCACCCTACTCCATCCAAACATTCCGAATCAGGTCTTATATTAAAGAGCACGAAAATAGGAAACTGATTTAAAGAATACATTACGAGACTCGCAATTTAACAACGGACGAGGCAAAGGGAATAAGATGCTATCTTTGTTAATATCTTATTGACTACAGATGCTTGGAATGGGGAGATAATCAGATTTCCCTTATAGCAAGTGCCAAAGAGATAACCAGAATAAAAACTTTCCGTGAAGAGTGTTCAAAAGAAATAATTTCTTTTGTGTTACTTAAGTCAGAACGAGACACTAAAGAAGAAACGGAAGGTCAGAATGAGACTGTGGAGAAGAGAGGTACGAGAAAGGAAGAGAAAAAGAAAAAACGGAAATATTGAGGAAACCGACACACGAAAAGGTCATAAAAGCGAGAAACAGAGGTACAAAAAATAACCCCCGGAGATTACACAGATAATACTATCTTAAATAGCAAAACACCAAAGGGGTGGTAATCCCAATAATATACGGAGGTTATCCTCAAATAATGAAACAAAGCACCGAAAACAAAGACTTCGAGGAGGGATATTGAAGAAACTGTATAAGTAGGTATTATGCGAAGGGTAATTGGGGATATAGAGGAGGACAGTGTTTATATGAGCATCCAACCATGTGTAAGTCCTATTAAAATAATGGTCACTGTAAATTCGGTGACAATTGCAGATTCTATCACCCGACCATTTGCCTGAATTACGCAAGGTATGGGAGCTGCCTATACAGTTAAAAGGGTGATTACCATCGTCTCCCAACAAACTGTAAGGACTACAGGAATAATGGAAAAAAACCTATGAGTACAACATCACCGACACAATGCGGCTACTAAACCTCATACAACACACGCAATCTACACAGCTGAAAACCTTTGAACCGAACCGCTATCAGGCAAGAAGCTACCAGAACAGATAAACGGAAACGGACATTTCCCGGAGGACCAAAGGGCTAAGAAACTTGCGACACTGACGGATAATAAATTTATAAAACACACAAGGAACAATACAAAAGTAAAAATATAATAATAATAATCCTGGCGAATATTCTGCAACGGCCAAAACCGAGCGACTCGTTAAACAGAATTTCATGCCTGAATAGATTTATGTATGAAACAAGGGCTCACATAGCGTGCTTCACAGAAACACATCTTAAAGACTGCCATGAAAACTGAAAACTGCGAACACTGCATAGATAAACAAGAAATACAAATCGATGGTTATAACATGCTTCTAGCCGACAGAACAGACAGACAAAAAGGTGGGTGTACTACATACATACATACACGAGAATAACATGGCAGAAACAATAAGAAGTAAATCAAACACTTACGTGAAGCTTTTAATAGTAAAAGCTGAAAAAATAAACGTGATATAATAGTTATTTATAGATCTCCGAACACTCCAACTGCAAATTTCTATGATGCCATTGTTGATATCAGAAACCTAATAAAGTCCTTAAAGTCCCCCAATCTCCAATATAATGTTTTGCGGAGATTTTATTTCTCCATTTATTGAGTACAAAAGGGGAGGGATATATATATATATTATATTATATATATATATATATATATATATATATATATATATATATATATATATAAACCAAGACAAAGGAAGCAAAAGAGAAGACCAAGCACGAACAAATAGTAACTGTCTCGAGCAAATAGTAACTGTCTCGATCTGGTATTTACTAACAACAACAACAACAACCTAATTCATGACATAAAAATAACACCAACAATTATATTTGACCACAACATTATCTTGAAGGGAGTCATCAGTTTTCGGTTCGTCAAGTGGGAATCCACGACAAAGGTAGCAGTGGTTATGCTTGTGTGATCGACGAACAAGGTGGAAACGTGGCCGAAGATGAACAAAATTTCCATAAAACTAAGTTTCTATGTGTTACACAGGATGATAGTGTGGATAAACTCCCATATAAACTCGGAACCAAGTCTCATTATACTATAAATGATCTCTTATGACTTTCGACTTCGTGTAGGCTAACAGTTTCACTATAGGCTCACGAGGAATGTAACTATTAAGCGTCAAATACTAAATGTCACTTTTAGTTTCAGTAAGTTTGCTGTAGGGTTTCACTTAGTATCAATACAAGGCTAAGTTTATCACAATTAATAGGGCATTATAGCAATATATGTAATTGATGCACTTGAAAATAATGAGAACTATGATGTAATAATATCCAAGGATTTTACTAAAGCATTCGACAAATGTGATCATGGTATAACAGCACATTAAATGAAGCTTATAGGAATAAGCTTATGGGAAAGCCAAGGAATACCATCAACAGAATGGGAAATACGTAGATCAGTATCACAAGGAACAGTATTAACCCCACTCCTATTCATTATCATGCTAACAGACATACTGTAGACAACGAAGTAATCAGTAATAGTTCAGTAATTTCCTTTGCTGACGATACAAAAATCAGCAGAAAAATTAGAAATGCCAGTGAACACAATAATTGTAATTATGAATATTCATTAATAAAATAATAGGTCCATTTAGGTAGATAAATAACGTAATACCAGTACATTCAATTATAAATTTTAGTATAGGAAACTTACATGTTTTTCTAAGTTATAGACGTGCTCGTAATGAAATGAATAAAGAAAAGCTGGTTGATTGCAGCAAGACAACTTGGGAGAAACGTTCTCTTTATCTATAGACTTCGACTCGTTAAAGAACGGGTCAGATCTCCAAATAACGCAGGTCTGCGTAACCTCTTTTTAATCCTTAATTGTCTTCGCTTTACTCTGGCAGCTGCAAGCAGTTATTTTATTCGAGCTACACGTCCATTCTAGATACGCAAATAAGATTGGGCTTTCATTATTACAACTTGACCACAGGAAAACTCGCACTGAAGAGGTTATACCGACTATACGAAACGTGGAGTAAACTCTAGTTTGTTGTTTTAAATTTTCCTATTCCAAATATTATTCTATATACAAGTGTGTGTGTGTGTGTGTGTGTGTGTGTGTGTGTGTGCGTATTCAACTTTCTTAACAAATAAACATTATACATCTCTCTCTCTCTCTCTCTCTTGCGCACACACACACACACACACACACACACACACATATATATATATATATATATATATACTGTATATATATATTACACACAAACCGTGCATGGAACAAGGAACTCTTCAAGGAAAATTAAATCCACCATATTCCGAATAAGTAATGGTAAATGACAAACACTATAGTTTTTCTTTTTCATAATATTAGCTCGACGTGGGTCTGCGATACACGGTCTGTGTGTAACATAAAAGTTTCTCAGGGGACCATTCTAAGTTGTATTATATATAACCTTTGGTTTGTTTTCGCCCAAATTGTTCATTCTGACGAAGATCAAGCTTTTCACTCCACCTTAGACCTACAATTTAACGTGGAATCCGAACCACGCCCCACCAGCAGCTCAGCGTCTTAACCACTAGGCCACCCAGGGTACCCATTTATCTACCAACTGCTTTCTTTATTGTGTGGAAGGATGAACAGCTGGGTTTTACTGCGCGCCGGCTGCCGTCACTGGGTCTCGATCCCGGGGCCGATAGATTCGTAGTCAGCGACGCTAACCACTACACCAGATAGCTGGTGAGGGAAGCTATATTTATGGGACCTCTTTGCGAGTGACCCGTTGCCCACGTCGGGCTAGCATCATGAAAAAGAAAAACTATGGTATTTGTCATTTACCATTACTTATTCGGACTATAGTGGATTTAATTTTCCCAGAAGAGTTCTTTGTTCCATGCACTGTCTGTGTGTCATCATATATATATATATATATATATATATATATATATATATATATATATATATATATATATATATATATATATATATATTACATCCAAAAACAGACCCCACTAAAACCTCGAACCCACAATTTGCCTTCATTCATGGTGCAGATACATACAAACTAATATTCAAAATAAGGCAAAGCGAGAAAATATATCACGAAAGAAATTGTAATATTTTTCGTTGCAGGAATATGTTTCGATAAAGCAAGACCAAAACATCGAAACTTTAATTCGCAAAATTGCTTAAAGATAAAAGAACTTCACATACCAAATAAATAAAAGATAAATTGAAGGAAAAGAACGATAAAGCAATTAGCTGATTAGACTCAGTAAAAGTTGAAAGAAACTTTAAAAAGTATATATATATACCTTTTAACCTTTCAAATGTTCCGTGCGATAATTCCCCATTTCACGAAGGTCAAGCTTGTTGTCTATCCTCTTGAGTTGGCCTGGTGAAGTAAAGAGTTGGTTTCTTGCGCTCTCCACCTCACATAGCCAGGTACTCCCGGTTCATATGGAATTGTTCTGAACCAGGCATCAAGCTTTCTTTTGAAGATATCCACTGCGATACCACTCGTGTTTCTTAGTCCTCTCACAACAAAACTATTTTCCTTCAGGGTTGAAGATGTTCCCTCTCTAGTCCTTAATTTGGGAACACGACACATTCTTCCTTTTCTACTTTACACTGTTGTTTGAGTGTGTAGTGAATACTCTTATTTTAGTTTCAAGATAAATGTTAATTTTACCGTCTTGAATTTCGGAATAGTATAAATTCATTTTAAATTAGTTACCCCATTATAATTCAATTGTGAACCACATTAATACTAATTTTATGTATACTATATTATTTTATTGTATGTAAACATAATTAATTATATATCACAATTGTCAGTTAATTATTTATATTCAAATATTTATTTAATCTAATACCATGTCCATTTTACAAATAAATAATAGAAAACCAATGGTTATATTTTCCACCTTTGGTACTGTCGCAGTTTTCGCCTAACGGACTCAATACGCTAGTGAGATAATCACTGGTTGGCACTTAACTAGCGGCAGTGCTTATGGCTACATCATCCAGGTTAACCTATACCGGATAGATGCGCTACGGTCCCAAGCCGTAGCTTGCCTAGGCCAACGACGACGACGTAAACCAACAATTGGTGACCCCGGAGTGACTCGAACACCCAGCCTTCTGATGTTCTGTTGGCTAGTCAATCGAGGGGGAACAGGCTGAAGGGACTGCATGTGAGAGGAAAGTGTTTGAGCGAATTCCGTAGAATTACATGACTTATCCCCTGCAGTGAAGTAGCCACCTGGTAGCCGCAGTGTTGTTCCATAGACTAGTTCAGCCGCTGTAGTCTTCAGATCACTCTTAAATGCAGAGCGAATACCAAGCAAAACGAGTGGAAGCTTATCCATCCAATGGGAGTCTTCGTGACACATAAGGGATGACTTCAGCTGGCGATGGAAGCGTTCGACGAGGCCGTTAGCTTGCGGAATCTCCGCCTCTATACGCTGCTAACGGTTCACGCATACCCACGTACGGTACTCAGTCGCGTGAACTAAACTTGGGCCTTCACCGATCCTTCAAGTGGATTTTCATCTGTGCTCAAGTGCAGCATCCCATAATCGGCGCTGACTTCCTCCAGCATTTCAAACTCCTGGTGGATCTTGACAAGCGACGCTTATGCGACCAGGCCACACTGCTTTCTGTTCTTGCCAACAGGTTGCCCTTCCGGACGCCTCGAACTCTGCACTTTCCCTCGTTCCCCCTAATTCCATGTACCAGTGCCTTTTCCAACGATATCCAGGAATTCTTCAACCTATGCAGATGGGTGATACCATTAAGCACACCATTACCCATCACATTACAACAAAAGGTCCCCCTGTGTTTGCAAAACCCAGACGTCTTGCCCCGGACAAACTGAAAGCTGCCAAATCGGAATTCCAGCTTATGCTGGATCTTGGGATAATAAGACCTTCCAAAAGCAGTTTGGTCCTCTCCCCTACACCTGGTCCAGAAGAAGTCAGGAGACTGGAGACCATGTGGGGATTACCGGTTTTTGAATTCGACAACCATCCCGGACCGATATCCGGTACCAAATGTCAAAGACTTTACTTCTCTTCTCCACGGCAAATCTATCTTCAGTAAAATAGACCTTGTTAAGGCTTTCCACCACATTCCCGTAGAGCCTTCGGATATTCCAAGACTGCAGTTTGTACACCATTTGGTTATTCGAATTTTTGAAGATGCCGTTCGGGCTACGGAATGCTGCGCAAACCTTCAGAGGTTATAGATGAGGTCACCAGAGGCTTAGACTTTGTTTATGCCTACATCGATGATTTGCTTGTGGCCAGCTCAACGGAAGAGGAACATAAGGAACATCTTTCACTCCTCTTTCAACGCTTAGAACAATACGGTGTTACTATTAATGCATCTAAGTGTGTGTTTGCACAGCCAACCTTGGAATTTCTTGGTCACACGATTTCGCAGCACGGAATTACCCCCCTTCAGGACAAGTGTGAAGTGATAAAAATTACCCTATGCCAAGTAATCAGCGTGAGTTACGTCGGTTTCTAGGTTTGGTAAATTATTACCACAAGTTCATTAAAACTGTGCTAGTGTTCTTGCTCCTCTACACGCTATGATCACACACAAACGCAAGGTAACGAAATTGGTATGGTGTAGCGATAGTTTACAGGCGTTCGACAATGCCAAAAATGCTATCAATAGTGCATTGTCTCTGTCATTTCCTATCAGTAATGCCCCCCTAACTCTGACGGTCGATGCATCAGATGTTGCGATCGGTGGGGTGTTGGAACAAACCATTAACGGTCAACAAGCACCCATCGCGTTTTACTCGAAAAAGCTGCAGCCAGCCCAAACGCGTTATAGTGCTTTCGGACGTGAACTTCTTGCTATTTACTTAAACGTGAAGCATTTTCAACATTTCCTTGAAGGCCGAGAGTTTTGTGTTTTTACCGACCACAAACCTTTGGTCACTGTCTTCAATAAAAACAGCTGTAACCACTCTCCCCAGAGTCATCAGGCAACTCGATTATATCTCGCAATTTACCACAGATATCCGCCACATCAAAGGTGTCTTGAACACTCCAGCGGATGCACTTTCAAGAATAGAGATTACTTCTGTTACCCTCAGCTCTACACTGTGGAATGCTATTGCACAGGATCAAGATAAGGATACGGAACTACAAGACCTGCTCAGAGAAGACTCCACTCACTCACTTTCCCTCAAGAAAATGAGTATGCCAGGATTGTCTGTGCCCCTCTATTGCGACGTATCAACAGCTGCTATTCGCCCTTATGTCCCTCCATGTCACAGACAAGCAGTTTTCACGGATCTTCATAAGCCCTCCCATCCTGGTATCCGTGCTTCGCAACACCTGGTTACCTCTCGCTTTGTTTGGCCCTCGATGCGGAAGGATGTCAAACATTGGACCAAAATGTGCCTTGCCTGCCAGCGTGCCAAAGTCCAAAGGCACACCAGGTCCCCCTTTGACGCATTTCCGCCCCCATCCCAGCGATTTGAGGTAATTCATGTAGACATTGTTGGCCCTTCCAGTGATTCAAGGCCAACGTTATCTGCTCACCTGTCTCGACCGCTTTTCCAGATGGCCTGAAGCCATCCCACTTCCTGATATCCAAGCGGACACTGTTGCAAGAGCCTTTCTTCATGGATGGGTATCAAGATTTGGATTGCCGACAAAAGTCATCACTGACCAAGGTCGCCAATTTGAGTCTTCGCTTTGGAAGAAGTTCACCAGCTTGTTGGGTACAGTACATGCGCATACCTGTGCGTATCATCCGCAAGCTAACGGCCTCGTCGAACGCTTCCATCGCCAGCTGAAGTCATCCCTTATGTGTCACGAAGACTCCCATTGGATGGATAAGCTTCCACTCGTTTTGCTTGGTATTCGCTCTGCATTTAAGAGTGATCTGAAGACTACAGCGGCTGAACTAGTCTATGGAACAACACTGCGGCTACCAGGTGGCTACTTCACTGCAGGGATAAGTCATGTAATCCTACGGAATTCGCTCAAACACTTTCCTCTCACATGCAGTCCCTTCAGCCTGTTCCCCCTCGATTGACTAGCCAACAGAACATCTTTGTTTCCCCAGCCCTCCAGTCTTGCACCCACGTTTTCGTTCGTGTACCTGTCCCAAAACGGCCTCTCCAATGTCCATATGACGGGCCCTATGAAGTTCTCCGACGTACGCGCAAATCATTTCTCATCCAGCGCGGTTCCAAGGTCGACAAGGTTTCTATCGATCGTCTTAAGCCTGCGTTTTTGGAATCAACCTTAAGTGAGGTACATGTAGCTACCAAAAAGGTCCAGAGGAAATCAGTGTCGTTCGGAACTCTTTGAACTTCCTCTCTGGTGGGGGAGTGTGTAGTGAATACTCTTATTTAGTTTCAAGATAAATGTTAATTTTACCGTCTTGAATTTCGGAATAGTATAAATTCATTTTAAATTAGTTACCCCATTATAATTCAATTGTGAACCACATTAATACTAATTTTATGTATACTATATTATTTTATTGTATGTAAACATAATTAATTATATATCACAATTGTCAGTTAATTATTTATATTCAAATATTTATTTTAATCTAATACCATGTCCATTTTACAAATAAATAATAGAAAACCAATGGTTATATTTTCCACCTTTGGTACTGTCGCAGTTTCGCCTAACGGACTCAATACGGCTAGTGAGATAATCACTGGTTGGCACTTAACTAGCGGCAGTGCTTATGGCTACATCATCCAGGTTAACCTATACCGGATAGATGCGCTACGGTCCCAAGCCGTAGCTTGCCTAGGCCAACGACGACGACGTAAACCAACAAGTGGTTATAGAGTTCAAAGTAAGTTTAGGGGCTAGTTCCTCCATTATTTTCCAAGTGTAAATAATGGTGTATCTCTCTCTTCTTCTTTCCAGTGAATATAAGTTTAATTCACGTAACCTTTCCCAGTAATTTAGTTCTTTGCATCTATTGATCTTGGCTGTGAAGCTTCTCTGAATCCCTTTTAGTTGATTAATGCCTTCTTTTTTATATGGGGATGTTAAGACCGAGCAGTATTCCAACTTGGGTATGATTAGTGTTTTCAAAAGGGGAATCATTATATTCCTATACCTTCTTTTGAAGGTTTTCAGTATCTGTCCAGTTATTCTCTTTCCTCTGTTTACTGCAATCTTATTTTGTGTCTCAAATTTCCCGTCATCAGTCATTACAACACCTAAATCTTTTAATTTAGAATTTTTCTGAATTTCTTGTCCATTTGGGGTATAGTATTCCATAGATTTTAGGTCCTTCCTTCTCCGGTACATTAATAGTTGAAAATTTTCAGTGTCAAATTTCATATTATTGCCTTCAGACCAATTGTAGATTATATTCATGTCTGTTTGTAGAGATCCTATATCGTCTGGGTGTCTTATTTTTGTGTCATCGGCAAAGGATGTTACTATGTTGTCACTGGTAACTTCCTCATCTATATCAATTAACACGATTATGAAGAGTAGTGGAGCTAATACTGTTACTTGTGGTACTAAGCTAAGGACCTCTGACTCTGATGAAGATATTCCTTGAACTGTAACGACTTGCTGCCGCTCACTAAGGAAATTATATACCCATCTTCCTACTTTTCCTGTTATTCCCAAATATTTCAGTTTATGTCACACTTGTCGAACACCT
Organism: Bathynomus jamesi; assembly: GCA_023014485.1. NCBI lineage: Eukaryota > Metazoa > Arthropoda > Malacostraca > Isopoda > Cirolanidae > Bathynomus > Bathynomus jamesi. The sequence goes on along the minus strand of JAJOZX010002272.1, from coordinate 469,811 downwards.
TGGCAAAGTCTGTATATTACATCCAGTGTTGGGCACTAAAGCGTTAATCCGATAACAGTTAATTAACGAAGTTAACTTTTTTTAACGGACTATTAACGGAAGTTAATTTCCATTTATCGTTATCGGACCAGTTAACTTCCGATAACTCGATATTTAGTCTGTTAAAGTCCGTTAACACGTTAACTGCGAGGAGTCATTCACGGAAGATCACCGCTCCGCGAATGAATTCAAACCGCCATAACTTCAGTCTGCCAATTCCGTCCTCTGCCGCAGTGGAACGGCTCTTCTCTCTCGGCAAGGACATCCTGAGGCCCAAGAGGTCAAGACTGGCAGTTGGGCCTAACTTTGAGAAGTTGGTCTTTCTGAAGGGCAACCAGCACATTGTCATAGTCTTTAATAAATGTGCCTAAAATTTAATTTTACCTTTCAGTTCCCGCCATAATAATTCTCTGGTAAATTAAAATTTAGTTAATGGTTAGTGGTTACAAGGGTTTCAAAACATGTAATCAGTACATTTTTTATTAAAAATAAAAAAAAAAGTTATTAAGCAAAAAAGTTGCAAAACTTGATAAAAATACAGTTAAATACCTATTTATTGTTGGATTTTGCATAAATAAACATTTTCTATGGGTTTTAAAGCTTTTTTCCTTGATTTTTTTAAATGTTAGTAAAGAAATAGTTATCGTTAACGGATTATCGTTAACTTCCGTTAACTTTGTAGTAAAATTATCGGATTATCGTTATCGGAGTTAAAAATTGGGGTTAACGGATTATCGTTATCGAAGTTAACTTTTTGGTTAACGGTGCCCACCACTGATTACATCATAGTTTTCATTACTTTCAAGTGCATCAATAATATTGTTATAGTGTTCCAGTAGTTGTGATAGGTACGATCTTCCTGACCGGAATCCATATTGGTTATCATTTAATTTTTTCCGAGTTTCCAAAAAGTCAGATTTTTTCTCTAACTATTCTTTTAAATATTTTCGCGAGATGAGATGTAAGCGACACTGGCCTATAGTTTTTTATCTCGTATCGATCTCTTCCTTTCTATACTGGAACTATGTTCGCTCTCTTCAGGATGCTCGGTATTTCTCTCGTGTCTAGCGGTTGTCTCCATATCCAATAGAGGAGCTCAGCGATTTCATTCTTGCAGTTTTTGATCAGTGTGGCATTCTATTTCTCCGATCCTGCCGCCGAGTGTGCTTTTAGTTTACCTATAGCTTGTGTAACATTATTTGTTGTAAAGTCGAAGTCCGTTATACTTTCCCCTTGTAGTTCTTCTTCAAAGAACGCATTTCTATCGCATATTAGTTTGTCAGTTTTTGGGATACTGAAAGATGATTCGTACTGACCTTTTGATACTTCAGATACTTCTTTCAAACCATCGGATAAAAGCATTGTTTTCATTTTTCAAAGGTCCGATAGTCGCGTGATTTTTCGAATTCCTTTTTGCGAAATTGTAAACCTACTTTGAGTTAACCAAAATTGCTTCTATAATGTCATCATCTTCTTTTTCTGTATGGTTCTCAATTGAACCCTGTATGACGTAATCTTCTCTCTCCACTTTATCGTTTAATATTTTTCTCATGTTGTTATCTTCGCAATTTCTTAATTTTACACTCGCTCTTTTTCTCTTGCGGAACATTGACCTCTTTTGTCTCTCGAACCTGTTTCTCTTTCCTCTTTGTTGCCTTTTTGGGACGTCTTTCCACAATTTCCAGCGTCCTCTCTCTCTCTCTCTCTCTCTCCTCTCTCTCTCTCTCTCTCTCTCTCTCTCTCCATATATATATATATTATATTCGGACATGTGTGTGTGTGTGTGTGTAACTTCTGTTATACTACCTCTACTAAAACTAAAAAACTCCACGCTTGGCTATTCCTTCTTTTTTAACTTTGTCGTTTTCATTTGAAGTCCTCTTAATGCCTAATTTCCATTTCTTTTCCTCAAAACTTTTTTCAAAATTTTTATTGGTGAAATAGGTAAAGAGCAGTTTCCTTCATTGCTGTATAAACTACATCAATAGGGAAGAACATAGGTTTTGAAATATAAAGACTACTCTCTCTCTCTCTCTCTCTCTCTCTCTCTCTCTCTCTCTCTCTCTCTAGATATAGTGTACAGTATCTCGACTTTCAAAAAGCCTTTGACAAAGTCCCTCACGCGAGATTGATGGCTAAAGTCAAAGGACTAGGAATCACCGGACTCGCTTCCAACTGGATTGAGGATTGGTTAAAAGATAGAAAGCAAAGAGTGGTAATGAATGGAGTGGCTTCGGAGTGTGCGCCCGTCACCAGTGGTGTCCCACAGGGTTCCGTTCCGGGTCCTTTACTTTTTATCATCTATATTAACGATATAGACGTCGGGCTTCTAAGTACAATCTCCAAATTTGCTGACGATACGAAATTAGGAAGTAGTGTAGGTACTGAGGAGGGCGTAAGAACGCTTCAGAACGATCTTGACAGGTTGGGCGAATGGTCTGCTACTTGGCAGATGCCATTCAACTTGGACAAATGTAAGGTAATGCACATAGGTTATAAAAACCCGAAGACCGATTACTCTCTCTTGGGAAGGAACTTGACTGAGACCGACCTAGAGAAAGACTTAGGAGTCTATATCAGCAACGATCTGAAACCGCCGAAGCACTGTGCAGAAGTCGAAAAGAGGGCCTTAAAAATATTAGGTTATATTAAAAGACAGTTCCAGTTTCGGAACAAGGAGACTGTAATATCTCTTTATAATTCACTAGTCAGACCTCAACTGGAATATTGTGCGCAGTTTTGGTCTCCATCCCTCAGGAAGGACATAGAAAGGTTAGAAAGAGTACAAGCAAGGGCTACAAAATTGATCCCTTCAATGAGAATGCAAAGCTACCAACGGAGATTGGAGGGCTAAATCTGTTTACCTTAGAGACGAGGAGGTTGCGGGGTCATCTTATTCAAGTCCTCAAGATGCTCAATGGAATAGACAGGGTAGATTACAGAAACTTATTCTCACCTAATGCCAATCCGACAAGAAATAATGGGTTTAAACTGGAACTAAAAACATTTAGGACCTCTGTCTGCGGGAATTTATTTTCCTATAAAATAGCTAATATCTGGAACCAACTTCCCTCAGAGGTTGTTTCCAGTCAAAGTGTAAATGTGCTTAAAAATAGGCTAGACAAAGTACTGAATGCTCTCATAGTTTAAGACAAAAACATAACATAGCTCTGCAGGAGTTCGCTTGCACGGTGTCTCTGTGAGCATGCTAAATATAGAGCTATTTATATATTCTCCAATTTCCTGTAAAATTTCCTTGGCTTCTTTTCCAGGGTCAAGGCATTTTCTTCAACCTTTTTTCCGTACCTGCCTCTGGCAGGAAGGGAGCGGAGGGTGGGAGACAGCCTTCTACTTTTCTATCCAGTTTTCTACTACTGCTAGGATAGTTGAAAGAAAAATAAACTTGTTTAATAACAGGAACCTCCCAGAGTGGACCGGAAGGTCTTTGAGGCTTCCTCTTGTCCTTGTAACTCCTTGTAACTCTTTATTTATATATAATATATATATATAATATATATATATATATATAGTAGTACAGTAGGGTTATTGTACATTTTACTATACAGGGTGTTTGAAAACTTTCTGTACAAATTGTAATGGGGGATAGGCAACACCAAGACAAAACCTTTTCGTCTATAAGTGTATGTCCGCTGACGTCACCATTCGGCGCGAGAGGGCGCCGCTGCAATTGGCTAAAAGGTGAAGTGGGCTAGACTCGCGCTTGCCGCGGGCATTCTTAAATCGGACGTAGTACGCGTAACATGGAGCCCTTCACGACTGCTGAGATGGCTGACATGCATATGGTGTATGGGGCTGCCAATGGAAACGGAAGAGCTGCTGTGAGGTTGTACCGACAGCGCTTCCCAAACAGACGTGTGCCAAACCACCAAACGTTTGCGCATTTGCATCGGCGACTGCGAGAAACTGGAACATTCCATGCAAACATGCATGACACTGGTCGGGAGAGAAACGTGCGCACTCCTGACATGGAAGAAGAAATCCTACGGCGATTTGAGGACAATCCAAGCGCAAGCACGCGAGGTGTTGCACGTATCCTCGGTGTGAACCACGACCTGGTCTGGAGAGTGTTGCACGAGCAGCAGTTACATCCGTTTCATCGTCAGAGAGTCCAGGCATTACAACCTCGGGATTACCCTCTTCGTGTGGAATTCGCACGCTGGTTTCTGCAGCAGACAGCGGTGCAGCCTAATTTTCCGGCTTATGTGCTGTTCTCAGATGAGGCCTGCTTCACACGTGAGGGTGTGTTTAACATGCACAATTCTCACGTGTGGGCGCACGCAAATCCACATGCTACACGGGTGCATGCTCATCAAGAATGGTTCGCCGTCAATGTTTGGGCGGGTATCGTCCATGGCAAGTTGATTGGGCCGTACCTGCTGCCTGCCCGACTCGACGTCAGGAGTGTGCACGTTTCTCTCCCGACCAGTGTCATGCATGTTTGCATGGAATGTTCCAGTTTCTCGCAGTCGCCGATGCAAATGCGCAAACGTTTGGTGGTTTGGCACACGTCTGTTTGGGAAGCGCTGTCGGTACAACCTCACAGCAGCTCTTCCGTTTCCATTGGCAGCCCCATACACCATATGCATGTCAGCCATCTCAGCAGTCGTGAAGCGCTCCATGTTACGCGTACTACGTCCGATTTAAGAATGCCCGCGGCAAGCGCGAGTCTAGCCCACTTCACCTTTTAGCCAATTGCAGCGGCGCCCTCTCGCGCCGAATGGTGACGTCAGCGGACATACACTTATAGACGAAAAGGTTTGTCTTGGTGTTGCCTATCCCCCATTACAATTTGTACAGAAAGTTTTCAAACACCCTGTATATATATATTACCTTACCTTACAACCTTACAAAGGTTCCGCGCGATGATTCCTCATTTCGCGAAGGTCAAGCTTGTCGCCCCTCCTCTCCAGTTGGCCTGGTGAAGTAGTAAGTTGTTTTCTTGTGCTCTCCACCTCACATAGCCAGGTAGCCCGGCTCATCGGGGATTGTTCTGAGCCAAACGTCTAATCTTCTGTTGAAGATGTCCACTGCAACTCCGTTCGTGTTTCTTAGGTCTTTGTGCAGGTGATTAAACAGTTTTGGTCCTCTCACAACAAAACTATTTTCTTTCAGGGTTAAGGATGTTCTCTGTTTCGCCTTTAATTTGGAAATACGACACAGTCTTCCTTTTCTACTTTCCACTGTTGTTTGGGGAGTTACAGGGTTCAGAGTAAGATTAGGGACTAGTTTCTTCATTATTTTCCAAATGTAAATAATGGTGTGTGTGTGTGTGTGTCTTCTCCTTTCCAGTGAATATAGATCTAGTTCGCGTAACCTTTCCCAGTAATTTAGTTCTTTGCACCCTTTGATCTTGGCTCTGAAGCTTTTCCGGATCCCTTCCAGCTGTCTAATGTCTTCTTTTTTATATGGGGATGTTAGGACCGAGCAGTATTCCAATTTGGGTATGATCAGGGTTTTCAGTAGAGGAATCATTACATTCTTATCCCTTCGTTTAAAGGTTCTCAATATCTGCCCCGTTATTCTCTTTGCTCTGTTTACTGCTATCTTATTTTGTGTTTCAAATTTCGCATCATCTGTCATTACAACCCCTAAATCTTTTGCTCTAGAATTTCTTTGAATTTCCGGTCCATTTCGGGTATAATATTCCAGGGATTTTAGGTCTTCTCTTTTTCCGTACCGTAACAGCTGAAATTTCTCGGTGTTAAACTTCATAGTGTTGTCTTCCGTCCACTTGTAGATTCTGTTCATGTCGGTTTGTGGAGATCCTATATCTTCTAGGTTTCTTATTTTTCTACTGATCTTTGTGTCATCCGCAAAGGATGTTACTGTGCTGTCTATGGTAACGTCCTCATCTATGTTAGTTAGCATGATTATGAAGAGTAGTGGAGCTAATACTGTTCCTTGTGGTACTGAACTGAGGACCTCTGATTCTGATGAAGATACTCCTTGTACTGTAACGACTTGCCGCCGCTCACTAAGGGAATTATATATCCATTTCCCTACTTTTCCTGTTATTCCCATATATTTCAGTTTATGTATTATGATTCCATGGTCACACTTGTCGAACGCTTTGGCAAAGTCTGTGTATAGTACATCATAGTTTTCATTACGTTCAAGTGCATCAATAATGTTGTTGTAGTGTTCAATTAGTTGTGATAGGCATGATCTGCCTGACCGAAACCCATGTTGGTTATCATTGAATTTTTTCTGAGTTTCCAAAAAGTCATAGATTTTCTGTCTAACTATTCTTTCAAATATTTTAGTGAGATGAGATGTAAGCGACACTGGCCTATAGTTTTTGGCCTCGGATCTATCTCCTCCTTTATATATTGGGACTATATTCGCGGTCTTCAGGATGCCCGGTATTTCTCTCGTGTCTAGTGGTGATCGTCTCCATATCCAGTATAGGGGCTCAGCGATTTCATTCTTGCAGTTTTTGATCAGTGTAGCACTCCATTTATCCGGTCCTGCCGCTGAGTGTGTTTTTAGTTTCCCTATGGCTTGTGTAATATTATTTATTGTAAAGTCGAAGTCCGTTATACTTTCCCCTTGTAGTTCTTCTTCAAAGAAAGCGTTTCTATCGCATATCAATTTGTCAGTTTTTGAAATACTGAAAGATGATTCGTACTGAGCTCTTAATATTTCAGATATTTCTGTTAGATCATCAGATAAAGCACTGTTCTCGTTTTTTAAAGGTCCGATAGTTGCATGGTTTTCAACTTTCATTTTGCGAAATTACAGAAGTACTTTGAGTTAGCCTTTATCGTTTCTATAGCGTCGTCGTCTCCTTTTTCTGTATACTTCTCAATTAGTTCCTGTATGACGTCATCGATACTTTGCAGTTTATCATTTAATATTTTTATGATGTTATTTTTACAGTTACTTAATTTTGCAGTCACTCTTTTTCTCTTCCGAAACAATGCCCTCTTTTGTCTCTCGAACCTGCTTCTCTTTCCTCTTTGTTGTATTTTTGGGACATGTTTTTCCACAATTTCTAACGTCTTCTCCTCTAAAGTCATTAGCATCTCCTCCGTTGTCTTGGCCTCGAAAATGGTTTTCCAACCTATTACTTCCATGCTGGATGTAACATCTTTCCAGTTTATAGCTTTGGAATGAAAATTAAAAGTTTCGAATTTTCTTCTTTCTGTTGTGCATGTTCTTTCCTTTCCTGTTGCCTTTATATTGGTTGTTATTTCAATGATGTTGTGGTCCGATATCATAGTTAGGGATATTTCTACATTATCAATTAGATTGCTGTTGTTTGTGAATACCAAGTCCAGGCAGTTGTTTTTTCTTGTGTTTTCTGTTATTTCTTGCGTTAACATAAATTCATCAGCTGGAACTAGTAGCATTTTTACCTGCTCCTGGTCTTCTCGTGTGCCCCTCTTGCCCTGGTGTATACATATATTTTTTCCTATCCTTTTATATTTCATGAATAAGAAATTAAAATCACCACAGAGAAAAATATTTGGGGCTGGAGAGTGTAGATCTTTTACCCAGTTTCTTACCTCTGTAATGGAATCTGAATTATATATATATATATATGTGTGTGTGTATATATATATATATATATATATATATATATATATATATATATATATATATATATATATATATATATATATATATAATATATATATATATATATATATATAATATATATGAAAATGAAAATGAAAATGAAATGAAAATGAAAAGGTTTATTGGCAAACTATAGTCCATATGACAAATATTATTAATACAGTGACAGCTCATATACTAAGGATAGAAATATATACAATTGATTAGAAATAATACTGTAATGTCGAAGTTAAGTGGAGCTACAGACAGACGTTTTCGTACCAAGAAGTCCATAGCTTAGAGGATAAATGGCAGGACTCATGGATAGCTTGGATGATCGGGTTGGTTGATTTTTTAATTTTTTGCATTAGACTGTGTTGAGCACGTCTTGTTACTTCCGGTAAGCTCGGGACATTGCGGGTAGAAAACATTTGCGAGGCTGAGCATCTCGGGGATAATTTATGTAAGAGTCTAAAAGACCTGTTGTACAGCAAATTTAGAGTTCTGCCAGAACCTTTTTTATAATTCACCCACAGTTGCTGTCCGTGTATATTACTGCAGAAAGTACGAAAGAGAGTGTCTTTAGCTTCACTTGTACAGAATCGAAAGTTCCTTATGGTCATATTCCTTTAGCACACAGGCTTCGAGATTGTTTTCTTATATCCGAGTCATCACTCAAGGAGCTGATAATAGTTTGATCCAAATACTTAAACTCTTGTACTTCCTCAATTACTTCACCATTCATTTTAAACCTTATATCAGCTGGCTGCTTACAGCTTTTAGGATGAAATTGCATAACCTTAGTTTTTGTTACATTAAAAAGAATATCATGTTTCTGCGAATACACTTCGCAGACTTTTAGTAGCCGATCCAGACCTTTAACAGAGGGACTTATTAACACCATATCATCGGCATAAACTAAGTTATTTATCCTTGTGTTATGTATACAACATCCCACTGTTGCCTCATTAAGTGAAGCAATTAATCCGTCGATATACACATTAAACAGCATAGGGGAGAGCAAGGAGCCTTGTCTCACCCCGCAAGAGGAGCCAAAACACTCGGATAGTACATTGCCCCACCTAACAGTGAAAGATTGGTGGGAATACCAAAATTTCAATAAATTTAATATGTACATGGGAACCTTCCTGTCTTCTAGTTTTGCAAATAAAATATTGTGGTTCACCTTATCATATGTCTTACTTATATCTAGGAAACAGCTATAAATAGTTGAATTACTGTCAATGTATTTAGATATTGTTTCTTTAAGTACATAGGTACACAGGTCAGTTGAGTGGGACCTTTTAAAGCCAAACTGATTAGATGTCCATAGGAAATAATTTAATCGGCGAAACAAGAGCTTTTCTAGTAGTTTCGAGAAGCAGGAAGCGACAGCAATAGGCCTGTAATTATTGCTGGACAGAATGTCTCCGTACTTATTTTTGACCAGGGGCAAGATATATACCCTCATGAACTCTGCAGGGATATAGCTATGAGCAAGCATGGCTGATAGGAGCAATGATATATGCAGACATACTACGTCATTTGCATATTTTAAGTGTTCATTCGATAAGTCATCTACCCCTGACGCAGAACTAGTCTTTAACTCTTTAATTAACCTCTTTACTTCAGAAAATGATATCAAAGTATTTTTCCTTGTCCCTCCCACAATCGTTTCGCTGCACTCTATCTTAAGATTATCCCTACTCACACTGTTAAGAATGTTAGAATAGTGGTGTATATATATAGTGGTATGTATATGTATATATATATATTATTACTCTGAGAAACCTGCAAATATATATATATATATATATGTGTGTGTGTGTGTGTGTGTAGAAATTATATGTAATTTTGCCCTTCATTATTTTGTTTTCCGTCAGGTCGGGGAGTTGCAATGGACTAGAGACGGCTTCGGTTTGGGCAACGAAAGGGAACTGTTCGCCTTCAAGAGATACGGAATGATTGGCGCCGACGAGGAAGGTGAGTGACCCTCATTCAGTCAGAATGTTTAAAAAGAGAACTACAGCCTAAGTGATAATCCTCTTAATGGTACTGATCTTCACTCACTCAGAATCTTTAAAGAAAACTGGGCACTCGGTGACAATCCAGCTAATAGTAGTGATTCTCACTCACTCACAATAATAAAAGAAAACGAGAAACTCAGTCAGAATCACTAAAATGTTACTGATTCTGACTTAACAAAATCCTAAAGAAAAATCGCACTTAAATCAGGATCCTATTATAAGATTTAATCATAAAAAAGTGTGTGTGTGTGTGTGTGTGTGTGTGTGTGTGTGGTGCGCGTGTATAAAATATTAATAATAATAAAATTATGCTTTTCCTCGATATAACAAGTTGTGTTAACTTTAATCCTGTCGCGGTATAGTGGCTAGTGCCCTCATCTTATATTCGAGAGAGGTGATACGTTCGAACCGTGGTGGGGGCATTTTTTGCATTATGCAAAATCGTGCGTGTTCATGCATGATAGTCCACAGGGTGTTCAAAAAGAAACGTGACCCATTGGAGAATGCATATATCATTGTAAACTAACCCTTTTCTTTCTGTTTCGAGTTGCGTTTCCTTTTGAACACCCTGTATATATATATATATATATATATATATATATATATATATATATATATATATATATAAACCCTCATCTTCATTCGACCCGATTTGTAATAATATTTGGCAATATCGGTAAGAGTTGGTAATTTGAAGACACAATCCTATTACATCTACTGCTTTTGACAAATGCTTGCAAGATGCTTACAATGAACCGACATCAAGTTACAATACATATAATGTGACCCAAATACTAAATGCAAATTTCCTCCTTTCCACGAACGAAAAGCAAAAAGATAATAACGTTTCGAATTTGCAAAAAGGAAGTCATTAAAATAATTATGCCATACCGTTATTCCACATGAAATAAGAACACACTTTTTATACGATACCTTCGATTACTTTACTAAAACGTTGTAATTTGTTTTTAGAAATTTACGTATGAGTTAAACATAATGAAAAGAACCATGTAAAGATAACAACAACAGCAACACAATGACAACAACAACAACAGCAACAACATAAACAATAATGAAAAGATACAAAGCTCTTAATAAGTGTAATGTTATTTTAATTGTGTTAAAGTTTCGGCGAATGAAAAATAATCAACTGTAATTAACAGAGCAAAGCAGAACTCACGTTTATAAACATGTACTTAGTCAGAACACCTACAAACGTGTACATCTGGAGTAGAAATACAGAATTTTCTAGTGAATTAGTATATATGTATATATATATTGTTCCAAAAAGTCCTATCCCATAATGTACAACATGAAATTAACCTTTGGGGCAAGAACTTCTGGGACACCCTGTACTTATTGAGAAAAGAAATTTATTTTAAATGTTAAGAATAATTAACTTTTTAATTTCTCTATTTGTGTAAAGATCGGATATAAATACAGAGGTCAGCTTTAAAATATATTTTAACATAATTAATAAAAAGTTTATAATATATATTTTTTGTTTTCAATTAATGTAAATAATCTCATTTAATTAATTGACATTTATCATAACAATAAAATTGCTTCTTTTCACATTTATTGTTTTAATTTTGTATTATTAATATTATTATTATTATTATTATTATTATTATTATTATTATTATTATTATTATTACTATTATTATTATTATTATTACAAAAATATATAATGCTCTTTTCACTGTATCAATATTACCATGAACTCCGAGAACTCTATTGCAGAAAGTGATAACGTCATGAATAATATAACAGTAAGGTAAAAGTCATTTTTATACTCCCCTTGAGGTTCAATTTGTCGTAAAAAAAATTAAAAGTAACGTGATCTTTTCGAACTGAACCCGTCAAGATGCTAAATCGTGGAACGAGTGAACCCGGTAGTAGAATTTCTTCTATATTTAATAAATATACTGAGATTTTTTTTTTTCAAACATTCCGAAGCAGAGTAGCATTGAATTTCACAATGTTGACTTTTGACTTTATGCAAGTCGATCTTGTTCCAGGTTGATCTTTTGTAGGTATATGGATTTCAAATGAGAATGAGGTTTGTTTAGTGTTCTGACATTGAGAGTAGAGTGGTTAACCCATATATACATTTCAGATTTTCAATGAAAATGACTGACCTAACTTAAACAGATCTAAACTAACTAGGCATAATGTGATCTAACCTAACCAAACTGAAAGTATGACCTAATTTAAACGAACTTAACATCAATTTAATTGACACGCGAAAAGGTCGAGAGTTTCGACATTATGAAAGTTCACAAATTTTGGTGTCGTCATTATGCATGTCAACATTGTACAGATCATCACTGCTTCGCTACACATTTGAATCCAGTGCGATTTTTCTTTAACTGGTACGCATTCTTTCACTTTCAGTAGCTACTGCACGAAGGTAAATTTGGTTTCACCCAAATTACAGGTATACAAGATGCTGAAAGAACGTTCTCTTTTTATCTGAATGATACCATGAAAAAACTTATTTACGAATGTAATTCTTTATAGATTACCGAAAAGAATTCGATATATACAGGGTTGTACATAACTTTTTGCTATGGGATACAAAGCAAACTAAACAAAGATGCAACAAAAAATAGTATATACCATTTGAAAGTTTTATTTAAACTGAATGCAAAAACTTGATATCTCGTATGTTTACCATTACCCTCACACACAGGTCTCAGACGTTCAAGATATGATTTCAGTAAACGTTCAAGCAAATCTCTGTAATGGTAAAGTTCTTAGAGGATAGTCTGAATATGTTGAAGAAGGACCTCTTGAGAATATCGGTTGGGACAAGTTCCTGTCGCATCAAATCGTCCACTTTGTCCTTGAAAATCGCCCCAAAATGCTCTGCTCCTGTTACACTGATTCTTATCAAAGAAATCAATCCCAGTCTCTCAGAAGTTGTTGGGTGGTATTTGTACGGTGGCATGGGACACAGTCATGAAGATAAACCACTTCCGAGGTGTTTCTTACATTTTGTGGATCCTAAAGAAGTGAAATGGCATCTTCTGTAAGAATAGTTTGCCAATAATATGCAAGATCCCTTGAAGCGCCTTCTTCTTTGATCACTCACATCATTTTGACAGCAGTGAAGCAAATGAATATCCCAATGCAACAAGATTTTTCAAGGTTGTTGATAATGTTCATGGTCTTCAATATCTTCTAAGGAAAGTGACCACACACTGTAATTTTGATAATTTGGCCGATGGACATTCCAAACAAAGAATTTGTCACTTGGTGCCAGGTACATGAAATCATTTTCATTCTACAGACTTATATAATCGCAAAAACAAAGTCGATTTTCAATGTTTGTGGGAATATCATGGCGTTTGGAGTTTTCTTGCCTCGTGCGATATCATTAAATCGTTGACCAGTCAACAGCCTTCTTTCGCCTCTCTAAGACGATTTTGGCAACCCGAGTGCAGCTTCGTCACCTTTTGCCACTGCTTTCAGTCACATTGTATTTGTCTTCTGCGACAGTCTTATCCCTTCTTCCAATTGTCAATCACACATCTTTTACTACGATGAATTTTTTTTGCGATCCACCTCTGACTGATAAAAGTTGCACCAACTTCCATTGCTTATCGATGGGAATTTGCACGCATTCGGTCTACCACACGTTGTTCTTCACTATTTCCAACAAACCAGCCATCGTTACCTTCAGTTACTGATCTGAAATCACAATGAAATTATTGATTAAAACATGTATAACGCGTCTAATTTTGCAGTCCAGTAAAGTTTGCCCCCCCCCCCACACACACAAGAAAAAGGTTATGCACAACTCCGTACACTCAACCATAAAACTCTTATCGATAAACTGAGCAGATATGTGGTTCATTCTACGTTCATATTAAAATCAGAACACAGATCACGTACACAAAGATGACTGCGAGTCAGAACTCCAGACTGCAAGTGTTGGGGCCCCAGTTCATCCATTGCTCCCTTTTTCCATCACATATTAATGATTTAGTGTACGCTTTAGAAAATATCAATGTTGGTCTCTTAAGCTGACAATGATGACACCGTTATAGAACCTACAAGTCCTAATCTCAACGATATTCTCGTTCACTCTTTCAGAGTTACAGTTGCGAACCTGTGTGAGAAAGTCTAGTAGTTAAGCGCCATACGCTGTCTTTTTTTTATTGTGGTTGTTTAACCTTCGCAACATCTAAGGTCATATGACGGAGGGGACCTACAGCTTTACGTGAGATCTGAACCACGGGTCGCTACATAATCTGGGCGCGGAGGACGGTTTCCCATTCAACTACTACCCAGACCCAATGTCGCTTAACTTCGCTGATCTCCGGGAAGCGATGTTACGACATTGGCCACGACATAGTCCACGCTAAGTCTTATTAATAGTGACCAATAACTCGTTGGCTTTACACTATTAATTCAGGATTTAAGGTCCAATATTCATATTAATAATAGAACACTCAAAACTATTTGAAATTGGCGGTATTCTTTCGACTCTGAAAAGAAAATTCTTTTACATTTCTCAAATCTTTCTGTTACTCTTTCGACTCTTTCTGTTTTGAGCCTAAACATCCTTCCTTGAGGAAGTTCACCAAACTCAAAATAGAATCCCCAAGATTTATAAAATAGCCAGAAATATGTAATTCAAAATCTACTTTTAATCAATTTACAGTTCTTACATCCTCAACCACATCGAGTTCTACAAAAAAAAAAAAAAAGTTTATAGGAAGAAGATAGTTTTAAGTTTCGATTGGGTCAAATGATTTATATACGATATAATCTTACTGACATTGATTTAACATCGCTAATCTATACCACGGTTAAAACACTAGACCCGCTAACGACCTGAAACTACCATATTTAACAGAACTCAATTAATGATAATGATATATTGGCCAAAGAAGCAGTCAGATTTTGGAATTCTCTTCCTATAAAGACAGAAACCATCCCTTGTTCGTTTTCACAAAATAATTAAATAAATATTATCTAGGATATATCTATATATATATGTATACAGTTTAATAAAAAGTTAATTATTATTAGACTATTATTATCATTGTTATTATTATTATTATTATTATTATTATTATTATTATTATTTCTGCAAAATTCGTAAATAAATTTCAAGATACCCAAAGTAGGTCATTTTGCTAAAATTTAATTTCGAAATAATATGTAAGGTATACAGTATACAATTACGGGGCTTTATACCAAAGGATTTTATTTTTTTATTTTATTATTATAATTTTTTTACTTTTTTTTCTTAGTAGTGTGGAGCTGAGGGGCTGAGGGATCCTATTTGCATATTATGCTTCTTTAGTGTGGCACGAGAAAGCAGAAGAATTAATTCGGACTTTAATTTTTAAATTAACTTCGTTTATATTTCTTTCAAATGCTTTGAATTAATCTTTTTATATTCCTAGTTTACATAAGATAAGATAGTCCAGTGTATAAGCTTCGCGCCCCCTTCCCTCTCCCCTCCCACCTCCCAACTCTCTCTCTCTCTCTCTCTCTCTCTCTCTCTCTCTCTCTCTCTCTCTCTCTCTCTCTCTCTTTCTCTCTCTCTCTCTCTCTCCTTAACAGCCATTCTAATCTATCATGGTATACCATAAACATAGAGCGAGATCTATGATATATCCAGTTATCTTCATCCTTTAGTTACTCTTTAAAACGCTTTGCCACTTCCTAATAAAAAAATCAACATCTTCTATGGTCTGGATCTTGATCCTGATCCAAGAGTTTTATAGCACTTCTCAAATCCGTCCGTAATTAGTATAAGCTGCCTCTTTAACGAATTTTATGCTCTCTCTCTCTCTGCCTCTCATATATATATATATATATATATATATATATATATATATATATATATATATATATATATATATATATACAGGGTGTTCCTAAATTATCTTTCATAATTCCTTTAATTTACCTATAAATAAGAAAGACAATTTAGGAACACCCTGTATATCTCATTGCACCTCGTATACTTCCCAAAGAAGAAAAAAAAATCATTATGCCTTTACTCGTATATGCCTTTATTAAATATACGATATAATCATGATGTAACTTTCTTAACATTCCAAAATCCTTAATTAAAATTTAGTAAATATTTTACGAGTAATTTTTTCTTTAAAGAAGCTCTCCTGAGAAGGTCGCCACATATTAAAAGAATGTTTACGTCATAGAAACCGGTTGTACACTGTTGATAATAAAAAACGCATTAATAGCAGAGGGGACGGGATGTAAGTCAGAATTTGATGACGTTACACGCATTATAAAGGCGAATATCGTCCACGTGAATTAACTTTATGCGCATAAAATCAACACCTTCAATTGGGATACGGTTAATTGTATCGATAAAAAAAAAATTGTATTATTACCAATTTTTTTTTTCATAATTAAAAAAAATGTACATTATTTATTATATTCTTAATATATTAAATTCAATGCAGTTTACATAATGTTTATAAGGGTGATCCAGAGAAATGGGACCCAAAAGAAACCCCTGTAACTCTTAAAGTATAAGTCCTTTTATAAAATCATACGCATCATTCGAAAGAGGATAGTTACAAGTTTGTACAGGATTGTATAGGTTTTGACAATACAAGACAAGATAAGATACAAAACAAAATAAAAGTGTTAGTTAAAACTAACCCTTCAAGATGACTGCATGGACTGTGGAACAGCTGCGTTTCATAACTGAGCAATATTATGAGCATGGAAGAAGTGTAGTTTCAGCTCAAAGATCTTTCAAGACAAATTTTCAGATGTCAAAATCACCTTCTAAGAAAGTAATCCGTCGGTGTGTCAGAAATTTTTCCCTAACTGGCAGCATTGGAAAAAGAAAACCAACTGGAAGAGTGCGCACAGCAAGGATAGACGAGATCATTAACAGAACTCATGAAATTGTACAGGATAATCCTAACATAAGCATCAACGTGCTTCTCAGCTGTTAGGAGTTGGATATGGAACAACAACACACCGTATATTCAAGCAAAATTTAATGCTCTTTCCATATAAAATTCAAACAGTGCAACAACTAAACGATGGAGATTTCGCACGAAGACGACAATTCTGTCACTGGATCCAACAGAAGGTAAATGACACCACCAATTTTCTAGCAACTTTGATTATGTCAGACGAAGCCCATTTTCACTTGAATGGAACTGTAAACAAACAAAATTGTCGTTTCTGGGCAACAGAAAATCATTGAATATTACCGAAGTCCCGTTGCATAGTCAGCGTGTAACTGTTTGGTGTGGTCTTACTGCATCTCAGATCATAGGGCCGTACTTTTTCGAGGATTCCACCGGAAACACGGTCACTGTAAATGGTGATCGCTACGAAAAAATGTTGACCGATTTCCTTATTCCTAAATTAAGAGATCTTTGTCTAGAAAACCACTGGTTCCAACAAGACGGAGCTACCTGCCATACCACGAGGAACTGCATGGCAGTTTTGCGTCAAACGTTTCCAGGCGAGTTAATCTCAAGATTTGGAGACGTTGAATGGCCCGCAAGGTCTCCGGATTTTTCTCCCTTAGATTATTATCTCTGGGGATATTTAAAGAGTAGGGTCTACAGAAATAACCCAACGACCTTGCAAGAATTGAAGGCCGCCATCACAAATGAGATACAGGCCATACCACCGCACACTCTTGCAAAAGTGATGCAGAACTTACAAGCGAGAACACTGGAATGCTTGGCAACTAATGGAGCACATTTGAAAGGAGTCATTTTTAAAAATAAATATTTCATAATAAACTTGTAACTCTACTCTTTCGAATGATATATAGTTTTTATGAAAGGAATTAAATATTAAGAATATTTGGCTTTTTTTTATGGGTCCCATTTATCTGGATCACCCAGTATATATATACTGTATATATATATGTATATATATATATATATATATATTATATATATATATATATATATATATATATATATATATATATATATATATATATATATATATATATATATGTATATAAAATGTACATCCTTTACGTACATTTGTATGCTTTCTAGGCTAACCAAGAGAGTCAATCGATAAAACTTTACAGCAAAGTTAAAATACTTTGGTATAAATAACATTTACAAACATTCTCTTAACAGGAGACTTCAGTTTAAGAATAAGTCCTGTGACTTTGGAAGATGACGCTGAATTCCAGTGTCAAGTGACGGGTTGGAAGGACGTCAAAGGTGTGCGTTCTCAAACAGCTAAATTGACAGTCTACGTTCCACCTGAACCGCCAGAAATCGTACAAGGGTCGGTCGTTAAAACTACGGCCGGGGCTGGAGTCCAACTGGAATGTACTTCAAAGGGAGGAAAACCCGCAGCAGAGGTGAGAAAGTATATACTGTACATGCATGGTTAATTTAACCTTGTTATACGTACATAGCCATTTAAGTATGTTACAAAAGAATGGTTAAGGATGGGGATCGCGTGGCTGAATAACTCGTATGGTTTAGCTGCTACATAATTAACCAATTTCAACCATCTTGGTTGCTGTAACACTCAAAACAAAACGTAAATTTAGAATTTATAACTTTTTCTTGAAGGTACATTCTGAGAGAAGTTTTTCCTTCTTTTCGGTATCAAAACTTCTTCTTGTCAGATGATATAATAACTCCTTTAAATGATACATAACTTCTTGAGATAGAAGAGACAGGCTTTAAAACTTCTTTTTGGGAGTGATGTGAAACAAGACGTAATATTTCCACGTATAACAGAGGATTACGGGAACTCTTTGTTTACTCTGAGCCACCAAGTATTTTAAGCCTTGTTATTGTAACCCCTCACTATAACGAGAGGATTATATCATCATTATTTTATGAGTTAAGGTTCGATCCTTTGAGTAAAAGATGAATTCAGCGGAAGAGCAACGAACCTTCACCTCACTGCTTTTCTCTCTTCACTAACCAACTGTTCGGCAAAAATCAATAGGCATGTATACACGCATTAAACAGCCATCATTTCTAAAAAGTCTATAAACGAATTTTTAAAAAAAGAATTTGCAACGATGGGAAAAATTTTGGGAAAAATAATTCTGGAATATTTGTCAATCAACGTTAAAGGCCATTTGACATTTACACCAAACCAAATATCTAAATTTTAACACATTCAAAATGATTTTCTCTTTGATGTTTTTATTATAATTCGGTGACAATTCTATAATATAATTCTATAACAATTCTATAACACAGTTCTGTAATATAATTCTATAATGTAATTTTATAATATAATTCTATAATATAATTCCATTATATAATTCTATAATGTAATCCTATAATATAATTCCATAATATAATTCCATACTGTAATTTTATAATATAATTCTATAATATAATTCCATAATATAATTCTATAATGTAATTCTATAATATAATTCTATAATATAATTCCATAATATAATTTTATAATATAATTCTATAATATAATTCCATAATATAATTCTATAATTCACAATGTAATTTTATAATATAATTTTCTAACATAATTCCATAATATATTTATATAAGCATAGAATACAATTCTATAAAACTATAATAATTCAAAATATTCCTATAGAAATCTATTTACTATAATTATCTATATTTGAAAGTCTACAAATAACCCTCAACTTTCAACTTTCAACTTTCAATTGCACTGAAAATTACTTACAAAATAACTAAATAAATTATTAAATAAATAAATTTAATAATTGGCTCAAAACCGAATGAATTTCTTTCTCTAAATCAGGTGAAGAACCAGATTATATTGTACGTTGACATAGGAGGAATAATTATTGTATCTGCGGTATGATTTAGGTGCACATACGACATTTCACCAACAGGGTTTCCGGTTGTTTGCATATGCCCAAACACATTTTGCAGAAGACAAATAACAATTTCCGAAATCTTAGTTAAAGCTTAGCGTTCCTTTGCAATGTCACTTTCCTATTTCAGAAATTTGTCTTAGCCATCCTATTTATATATATATATTATATATATATATATATATATATATATATATATATATATTATATATATATATATATTATATAAAAGAAGGTGGACAAAAATAAATAGACATCGGTTTTTTATCCATAGTTTTTAATTTTATAACACAAGTCAATAAATAATAACACATTTATTGAATCAATATAATTAGAATCGTGTTGCTTTTGCCCTTTCCATTATGTGAAGCTAACACACACACACACACACACACACAACACACGTTCTGGAGTTTCAATATTGATGAGCTTTGCCATTCGTTCTTGAGGAAAATCATCGTGGCGTCTACTTACTTTTGTCAACTCTGTATATATATATATATATATATATAATAATACATTATATATATATAATATATATATATATATATATATATATATATATATATATATATATATATATTTATATATATATATATACGAAAATAGTTTGCGTTAAATAATGCTTCATAAACGCTATTTATTTTGCATAAGTTATGTGATAAAAAAAAAAAAAAAAAATTTATCCGTCGCTCCAAAATGCAAAATGAGTTATCTACAATGCATTTTAAAGCGTACATAATTTATATTTTCTTTCCCCAGGAATGGAACTCTACATAATAATAAAAAAAAGAATGCATTTATTTGTTTAAATTCAAATATATATTCTTAAAAAGAGAAATTCTGTAAATACACGTAATAATATATATATATATATATATATATATATATATATATATATATATATATCTATATATATATGATTCACATGTACCATAGTTTATAATTCTTATCTATTTAAAATGTGTATTTATCTTATATACAGTATATATATATATAATATATATATACTGTGTATATATATATATATATATATATATATATATATATATATATATATATATATATATATTATATACACAGGGCGTCCCAAAAAAATGTATACACACTTTAAATACTTATAAAGGCAGTGTTTATTAAAATACATTTCATTTTCAAAATGTAATAGAATCTACAGACATTATTTAATTGTTTTGTCAACGCCTGTTTTCAAACTGACGTCCGTTCTGGTCCAGGCACTGCTGATAACGCGAAGCAATGGAATCGCAAACATCACGAAACATTTCGTTTGGTATTTGTGTGCATTCTCGTTCAATGGCTGCTCTCAATTCAGCGACTGTTGCAGGTTTTATAGCGTAGACTTTGACTTTTAAGTATCCCCATAAAAAAAGTCTAGTGGTGTGAGGTCTGGTGAACGCGGAGGGTATTCTACGAAACCCCTTCGTCCAATCCACATCCACATCGTGCCAAGTACCACTCGCAATACTCCACTCTTCGGTCCGGATCATCATTCATTAATAGCATGGACTAATCTTGGAATGTAACTTTTCCATTGACAGCGCTTCAAAATGCGTTGGACAGACGATTCTGAAATTCCTACCTCACGACTCGCTTGCCGCACAGATTTTCTTGGACTTTGGTGATACGTTTCCAGTACTCTTTCTTGCTTTGTGGGCTTGTCGATGTCCGTGGTCTTCCGGAACGCTTCTTGTGGACATTCTGAACAGTTCCATCGGCTTCAAACTTATCTCTAATTCGAGTGATGGTAAGTCGCGTTGGTGGATCTGTTTGAAACTCCCTCCTAAACTGTCTTTGCACTTCAACTGCGTTTTCACACTTCCAGTAGCATTTTAGAATGAATTTCCTTTGTTCAAAGCTTAGTCTGACTGCCATTATTAATTCTAATGGGATTAACTTGGAAAGAAAGAAACATCAATTGAGCTATCAGCTGTTAAAGTGTGTATACATTTTTTTGGGACGCCCTGTGTATATATATATATATATATATATATATATATATATATATATATATATATATATATAATATATATGATTCATATACAGCATGACTGGGATTCATATATATTCAAATTCAAATATTTTACTGTTCTTAAGAAAGGAAAGAGGGAATAAAATTACGTGATTTATGCAAGTACTTATGTATTTAATAATTTACATCTACCATTCACAAACATTCATATCTACCTTATCTACCTCATTCATTGGATTCATATTTACCCATTGGATTCATATTTACTGTAGTATGGTACAGTAAATATGAATTTTATATAAATAATCCATACCTAACTCATTGGCTTTATATTTACTGTATCATGCGCGGGATTCATATTCACTTCATAGGATTCATATTCACCTCATATGATTCATATGCACCATACACAGGATTCATATCTAAATAGCAGTTTTTCATACACAAACTAAAACTGTCAGGTAAAAAAAGACTTTTGTACACTGTCAGTTCAATTCTTCTCTGGTATTTCGGAAAATGTCCACTCAAATGGAATGACTGTTTAAATAGTAATAATAATAATAATGATGATAATGATACTACTACTACTACTACTATTACTACTACTACTACTACTTCTACTACTACTAATTATTATTATTATTATTATTATTATTATTATTGTGATAAAACAAAGCTGAATTAAAATGAATTTAAAAGAATCCTTTGCCTCAGAATGTAGATAAATGAACGTTTTAATAAAAGTAAGGAGGGGGGAGAGGGGGGGGGACTCTTTTAAAAGCTTGGAAAAAAAAAAAAAATCTTTTTGATATGTCGTTAAATATATTATCGTCCTTTCCTGGTTTTGTTTATCTATTCATTTTTTTCCCAAAATTATATAAAAAATTGTTTGTAGCATTTTATTTAAAAGAAAACATAGCAAATAATACATAGTTTAAAAGAAATATTTCTCACAAACTTAATAAATTATGTATCTAAATTGAATTTAATGTCTCCCATTGGAGGATTAGATACACAGGGGATGTGTAACCTTTTACCGTTAAAAGAAAACTAAGATACAAAAGAATTATCAATTCCGAGTAAAAAAACAGCCATAGTTGGTATTATGATATAAATAAGTATTTTTCTATTTATCTATCTGTCCATTTATCTATTTATCTATCCATATATCAGTTATATATATATATACTAAAAATAATAACCACAATTGATATTATAAATAAGTATTTTATCTATTTATCTATCTGCCCATTTATCTATTTCTCTCTCTCTCTCTCTCTCTCTCTCTCTCTCTCTCTCTCTCTCTCTCTATATATATATATATATATATATATATATATAGTTAATTAGTTAGTTAATTTGTTACTTTGTACAGAAACAAGTATCAAGCTTGTTTTTGAGTAGCGTCTTATCGGAATAAATCCCCATTTAGATACAATGGCTAGATGGCTCTGGTCGAGTTATTTTAGAAGGGGTGAAATTCACCAAAGAGCTCCTGAACGACGGACATCGCTACGACTCGAGGTCAACCTTAACGTTTATCGCGGGGAGAGAACATCACAATGGAGTATTCACATGCACTGCTACCAACCCTGCTTTGCATCAGTCGCTTAAAACTCAGGTATTTATGAGTCATATATATATATATATATTTTTTTTTTGACAGAGAGAGAATAGTATCAAAGAAAGAATATATATATATATATATATATATATATAATATATATATATATATATATATATATATATATTGCTGAAGTAATTCATTTCCACATTTTATATATCTGAGGAACTTTTTTTTTAAATATTTATTTACGATATACATTTATAAAACAACTTTTCAAATATTTTATCCTTCTTTTAATTTATTAGTATCATAAATTTTAAAAATTTCAAATAAATGAATTCATTATTTTTTATTGTTTATTACCTCCACTTATAAAACTTTCAGTAGGAAAACAGTTTACAAAAAGTATATATTTTTCCTATATTATATATATCCCTGTACTATTTTTCTTAAAAATTCCTAAAAAGGTTAAACGCATAGTAAGCGTAATTTTTTTAGGTAGGTTAAACAGTGGTTTGAAACTCCGTAGATTTATTTCAAATATATATATATATATATATATATATATATATATATATATATATATATATATATATATATATATATATATATATATATATATATATATATATATATATATATGTATATATATATATATATGTATATATATATTATATATATATTATATAACTTGATTAACTTTGGTTTTGCTTCCTTCCGAATTGTTCATTCTGATGGAGGTCAAGCTTGTCACTCCACCTTAGACCTACAGTTTAGCGTGGAATCCGAATCACACCACACCAGCAGCCCAGCGTTTTAACCAATAGGCTACCCAGATTACGCATTTATCTAGCAACCAGTTTTTTTATTGTGTGGAAGGATGAACATATGGGGTTTGCTGCGTAGTCAACGATGCTAACCACTGCACCACCGAGGCGCATATATATATATATTCCCCTAATATTTTCTAGAAAAATCTCTAAAAACGTTAAATGCATAATAAATCGTTTTTTTTTTTCTAAGTAAGTTAAACACTGGTTCCAAAATCCGTAGATTTATTTCAACTTTATTTCTGTGTTAACTGTTCTTCGTTATTTAATCAAGGTTCGATTGGAAGTGACGTTTCCACCGCAAGTTAGCATTATCCATAACAAGGAAGACGGATACAAGGAGAAGGAAACAGCCATTCTCACATGCACAGCTACCGCTAATCCAAACAACCTTTCATTCAGGTCGGTGTTTACAAGTTATGAGAAGGAAATTTCAGATTTCAGCTGGCTTGCTTAAACACACACACACACACACACACACACACACACACACACACACACACACATATATATATATATATGTATATACTGTATAAGGTTTATAACGAAGGTTTTAGTTATTATATATTATTACAGAATATATTTGGGGACCCCTTTTCTGAAGCGTATTTAATGTAAAAACGTAGGATTATCTTCATTTCAAAGTGTTAAATATTAAATATTTAAAAATCAATTTAAAATATGATTTTAAAGTTTAACGTTTATATTTCATAATACAGTAGATAGCTAATATATATATATATATATATATGTGTGTGTGTGTGTGTGTGTGTGTGTGTGTGTGTGTGTGTGTGTGTGTGGTGTGTGTGTGTTTTATAGGAGTAGACTGTACACACCAATCGAGCAGGGAAGTACTCCGGGGAAGACGAGGAGTGCTGGAACTCCCGTTTCTCCTGTCACTGTCCTTCTTAACTGATCTCTCTCCGTGTCTCATCTACTCTGTGAGCAGTCCAG
>JAJOZX010002272.1:432500-440000 GCA_023014485.1 Bathynomus jamesi | reverse complement strand
TTTTTTAAAAAAATTTATTATAACCCTATTAAAAAACTTAATTAAAAACTAAAATTTTTTTTTTTAATTTATTCACGGGTGTCACGTGATTAAGTGTAGGTTTTTATTCCATTGTGTCATTTAATCCTATACCCTGTATCATTTGAAATAAAACTACTTAAATTTACGTGATACAGCTCAATTATTATCGCTAGGTTTAAGTACACAAAATAAGGAAAACTGTGTACTCACACACACACACAGGCGCGCGTATTAAGAATCCTTTTACGCACACGGATATGTTGGTGTATGTATATACATACAGGGTATTCTAAAATTACTTAATAAACTTTCATATGAACGCAATATCTTTACAAAAACTACGCAATATTTAACAATTGTATTTCAAATAAAGCAACAATAAGAAAAGCGACAATAATTGTTTATTTTAGATGTTCAAAGTGTTTTCCTTCAACTTGAACGCATTGTTCACAATGTCCGACAACTGCTCGACAGCTATATAAAAGTTTACAAGGTAATTTTAGAACACTGTGTGTGTGTGTGTGTGTGTGATATATATATATATAGAATTTAATCATGTACGTAAACACTTTTGGGTTCTGAATTGAGGAATGAACTGCTCATAAGGTAATAATTAAGTTTTTAGGAAATCGATAATTCAGCTAAAATTAAATAATAATTACACTTAGCATGCTATTATGATTACGAGTTCAACCAAAGTTAGCCTCTGAAGTCGCCGTTACCATGGTAACTCCTTCTTTTTTCTACTTGCGTATATACAGGTGCGAGTGGCTAATATTTGGACTAGCATTATTTCTAAAAATGGTGTGTGTGTGTGTGTGTGTGTGTGTGTGTGTGTGTATATATATTCATTCCACGTGTTTTAATTGTGAAACTCATCCCATATATATTATATATATATATATATATATATATATATATATACAGGGTGGCGCAAAAATCGCGTATCATAGGAATTTTCAGTGTTGATTATAATTTTTTTTTTCTTTTAGGTAGGGGATGGCTGCGAAATTAACAATAGACGAGAGGATGAGCTTGGTTTTAATGTATGGAATTTAAATTCTGTACCGATTCATCGATTTGTTGTACCTGGTATTCCATACATTAAAACCAAGCTCACTCTCTCATCTATTGTTAATTTCGCAGCCATCCCATACCTAAAAGAAAAAAATAATATATTATAATCAACACTAAAAATTCCCATGATGCGCGACTTTTGCGCCACCCTGTGTGTATATATATATTATATAGATATATATGAATAGAAACGACATAAGTATTAAGGAACGTCTCTGCACACGAGGAGGAGAGATAACGAATAAATGAAAAATGAGGCGAACCGCCGGGAATCGAACCCAGGGCCTTAATCACTGAGGTGATTAAGTGAGGTCCGTAGCATAATGGTAGCGCGTCCAACCGGCAATTGGAAGGCCCTGGGTTCGATTCCCGGGCGGTTCGCCTCATTTTTCATTTATTCGTTATCTCTCCTCCTCGTGTGCAGAGACGTTCCTTAATACTTATGTCGTTTCTATTCATTTATATACTGCGCGGTCATTGCAGTTGTATGCATATATATATATATATATAAAGATTAAGCTTAAATTTGAAGAAAGGTTCCACCCTTTTACATGATAAACGCTCTATTTATTCACCCATTCAGGGTACGAGCAACTCGCAGTATCATTGCCAAGTACATGACAATGCACTGATAATGTACTCACAATGTACTCACAAGGCTTCCTTACGTGGTTTATCACCAATGGAAGCAACAATGTTTTGTGTCACCACAATCAACGTGTGGTCAACAATCAGTGCGTCTCTAGTTTGCACTGGAGACACTCGTGCCTCTATCGATCCGGGTGCATGATTGTTCAGGAACAATATGCACCACAACTTTGTGTTTCCTTCCAAAGGCGATGAAACTGTACCCGTTTCAGTCAACAAGTACATTTATATCACCTCAGGTTTGCTCTACACAAGCCGTATAAGGTGTCCATAAAGTCATAAAATAAAATCGAGCATCAGAAGCAAACTATACCAAATACAGTTTGTTTATTTCTATAATAATACTGCGTTTGATGATCACCTTATACAGTAAGCCCTCATCCAACGTGTGTTTGTCCAGCGTGAATTTGCTTATACACGGAAAAATAAGTGCGAACAATTATTTGCCGAAAGCGGAAAATTTGATTATACACGGTCCGCCAAACACGCTCTAATACAATAGTACTGTACACGTGCCAATGCGCACTCTAGTGTTTTCTCCTACACTCTCCAACACTCCCGCGTCTCCCTCCCTCTCGCGTCACCCCTCGCATCACCCTTTGTCTCAGTGAAATTGTGTTGGATTGTTTTTGTCGTATTTTGTCGGTTTTGCTATTACCCTTAGACAGCAGTATGGCACCCAAACGTAAAGCATCTACAAGTGATAGTGAAGAGAAGAAAAGTCGTAAGGTTATGACATTAGCTGAAAAAATAAAGATTCTAGATAAGTTGCGTGGTGGTATGAGCATAACATCACTTGGCCGTGAGTATCATGTGAATGAGTCTACCATACGCACCATCCGAAAGAGTGAAGAAACGATACGTGCTATTTTCATTTAATCTATTTTTATTTATCATATGTAAATATCATTTTGTTTATGATTTTATTATGTTCTTATTTCCTATACCGGGTGTTCCACTTAAAACCGGCCCGCTGGAGTACGCTGGAGTACTCCAGCGGGCCGGTTTTAAGTGGAACACCCGGTACAATATAGGTAAGGAAATTCATTTACGCGTGAATAAAAAATCTACATATCTAAGTATTAATGGGAGACTTTACGCGGCCGCGTTCACGTATCGCCATTTATCCCATAAGGTATTAAGTTTGTCCAACGCGGATTTACCTAACGCGCCGTTCTCGAGGAACCTAACCCCCGCGTTGGACGAGGGTTTACTGTATATATTTTTTTAGGCAGGAAGGAGGGACCCGCTCCCCACAGCAGAAGAAGGAGAGAGACAAAATCAAGATTCAAAGTTTTCGAGATACCTGGACCTGGACGCTCTATGTTTGAAAGATTGGAGGTCATAAACAGGGGGAAAGATGGATTGGGGAAGATTGTTCCACCGTTCACCTTATACCGATTAACCTTTGCATTAGAAAGTTGGACAGAAAAGGCATGATAATATGTCGAAAGTCTGATAGTGCGTGTTCTCCTTAAAGGAGGAGGCATGCAGTTAGACAGTTCGGAAGAGGAGTGTCCGTTATAATAGCGATAGTGAAGAGAAAGTGAGGCAACATTGCGGTGAAGAGAGAGAGAGAGACTGAAGACTGTCAGTAAGAGGAGGGGAATTGACGAGAAGTAAAGCCTTTGATTCCACCCGGTCAAGAGGTCGGTGTGGATTGAGCCACCCCACACATGAGAAGCATACTCCATACAGAGACGGACAAAACCCCTGTACAGAGACAGCAACTATATATATATATATTAGAGTTGCAATAATTATATTCGCATGGTTAATTCCATGGCAGTAAATATTAATTAAAAAAGAGAAATGTAATTAATTATTCCCACTAATCCTCATTAATTATAATTACAGATGGTACAGAGGGGGCAAACTCGTGTCGAATGCCAACCAAACTAAATTAGTCGTTGAAGATGTCACTAGAGATGCAAATCTTGAGGACATTACGTGTGAGGTCTCCAATGAAGTTGGAACATCTAAGAAAATAACAAGATTAGCAGTGCACTGTAAGTATTTGCTTATATATTTATTTATTTATTTATTTATTTACTGTATTTATTGAAAGAGAGAAAGAGAGAGAGAGAGAGAGAGAGAGAGAGAGTCCTGGTTATAATCTTCAACTATGCGGTAAGTCTACCTCGGTTTGTTTTTAGTGTAACAAAGTTAAATCGTTTATGCTACACTAACATTAGTTGGATTAACCATATATCGGTTGGTTGGTAAATAGTGGTTAGCCATGTATTTTGGTTGTTGCAACCAAGCATTTTTTCTGTGCGTGTGAAAACCGATGTTTCTTTACATCTTGTCATTTAATCATGGTACAATTTCGGAAAAAAGTTCACCTACAAACATAATATTTCTAAAAAGCATAAAAAATTAATAATTTGTAATAAGTCTGTTCTTTTTGGTGTATTGGTTAAGATTGATGGATTATTTAACCGTCTTCGCAACATCTATATGTAAAGTTCATATGATGGAGGAGACCTACAGCTTTACGTGAGATCCGAAACCAAAGGTCACTATATCATCTGAACCCAAAGGACGGTCCCCCATCCAATTACTATCAGACCCAATGTTGCTTAACTTCGCTGATCGACGGGAAGCGGTTACGACAGTGGATATTTTTTATTTTTGTGACTTATAGAATTGTAAAGAGAAAAACTATCATTAGTGATTAGTAATTTCTTATGATTTTTAAAAATTTTATTTTTCTAGTCGGACTTTTTTCTCGAAACCGTAGTGACACTTTTCGTTTTTCTTTCAAAGACATGACACATTTAGACGCTATAGATATCGTATCACAGACAAGTGCCCATAGCTTAAGTGGTTAACGCTGTTTCCCTAATCGAAGTGAAAAAGACGGAAGTCGAGGGTTCGACTGCCTTTGGTACTGGCTAATAATAATCCAGGATTTAACGCAATGGCCCGCATTAATCTGGTCTGGGCGTTGTGCCAGTTTTTGGCCTTCCTGAATAATGATGATTATTATTATGCCCATCAAAGGAAATGTTTTCAAAACTCTCGTACAGTGAAAGGTTTTCCTCTTATGAAAGCAAAACACTTTCATTCTCTCGCGTGTATCGCGCATTTCCCCATAACATATTCCATTTTCATTTTCCCTCTTCCTCTAAATTCTGGGGCTGATAATCTCTTTGCAAATTTAAATTTTGGGTACTTGTTAAAATTTAGGGGCAACTCGGAGCAAATTGAATTAGAATATTTACTCGTAAATAAGCGAACATAGATAAACCTTAGGGTTTCGCCAGACGAATATTCGTAATTACTCCTTTTCCTTGTAAAGTTGAACGAGAAACTGCGATGTAAAAATATTTCAATGAATATTTTGGATTCAGCCATGATGAAAAATTAGTTACATTTTGTGGATTCAGACATGATGAAAAATTAGTTACATTTTTTATAAAATCCATAATTACATACTTTTTTAGTAAAAAATTATCGCGCGATACTCTCGGCACTATTATTTGCTAAATAACGATAAATAAGATTGTTGAATAAGAGAAGTCCCCTCCGCCACCACGGAGGACATACACAATACACGATTACGAACACAATTAGGTAGACCAGCATGAGTGGATCCTAGGGTCTTTGTTGGTCTGAAACATTATAACATTATAACATTATTATATAGCTTTGTGTTTAAATTGAGGTTAAAGAATTTTGTGGGAGGGTTTTTTTACGCAATATACAGGGTGAACCACAAATATGTAGCAACGTATTCGAGCGTTTTTCTGTTTTCTTCTTTTTTCGAATAGAATCCCGTGAACCATTGAGCTACAACTCCTTTGCTGCTATTTCACTATTTTATTTTGGTGACGCCAAATGATTTTATCCAGTCTTAGGAGACTGGCTAATGTCAGACGATTTTATTCAGTCTTCGGAAATCTCTATTAATTTAAAGATTAAGAACAGGTATAAAACACTGTACCTGTTTGCATTATAGGTACATATAATACCCAAACAAATAATAATAATAATAATAATAATAATAATAATAATAACAGCAACAATAAAAAGCGAAGTTTTAGCCAAAACTATATGTCCATCCTCAAGTACGAACAAAGAGAAAGGGTCAAGATGAGTATAGACGATACTTATTACCATTTCAGACCATAATCTTTGCGCTTAAAATTAGGCAAAATCTAGACGAAATTCACCATAAAATCTCAATTTTTATCTGAGGAAGCCTATAATTCTTACCTTCTCAAAGATAAATTCTAAGTTCCATGAAAAAGTAGTATAATCACCCTATTGGCCAGACGCTGAAAGCAAACATTATGTAAACAAGTCTTTGAGTTTAAAATTTATGGTCGTGTACCACGCATACAAATTACGAATCGAATAAATATTCCGTATACAGTATATATGTGTGTGTGTGTGTGTGTGTGTGTGTGTGTATGAAATATTTACACAAGTGTATACCACCCACATTTTGAATAAAATTTCCAGCAGCAATAAACATTAAAGAATTCCTTAACAAACACCATATAATATAATCATTTTAGAAGTGTGTGTTGTGTGTGTGTGTGTGTGTGTGTGTGTGTGGTGTGTGTCAGTTGTGGTGGGAGCGGTAGTGCTCTTTACACTTAGGTAAGATCCTTTTTTGTAATCGAAAGTTGATTCTATACCGCTATTAAGAGGCCTTTCTACCTGACTCTTCACTCATAGTCCTATTTCCGAATTTCTTCATTCTGTACACACACATACACACACACACACACACACATACACACATACACTTCTGAAATAATTTTATTATTTATATATATATATGTATGCAGAGAGAGAGAGAGAGAGAGAGAGAGAGAGAGAGAGAGAGTTAATTTCTTCCATTCTGGTTATAACGTCTCTTTTATTTATTTGTATAATTTTTAAATCTTTTTTTTTATTATTTTTTTAGTATTTCATTCTTTTCATCTCAACCGAACGCTCAAACAAAAATAACAAAACTCTTATTCAAAACAAATACTCCAAGAATTTTATTTAAATCCAATATATATATATATATATGTGTGTGTGGTGTGTGTGTGTGTGGTTTCTCTCTCTCTCTCTCTCTCTCTCTCTCTCTTTCTCTCATTCTTCCTTCTAGCAATTGCTTTACGGATGTATAATTTTCTACATTCCTCCACACTCGATTTAGTCTTCTTTCAATGTATTTTTCTAAAGAAAAAAAAAAAAAAAAGATAGTGGAAACCGAATGACGAGAGAACACGCTAAAGAATACCTGAAATCCCCTCCAGGAAGAAACCGAAAGCGGAAAACTATATGGTTGTATCTACGATATTGACTCTATGTATGTACAAACGGCATGTATACACACCGTACATAAACGCGTGTGCGTATGTGTTATGTATGTGTGTGTGTGTGTGTGTTCCCAAAATGAGGTTATACAAATCGATATATGACATCACAATATCGACTCTAGTCTGCATGAACGGTTTAGGTCTACCCTGTATATAGATGTATATAAAGGTGTGTTTTAAGTGTAATTATAAGCGACCATGTTTGCTAATCTTTTCATGTTATCACGAATCACGGGCGTGATTTCATGCGATACTTTTCAAACAGAGAATCTGCTCCGACAAATAACTCTACTCGCCGAAATTGCATGACCAAAAAATTATGACCAAAAAAATAATTACTTTCGTTTTAAACTTTAATTATATAATAAATATATTTTTTAATTAATTATTATAGTGAGATTAAAGCAAATAGTAATTTACTTCTAAGTGG
>JAJOZX010002272.1:357500-427500 GCA_023014485.1 Bathynomus jamesi | reverse complement strand
ATAGGAAAGATGGGGCAAAAATTCATCGATAATCGATGGAGCTTTTAGGCTCTCTCTCCCATTTTCATTTTACTTTCAATTCTGTGACCTTTTCTAACCATGGTTATTTTTACCTTTTCTTTTATTTTTACCTTTTCTTTTATTTTTACCTTTTTTTGATATATCATAAATATATATTTTACCTTTTTTTTAAATATTTTTTGTCGATTTGTTTTTCTTTTTAAGTGACTGAAGAGCAATTGGAAATAGAGAATTATTTTTTAATGGTATATATAAACTATTAAAAAAATATTATATATATATATATATATATATATGGGTTGATCGCATGTCGATCCTGAACCGTCGTTCAAACTCAACAAAAGTAAGTAACATATTTGTCTATCGACATGTCATAACCCATAATTTACTAAATGTTTATATTAAATTAATTTCCAAAATTAATTGTATAACAAAAAAAAAAATATATATATATATATATATATATATATATATATATATATATATATATCGACATCGACGTGGAAACGACCAGCATATAGGAAAACTGAACACGGAATTTAGAAACCCGATAAATGTTTTATACACAAATATTCAAGGCCTCTACACGGACCATGCAGGCTGCAAATTATAATACTTACAGAATTTAGCTACCGAATCCAGCATAGATATTATATGCCTAACGGAAACACACTTGCATAAATGCGAAAAAGGCTGTGAAAACTGCATCGAGGATACTGAAATAGCATTGCTGAACTACAACATACACAGAGCAGATAGAGTGGCTAGACGAGGGGGAGGGTGTTCCATCTACGTGAAAACACATACACATGTGAAGTGAAGGTAAACAAATCAAACAGCACAGTCGAAGTTATTATATTAGAAGTAAAAGAACTGAACCTAACCATTATGAACATCTACAGACCACCAAACACCACAAAAAGTGAATTCCAATTTGCTAAAAATGAAATAGAAAACATTAAAATTACTTGACATTCCAGCAACAAATATTCTAATTTTCGGAGATTTTAATTTCCCATTAATATCATGGAAGAAAAATGGCGAAGTTATATATGTTTAGAAGCTTCATGGCAACATTACTAAAGACGATAGAACCCAAGCAACAATGCTATTAGATATTATGGAACATTACGCCCTTACTCAGGAAATCTGTGAAGCCACGAGAAAAGAGAACGTTTTGGATTTAATCTTGACAAATAACAACGAGATAATAATAAATAAAAAAGTAACGCACACAAAGTTCTCCGACCACAACCTCATCGATATACAATTGAAGTTAGCACCCAGAGGTCCGAAAACGCATCCTAGAGAGGCAGATGGAATATTTGAAGGCTTAAACATAAATTCAAAGACAGTAAATTGGGAAAACGTAAATAAAGATTTAAAGGAGGTAAATTGGGAATTGCTACTTCACGAGAAGACTCCACAAGAAATACTGTGGATAATAGAGACTGAAACCAAACCTATAATACTGAAACATATTCCAGAGACAGAAAAGAAAATGTAGTAAGCTCGAGAGGAAAATCAGGACACTATTCAGGCAACGAAGACAAACCGTAAAACATCTCCACAGATGCAGAACTGATGCAAAAAGACTCAAACTAGAGAGGAAACTTGGCGAAATAGAAATGGACCTAAAGCAAACATTCATACATAAGACAAACGAGGAGGAAAACAAGGTAGCAGAAAACATAAAAAGAACCCAAAATACGTTTGCGAAAAGGAAAATGCAACGTAAGGAGAGTATTGGTCCGTTGATAGAGGTGGAGGCCAAATACACAAATGACCCGAAAGAAATAAGCGAACTGCTTAGGGAACAATTTAACTCTGTGTTTAGCACCCCTAAGTCCGAGATGGAAGTGTAAAACCCAGACGAATTTTTCGACACAGATACAAATCAACCAAGAACAAATTCCGGCACAAACCTATTAATGGACTTCGAGTTCACGGAAGGAGATATAATCAAGCTTTATCACAGATGTGAGACAATTCAGCGCCAGGGCCAGACACATGGAGTGCCACGTTTCTGAAGAAATGTAAAGCGAGTATTGCCAAACTGCTATACTTACGATGGAAGAAATCACTCGACAGAGGACAAATTCCACTCCCCTTAAAGAACGCGAACATTGACCCCCTATTTAAAGGTAGTAACAGAGCAATGTTCAATCATTATCGGCCAGTGGCTCTCACCTCACACCTTATAAAGTGATTTGAACGTATAATTAGAGGTAAAACTACCTACTACCTACAAGAAAAAGCCCTATACAACCCAAATCAACATGGAAGATCATGCCTATCACAGCTGCTAGACCACCAGTAGAAAATACTGGAAACATTGTGTCGAGGACAAAGCATAGATGTACTGTAATATATACAGACTTTGCTAAAGACTTCGATAAATGTGACCATGGAATCATAGCACACAAACTTAAGAATACAGGAATTACTGGAAAGCTAGGAAGATGGATATTTAATTTCTTGACGCAAAGAACACAAAGAGTGGTGGTAAACGGAGTTAAATCGGAAGGTGACATAAGAAAATTACAAAACGACATTGAAACATTATCCCAGTGGACAGAAGACAAAAATATGAAATTCAACGAAGGAAAATTCCAACTTCTAAGATATGGTAATAAGAAGGAGCTGCAGAATAAAGGTACAAAACTCTGCAAGACAAACAGATAACACCAAATCCACAAGTCAGGGATCTTGGAGTAATAATGTCGTCGGATACAGAATTCAGAGAGCACTATAACATCAAAATTACAACGGCTAGAAAAATAATGGGAATCATCTGGAGGAGCTTCCGCAGCAGAAAAGCAACCATCATGCTCAAATTATGGAAGAGTCTAGTCCGACCAATAATTGAGTATTGCCCATTACTCACAATCCCATACAGAAAACGAGACATTGCGAACAGTGAAGCCATACAAAGGACTTTTACGTCTAAGATAGAAGAAACGGAAGGTGAAGACTACTGGTCTCGACTACAATCCCTGAAACGCTACTCTCTCGAAAGAAGGCGAGAGCGGTACACAATAATATACATATGGAAAATACTTGAGGGCTTTGTCCCTAACCTTAGAAATGAAAGAGAAACAAACTGGAATGAGAGAAGAGGCAGATTTTGTACAGTCCCAGTTGCTGTGGGACAGGGGGGCCATGAAAACGAGGATGAAAAATTCCCTCAGAATATGAGGCCCAAAGATTTTCAATGCCCTACCGAGAGAAGTAAGGAATCTCCAGCACACCGACCTGAATAACTTCAAGGACCAGCTGGACAGATTCCTGTGCAAAGTCCCTGACCAGCCATGAGTGGCTGGCTACGAAGACAGGAGAAGATCAGTTCAGACAGCAATTCTCTCCTTCACCAAATCCCACAAATGAGGCTGGATGCTGCAGCGGGGTCGACCGCAGATCGATCCTGAACCGTCGTTCGAACTCACACAAAGTAAGTAAGTGTATATATATATATGTATATATATATATATATATATATATATATATATATATATATATATATATATATATATATATATATATATATATACATATATATGGAACCTACCAGTACGGGAGAAAATGCTACTACCATCATCTCCCGACAAGTTCAAAGGACAAAGAACACGTCTCAAATGACAACAGAAGGAATGTGAGAAAAAAAAATATGTACCCAAATAGCAAACAAAACACAAATAGCACACAATTTTTTTTCAACAACTCGGACACAATACGGCTGCTAAGTCTTATACAGAACATGCAGCTGACACAGCTGGGAACCCTCGAGCCTGACCGCTACATGACAAGAAGCTACCAGAACAGGTAGGCGGGAACGGATCCATCTCGGAGGACTACAAGGCTACAAAACACGCGACACCAAAGGATAACACACTTAAAATGCACAAGGGGCAATGCAAAACAAAAAACATAAACATTGTCCAGGCAAATATTCAAGGAATAAAACCGAACAATTCACTAAACAAAGTTTCGACCTGAAAGGTTTTATGGACGAAACAAGGGCGGACATCGCATGGCTCACAGAAAAAAGTCTTAACGATTGCAAAGGAAACTGCGATAACTGCGAACACTGTATCGATAAGAAAGAATTGCATATCGATGGATTCAACTTACTGAGAGCGGATAGAACAGCGAGACATAAAGGTGGCTGTGCTATTTATATACATGAGAGGCATATGATAGAAACGGTAATAAGTAAATCCAACAGTTTCGTGGAAACCCTTGCAGTGAAAATAGATAAACTAAACGTGGTACTGATAGTCATCTATAGACCTCTAAACTCTCCAAATAAAAAATTTTTGGATGCCATTGATGATATCAGAACCCTAATAAAGTCCGTAAACTCTCCGTCCACTAATATAATACTCTGTGGCCATTTTAATTTCTCATTTATAAAATACAAAAAGATGGGTAGGAATATATTTATACAGCAAGATAAGGGGGGCACAAGAGAGGACCAGGAGCAAGCAAAAATGCTGATGGTTCTCACAAACGAGTTTATGCTGACACAGAAGATAACAGAAAATATCAGAAAAAATAACTGCCTAGATTTGGTATTCACAAATAACACTAACTTGATTGCGGATATAAAAATAACTCCAACTATTATCTCGGACCACAATATAATCGAGTTATCAACAAATATGGCGATAACTTTGAAAGACAATACACCTACGGAAGTAAGAAGCAAATGTGGGGCTTTTAACTTAAACTCCAAGACGATAAATTGGGACGAAATCAGATCACACATGGCCCAAATAGAGTGGAGAACAGTTTTCGAGAATAAAACAACTGAGGAAATGCTAACAACCTTGGAAGAAAAGACGCTGAGAATTTTGGAAAAATATGCTCCGAAAGCACAGCCAAAAGGAAAGAGGAACTGGCTAGAGAGGCAAACGAGAAGAATATTCCGCAAAAGAAAGAGAGTAGCGTCGAAGTTAGCTAATTGCGGAGACAACAATACCACGAAAGTAATACAAGAAAAACTAGAGAGAATCGATTGGGAAATACAAACTCTGATAAAGGACCATACAGAGAGGGAAGAGGAAAAGGCGGTAGAAGCAATAAAGGAAAATCCAAAATACTTCTATAGCTATGCGAAAAGGAAAACAAAAACGCATACTACTATCGGGCCCTTAAGGAAAGAAAATAATGAACTAACAGACGATCTAAAAGAAATATCTGAAACATTGAGAGCCCAATATGAATCGGTCTTCAGTACCCCAAAAAGTAACAAAGTGATACCTGACACAGATGCATTCTTCAAAGAGAAATTGCAAGGAGAATGTATAACAGACTTTGATTTACCCCAGAAGATGTAGCGAGAGCTATAGGACAAATGAAATCACATTCAACTTCAGGTCCGGACAAATGGAACGCACTATTAATTAAAAATTGTAAAAATGAAATAGCTACACCCTTATACTGGATATGGAGATCCCTAGACGCTGGGGAAATACCGAGCATCTTGAAAAGAGCAAATATCGTCCTTATTTATAAAAGCGGGGATAGATCTCAAGCAAAGAACTATAGACCAGTGTCCTTGACGTCCCACCTCACCAAAATATTTGAAAGAATAGTCAGAGAGAAAATCTATGACTTCTTGGAGACAGTGGAAAGATTCAACGAAAATCAATACGGATTCCGATCAGGAAGATCATGCCTATCACAACTTATAGAGCATTATAACAAATTAACAATGTCCTAGATGCACTTGAAGGCAATGAAAACTACGATGTCATATACACAGATTTTACTAAAGCTTTCGACAAATGCGATCATGATCTAATAGCACATAAAATGAAACATATGGGAATAGCAGGCAAAGTGAGAAAATGGATCTACAACTTCCTCAGAAAACGACTACAGGTGGTCAGAATTCAAGGTGTATCATCATCAGAATCAGAAGTATGCAGCTCAATACCCCAAGGTACAGTGCTGGCTCCACTCCTGTTCATTATTATGCTAACAGAAATAGACAGCGGAGTAAACAGCAAGAGTATAGACGATACAAAGATCGGCAGAAAAATCAGCGATGCAAACGAAGTAGAGGCCTTGCAGAGGGACACAAACAAAATATACAAATGGTAAGAAGAAAACAATATGACATTTAACACAAAGAAATTTCAGCTCTTGAGATATGGTAGAAAAGAGGAACTTAAAAAGACTGCATATTATGCTCCAAATAGACAAGAAATTCAGAGAAGCACGAAAGCGGTTGACTTGGGGGTAATGATGACCGATGATGCCAAATTCGAGATACAAAATCAGATAGCAATAAACAAAGCAAAAAGAGTCGCGGGACAGGTACTAAGAACGTTCAAAAGAAGGAACAAGACAGTAATGATTCCCCTGCTGAGAACACTGATCATACCAGAACTTGAATACTGCTCAGTTTTGACACCATATAAAAAGGAAGAAATTAATAAACTAGAAGAAACGCAGAGTCATTTCACAACCAAATTGATGGCTGCAAAGAACTCAACTACTGGGAAAGACTACGTAAACTAAATCTGTACTCCTGAAAAGAAGAAGGGAGAGGTATACTTTAATCTACAAATGGAAAATTATCGAAAAACTGGTACCAAGCCTCAAACTAAAACCAATTACCAACCAGACAACGCTGGAAAATAAGAAAGGCAGAATGTGTAGTGTTCCCAAATTAAAGGCCTGACAAGGGACCTCCTCAACTCTGAAGGAAAATAGCTTGGTTGTCAGGGGACCAAGCATTTTCAACCAGCTTCCAAAGGACCTCAGAAACATTACAGGGGTCAAAGTTGAAGTCTTCAAAAGAAGACTAGATGCCTGGCTCAGGATGGTACCAGATAAGCCGAGTGTACCTGCCTATGTACGGTGGAGAGCGCAAGAGAGCAACTCGCTCCTCCACCAAGCCAGGACTAGAGGCGGGGCCACCAGCTTGACCTTCGTGTGAAGAAAGACCGACGCACGGAACCCAAATAAGGTTAACAACAAGGTATACAGTATACCTTTGGTTTGTTTCCGGCCGAATTGCTCATTCTGACAAAGGTTAAGCTTTTCACTCCACCTTAGACCAACAGTTTAACGTGGAATTGGAACCACGCCGCACCAGTAACCCAGCGTCTTAACCACTAGGCTATCCAGGGTACCCATTTATCTACCAACCACTTTCTTTATTGTGTGGAAGGATGAACAGCTGGGTTTTGCTGCGCGCCGCCTGCCGTCACCAGGTCTCGATCCTGGGGCCGATGGATTCGTAGTCAGCGACTCTAACCACTACACCACCGAGGGGCATATATATATATATATATATATATATATATATAATAATGCCTCGCTTAATTTAAGAGTGATCAAAACTTTTCTCACGAATTTGTAAAGGGTTACTTAATGCGTTCGCTAAAATATATATAAAAAAATGAAACTATTTTTTAAGTTTCCCCTAAAAAAGGGAAAAAAAAAAGTTGTAATGTAATTATTATAATTACCAAATGTTTAAATGAAAGTTTATTTCCGTAATTAAGCATTGAATATTTTATCGAAGGAGTTTTGGGAAACTTTGAGCACAAGTAAATTGATTAGTGAACTGCGCACCACGTCAAGTTTGCGAACTTGTCTGCTGCTTTTCTCAAATAAGTTATTAATTTTCTATAAATTATTTTAACGTAATTATTATTATTAATGTTATTATTATTATTATTATTATTATATACGTTCAGAGAAAAAATATTATATAAGGATTATGAAGTTAATTAAAAAGCATATTCATGAAATAGATATAAAGGTTTTCATCATTGTGTACTAGTGGTTTCTTGTTGGCGAGCATATATTGATAAAATGAAAACCGTAAATCACCGGGGCCGGATTCCATATATCCCATACAACTGAAAGAATTACAAGATAGCATTGTTGTGCACCTAACAAAGATTTTTAATGCGTCTGTTTCTGAGGGGTGCGTACCAGATAATTTCAAGTTAGCAAACGTAACACCTATCTTTAAGAAAGGCGATAAAGGTGCGGCGGGAAATTATAGGCCAATCGGTTTAACGTCTGTTGT
The DNA here is from genome assembly GCA_023014485.1 of Bathynomus jamesi. Lineage (NCBI taxonomy): Eukaryota > Metazoa > Arthropoda > Malacostraca > Isopoda > Cirolanidae > Bathynomus > Bathynomus jamesi. Next base: position 419,426 of record JAJOZX010002272.1, on the reverse strand, counting down.
AGGTAAGCTACTGGAATCAATAATTAGGGATCGTATAGTCGAACACTTAGAATTGCATAACTTAGTTAGAAATACGCAGCACGGTTTTAGGCGAAACAAATCTTGCTAAACTAATCTTTTAGGATTTTTTCAAAGCGTGGTTGACGTTTACGATAGTCATCGGGCGGTTGATGTAGTGTATTTAGATTTCCAAAAAGCGTTTGACACCGTACCGCACAAAAGACTCATTGAGAAAACTAAGGCTCATGGAATCAAGGGTTTAGTAATAAATTGGATAGAAGAGTGGTTGAGAGGTAGGAAACAGAGGGTGGTCGTTGATGGAGCGGAGTCGTCTTGGGCTAATTAGCGAGTGACGTTCCTCAGGGTTCTGTATTGGGCCCATTGCTTTTTCTTATATATATTAACGATTTAGATGTCGGCCTAGTCAGTACAGTTTCAAAGTTTGCGGATGACACGAAACTGGGTGGTAGGGCGATTAATGACGAAGATAGAGGTAAAATCCAGAATGATCTGAATAAAATCCTTGATTGGTCAGTCACATGGCAAATGAGATTTAACTTCGATAAGTGCAAAATTTTACATATAGGTTCGCGTAACGGTAATTTTGCGTATAGTATGTCAGGGAAAGAGTTGATAAGCGTAGAGCAGGAAAAAGATTTAGGAGTTATCGTCACTGGTGATTTAAAAGTAGCGAAACAAAGTACAGCAGCGGTCAATAAAGCGAACAAAGTGTTAGGTTTTATAGCTTGGAATTTTGAGTTCAAATCGCGCGATATTAGAGTTCCTCTTTATAAATCATTAGTTAGACCCCATTTGGAGTACGCGATCCAATTTTGGAATCCGCATATGCGCAAAGATATAGACAAAATCGAAAGAGTTCAAAGACGAGCAACTAAGATGATTCCGTCGCTTAGGTCAAAGTCGTACGAGGATACACTTAAAGAGTTAAAATTGACTACACTCGAAACTAGGTGGCTAAGGGGTGATCTAATCTAGGTTTTCAAAATTATGAATGGGTTCGATAACGTAGATAAAGATAGCTTTTTCGAAATATCTCACTATAATAGGACTAGAAATAACGAGTGTAAGTTGACAAGTAGAAGGTTCGAGACAGCAGTTGCCAAAAACTTTTATACGCATTGAATAGTAAATAGCTGGAATAGTTTGCGGTAAAAGTAATTAGTAGCACGTCTATAAACATGTTTAAAAATCGATTAGACGCATATGTTGATAGATTGGATATAGTTTAAGGTAGTAAAATTAAGGGTTGGATAAGATAGATTTTGATTCTCTTTTCATTAAAGATCACAATAACCAGTATGAAATTATTTAAGCCAAGATGTAGAACAAATTTAAGAAAACAGTTTTACAAACAGAGTAATTAAGTTTTGGAACAGTCTGACAAAAGAAGTGGTGACTTCAGATACAACTGATTCTTTCAAAAGAAGGTTGGATAGTTTGATGTCTGCAAGGGACATCTGGTGATAGTGTTTAAGCCCATTTTTATTGCATGAATGGTACTAGTTTATTTCATATATATTATGTACATTTAGGTGATAGATCCCACAGCTCAACACAAGTGTTGTGGGATATAGGGAGGCAGCATCTTGGGTTAGGGGATACTCTCTGTCCTTTCACACCCCATTTAAAGAGATTCTCTGCCGAGCGGTGCCCCCATAGTACTGTGAGGTATTAAAAAACTCATGATCTTCACTTGCCCCACAAACACCTTTAAATGGGAGACCCAAAATGGGTTGGGTACACACACATTTCTACATTACTGTACAGTCTTTACAGCCACACCTACACTTCTCCTCCTAAGTATATATATTGTAATGTATATGGTTGTAAATTGTGGCTTGGTCCGCATTTGATATGGACCCTGACTTATTTTTGGTTGGCAAGGTACTGGTATTGATGGATACCGCAATGAAATTGACTGGATTCTTTGGATCTGATATATTTGCATGTCAGTTATAAATAGATATAGAGTGTAACATACAGGGTGTACATAAAGTCAGGATCTATTTTTGTGAAGCACTTGGAAATTATATGGAATTCAATCATAAAATGATAAAGTGTTAACATTTATTAAATAATTAAGAGTAGGATTCGACGTGACGCCCATCAGTATCCCTGCACAGCTCAAATCGTTCCGCAGCATTTCTAAACACATTCTGGAGCATTTGCGGGGTTATGATATCTGCAGCAGTTCGTATACGTGTACGTAAGTTTTCAAGACTCGTAATCTTCGTCTGATAGACGTGCGACTCGATAAAGCCCCATGCAAAGAAATCTAAAGGGGTTAAATCTGGTCATCTCGCGACACAAGGTCTGTTGCTTCCCCGTCCGATCCAGCGATTTGGAAAACGTCCATTTAGATAATCCTGAACAATTTTGGCATAGTGACAAGGAGCACCATCATGTTGATAGACGACGGTACTAACAATCCTATCCCCGTCGTCTATCAACATGATGGTGCTCCTTGTCACAATGCCAAAATTGTTCAGGATTATCTAAATGGACGTTTTCCAAATCGCTGGATCGGACGCGGAAGCAACAGACCTTGGCCAGCGAGATGACCAGATTTAACCCCTTTAGATTTCTTTGCATGGGGCTTTATCGAGTCGCACGTCTATCAGACGAAGATTACGAGTCTTGAAAACTTACGTACACGTATATGAACTGCTGCAGATAACATAACCCCGCAAATGCTCCAGAATGTGTTTCGAAATGCTGTGGAACGATTTGAGCTGTGCAGGGATACTGATGGGCGTCACGTCGAATCCTACTCTTAATTATTTAATAAATGTTACCACTTTATCATTTTATGATTGAATTCCATATAATTTCCAAGTGCTTCACAAAAATAGATCCTGACTTTATGTACACCCTGTATTTGTGGATGGTAGTCTATTATGACTTGATCCTCTGGATCCAGAGATTCTATCTTTAGTTTTAAATTGATAATTAATTAGTTTTAAGTTGATAATTATTTAGTTTTGTAAAAATTGGTTGTTGCCAATGTACAAGCAGTTTTTACATAGTGGAGCCACCTCGATGAGCCGAAGTGGCCCCTAGTGTGCCCACTATAAAAATTTCTTATGTTCTTATGTTCTTTGTGGTTCTGAACCCACGTAAAATTGTAGGTCCCCTCCGCCACCACGGAGGACATGCACAATACACAATTACGAACACAGTTAGGTAGACCAGCCATGAGTGGATCTTAGGGTCTTTGTTGGTCTGAAACATTATAACATTATATATATATATATATATACGCCTCGGTGGTTTAGTGGTTAGCGTCACTGACTACGAATCCATCGGCTCCGGGATCGAGACCCGGTGACCGCAGGTGACACGCAGCAAAACCCAGCTGTTCAAACTTCCAAACAATAAAAAAAATTGGTTGGTAGATAAATGGATATCCTTGGTAGCCTAGTGGTTAAGACGCTGGGCTGCTGGTGGGGTGTGGTTCGGATTCCACATTAAACTGTGGGTCTAAGGTAGAGTGACAAGCTTGACCTATGTCAGAATGAACAATTCGGGCCGAAGCAAAACCAAGGTTAACCAAGGTTATATACCAGGTGCTCTAAGCTAAGAAAAAAGGAATTTAGACACAAAGACAAACGCAAGAGACATGTAAGACATGAGAGTTTATTGACCGTAATTAAACATGTTTGTGTAATCTCCATTTTTTTTCTAATACAATATTCAATTTTGCACAAATGTTTGACATAATTTTTGGGAATAGCTCAGCTGGGATGTTGTTGGTTACCTCATACCTTTAGGTCTTCAAGTGTCTCAGGCTTGGTGGAATTGATCCTATCTTTTATGTAACTCCACAAAAATAAAGTCAGGAGTTGTGAGGTCAGGTGAGTACGGGGGCCGTTCCACTGCCTCATGAAAGGAGATTAGTCACCCCGAAAAATGCTTCCTCAAAAAGTTGCGAGTTTCACAAGCAGTGTTTGGAGGTGTGTGGAGTGTGTCAAGACTTAACTTTCTTTAAAGCCTATTATAGCTTAGTAAGGCCTTCAATGGCCTGACTAGGCTATATCTTTTGATAGCAGTATGGTCTTTTCCTAATTTCGTAGAAATTTTTATAATTCGTAGAAATTTTTATAATTCGTAGACATTTTTATAATTCGTAGACATTTTTATAATTCGTAGAAATTTTTATAATTCGTAGAAATTGTTATAACCGAATTTCGTAGAAATTAGAAAGCGTTGTTGCTTTACGGATAAAATGATGAAAGAATGGTTTTAATATTTATTAGTTATTAAATAATGAAAGGTCAGAAATGTATAGGTATATGCATATACTGTAGGTATACGCGGAATAAAAGCCCCAATCTCTTACTGAAGAAAAACCTCCAATAATAAAAAATATATCCATTATAATAAAATAATAGGCAAATGGAAATGGGAACATTTTTGGGGGACACCCTATATATATATATATATATATATATATACACTGTCACCACCCTATAACCTGAAAGGGAGTACGGGCAGAGGGGTGCTTTGCGTAAAACAGTGAAGCTTTTCCGGACACTTCAACTTAAGCTATTAACATTTATATACAAAGCATTAAAATATAATGTCTATACGGAGTGTTGCAAAAGTTATGGAGTTTTTTATTCAGGATTTCGGGATTTTTGGCAGAACCGAACAGTGTTCATCACAGATATATGCAAAGTTTCGCTTATTTACTTCAGGTTACTCGAATCGTACACAGACGATCGACATCGATTTTAAAATTACAGAGCTGACCTTTGACGTTGCAAATGACATTAGCAAACAAACGCGACACCACACCGAATGCAGCGCTTGCAATACAAAATTCCACTTCCTTGTACAACATGAAAACTTTTGAGGCAGCGATGATGTAACGTGATATTAAAAATATGAATGCGAAGTTGCAACTAACAAACTGGATTTTTCCAGTTCTCTTTTTTGGACAAATCATGCTAAATTTACATTTATTTTATGAAAAAAATGTGGTAAAAATTCCTGTAAAAACAACGCCACGTCTTTTACAGCGCCCCAATATATATATATATATATATATATATGTGTGTGTGTGTGTGTGTGTGTGTGTGTGGGTGTGGGTGGGTGGGTATGGGTGTTAATATAGCTTTACTTGGAGGCTGCAATAGCTAGGGCGGGTCGTACTCAGGTGACAACATGAATCTGAAGGAAATCCTACCATCAGGGGTGTCTAAATTATGTGTTTTTACATGGGGAATTCAAATATGAGCTTATCTTTTGGATAGGATAACTCTAACCTACATCATTTTGTATTTCTAAATTGCCAATTTTACCCTTTTGAACCCCTTTATAATATATTAAAAGATATAAGGTAAATCATTTATATTGACAAGGCCAAATCAACTTTACATATATTTATTAATAGGTGAACTGCATGTATATCACTGGATATAATTACAAAGATCATTCTCCTGACATCTTGAACTTTGCCAGGTTGCACAAATGCTGCTTTGACTCAGACTTGGACATCAGCTTCCTGCTGGTCTCCTGAGCCCTGATCCCTCCATCCCTCTTTTCCTGTGAGAAGTACTTAGCAGAAGCCTCAGTCACCATTTTAACAACCCTCTCAATGCTTTGTGTGTGGCAAGGCCAGTTGCGCACCTCCATGGGGGTGTTGATGAAGTTTTTCACCTCTGAGGTGCTTAGAGAGCAGGTGAGAGGTGGCTCTGACACACCTTCTGACCAGCTGATCAAGTCACCGATGCTGGAAGCATCACAATTGATGTCAGGTGTCCTTCTGCTCCTAACAGAGGAGTCCCCCAGCTTAGTGTCCGGGTCCCCTCTCCCCTGATGGCCAGGATTCTCTCCACCCCTTCAATCCTCTCCTTCTGATCCTCAGAGCAGAGTAGTGTTTGGAGGATGACTTCACTGTGGCATACCAAGCAGATCTTCCCACAGTTGGCATCACAATATCCAGCACCTCCTTTCTCTGGGACTTGAGGCAGTCCAGCTGAAAGAGGATGTGCCTAGGCCCTTCGATCCAGGAGTGCTTGACCTTCACGTTGAACCAACATGGGTAATACACTCCAATGATGAATTCCACAATGAATTGCAGAATCTTCAGGTTCTTTCCTTTAAGTCCGTGCTTTGACACCCAGAGCCTGAGAAGTCTGTTCGCTGTGGTGAGCCAGCGGCTGTGGTTTACTGGTCCTATCTCTTACAGAGCCAGCCCTGCAGGAAGTACTCCATCCCTGACTGCACAGACAATTTTATAGCCATAGTATTGATCAGTTGAGAGATCTTGAATGACCTTGTCAGGAAGCTTGATCAGTGGAGGGCCAACAGAGATTCGGGTGAAGTTTGGATTGATATCAAAGTCTGTAGCAGAATCAAGGAGCTTTCCTATTGGCCCGGATAATTTTTTGTCTGACAGAGTAGGGCCATCAAGGTCAACAATGAGATGGCGCAGGGGAAGTTCAACAGTGTGCAGGTTGCACACCAACCAGACCAGCTTTCTCCCCAGGTGCAGCTCCAGCTTCCGCATTACTCCAGCTTTCACACCAGTGTTGACATTTGTTGAGTCTCCTCCAATGGCCAACAAGGTCTTATCATAACCCCTCTCTTTCAGCAGGCAAACAGGACCTTAGCAATCTTCTCCGCATGTGACTCCTCTTTAGTGGCTTTCTCTGGGGTAAAGTGGAACAGATAGTAGCTGCCAGGCTCACTAACAACACTATAGTGTTCTTCCTTGATCTTTGCGGGAAAAGATTGGTCACTGCCCTCAGCTTCCATCATCACATTGGTCGGGTCAATCCGCCCATCAAAGAAGATGCAAGAGATCCCCCCCTCCTCCCTGCACTTCTTCTCGAACTGTTCCCCCAGCTCTCTCATCAACTTCTCCTGTGCTCTCTTGACCTTGCTCTTATCAATCACTTTACTTGTATTGTCTTCTGTGATGATTCCTGCGTCAATCAGAGCTGCTGTTGCTATCGCTGGCAGTTGGCCTCAGCCCTATGCCATACCTTACACTAGCAAGGGCAATGTTTTGAATCTATCATAGTTTTTCTGTACCTTTGCCGAAGCTGCTGGCTCAGGGTCAGTTTGAGGGAAGAGCTCAACTTCAGGAACAAACTCATCTTCATCACCACTTCTCTCCAATTCCAGATCCTCATCACTTTTCCTCACTCATCCTCATCCTTTTCTAAAATATAACAGAATAATACTCACATGTGAACAGTAACAAAAAAAATATCAGTAGATAATCACTAAATCTATCCCCTCACTGCAAGCCGAGGTGGTAAAATAGCTTCATAAATCATGAGTCACTTCAAATATTTCACAAAACGTTTTAGAATGTTCTGAACGTTACATTCTAGCCTCTGAGAAAGGTGGCTCAGAAAATGGCCTTATGCGCGCCAGAAAACCGTCAAAATATTTCATATACCAAACTGTATGATAATTACAATTAAGTGGAATGGCACACCTTTTTATTTGAGTATTTAAATATTATTATTATTATATGAATTACATTATATGTGTTTATATGAATTAGTTAGAACAATGCTCTATGAGAGATAACGTGAGCAGCCATGATAGAAAACGTGAGAAGACATATTCTGGGGTAACTACAATAGTAAAATAATCACAATTTAATAATAATCAACTGCAAAATGATGTAGGTTAGGGTTATCAGAATTAAATATTTTCTTCAGAATTGTGTTCTATACACCAAAATATGTCATTTGAACACCCCTCTCCATTGATTTAAAAAAAACGCATAGTATGACCCGCCCTACTGCAATACATATGTTCATATATCATTTCAAATTTTGGTGTGTAGATCTGTTACAGAGTTAAGCAATAACAAAATTACAATTAGTTGAAAAGAATTACATTCCTCGTGTGGAGATCCGTATTATATGTTTCTTTAATTTGTATTTCCAGTCGTTACTTCTGGTTACTTCCGGTTACTTCCTATCACATCCTTTTCAAGCCATGCCCAATGCCCATTGTCATTCGCGGTCACATAGTAACAATTGCAGAGTGAACCAAATTTAACTAATTTAAGCTCACATTAACCTAAACTAACCTAAACTAAATTAACCTAACCTTATCAAAGTTAAACTACCTTCAATTTAACTTAGCCCTATCTAACTTAACCTAACCTATCTTTAATTTATCCATCTTAACCTGTTGACCTAACCTATCTTTAATTTATCCTCATCCACCTTTACCTGTTAACCTAACCTATCTTTAATTTATCCTCATCCATCTTTACCTGTTAACCTAACCTATCTTTAATTTATCCTCATCCATCTTTACCTGTTAACCTAACCTATCTTTAATTTATCCTCATCCATCTTTACCTGTTAACCTAACCTATCTTTAATTTATCCTCATCCATCTTTACCTGTTAACCTAACCTATCTTTAATTTATCCTCATCCATCTTTACCTGTTAACCTAACCTATCTTTAATTTATCCTCATCCATCTTTACCTGTTAACCTAACCTAGCTTCATGCACTTTATGATAAGAATACAGTCGACACGAAATGGAAAATGACCTTTCCACTCGTTCTATTTATAATTGAACGAACACTTATGATCTGCTGTAAGACTTGAGTACAAACTCGCTTACTTTAGTGACATATACAGGGTGATCCGAAAAGGTGTATAACTTGAAATATAACTTTAAAAAAAATATATATAATATATACAGTATACACCAACCTCTTTTATTTATACTCCAGCTCTATCCTCCTGTTCTTCTTTGCAAATGCGTCGATTACTTTGTCGTGAAAATCACAAATCAAATAAATAACTGAACACTGGTAAAAATGCGCTCGAATTATATTTGAATTTGTGCACTTGTGAGGGGGGAGGCGAAGAGGGCGGGGGAGGAAGGAGATGGGCAGTTGACGAACGACATTATCCTCAATGTAACAACTTCACTTTGATTTACTCATAATTAAGCAAACTCTAATTACAATTAGCTTGTATTTCTTCTTCTAAGAATATATTTGGTAATTATATTTGCCAATTATTTAGTCATTTAATGCTATAAGCTCATTAAACTAAGCGCTTTAAAAGGATTCCGTTAGCATAAAAGCAGGAATAAGCAACTCTCGAAGTTGCTTCCACGATCCACGTTTTACATAAAGAAATGAATGCGTTATGGGTCTGTATTTCCATCGGTGAATATTTTTTATTCTTTTAAGACATAATATTAATTCATCCCCAAGTATAGCGATCAATAATTTTATTGTACATCATTTATTACATTTATGCTATCGTATAAGCAGTGAAATTATCGGTGAATTGATGCAATTTTTATAAAACACGAATATAATAAGTCAAACAAAAGAAGCAATTCTCAAGTTTGCTTCCACTGTTGCTCGTCTCGACGCAACAGAATTACTGGTCTGCCCCTCCTTTTTCAATGCACTGATTTGGATTTCGAGCTTTTTGTATTAAAAAACTATTTGAAAGGAGTATAGCCTAGTGATAATTTACCATAATTTTATCGTCATTAATATTGTTTAACAGTGTTTCTAATCATTTAAGTGGGGAAGCAATACTTCCCTTGCTTCCATGGACCGAACGCCACTGATATATATATATATATATATATATATATATATATATATATATTATATATATATATATATATATATACGGTGTAATATATATATATTAACACCCTTTTGGATCACCTTGTATAAGTTCAGTAAATATTTTTGCCATTTTTATAGATATAATATTTCTATAATTGAGTTTTAAAACTTTATTTTGTATAATTTACAATCTTTTAATCACCCTGTAAGGCCGAATAAAATAGTCATGGTGTGAACAAATATAGTGAGTAAAGGGAACGCCAAATGACGCAACACGGATTTCAATTTTTTTTTTCATTTGAGGGTAAATTATTTTTAATAACCCTGCATTTCACTGGACTAACCATGTTCAGTTTTCTGATAGCAAATTATATCGATAATGATTTACGCGTTCCATTTCGTTACTGCGAACAAGTGCTTTTTTATGTACAAATGTACAGTAGAGAAAGAGAGAGAGAGAGAGAGAGAGAGAGGAGAGAGAGAGAGAGAGAGAGAGAGAATGTAAAAAAAAAAAACCGTGATTTTAACCAGTCAAAAAATAACAAATTCCCAAATTGAAGAAAATTAAAAGAAAAAATTTCAAATTTGTCAGTACAGAATATGGCTCCATCAAAAATAGTCACATTAAAAACAAAAACAAAAACCAAAAAAAAAACTTAAAGAAACCAAAATTTTTTGAGTATGTCTTAAAATGGAAAAGGGGAAGTCGGTATTTGAAGAATTCTGACAACTCAAACTGATCATGATTCAATCAAATCCCGACGCTAGATTGAAGTGGATAAAACAGAAAAAGGAAGTTTAAAAAATATACTACAAATATACATATATATAGATAGATAGATAGATACCATAAAAAAAAAAAAAATGCTGTGTGGGATACAGCAGAGGGGTCAAACACAAATCGATTCTGAACGTTTGTTCACAACCCATATATATATATATATATAGGGCCTATATATATAACAAAAGCTTTATTGAAACATTCTCCTAGTGCCTCTGGGAATTTAGCTATTATTAAAAAACAAAAGAAACCAGACACCAAGGCAACAATGGCTTCACACTTCAATGATGAATCTTTCACACGACCGATAATATGAAATTATATTAAACTTCTCATACTTAGCTTTTATGTACTTATTTCTATGCGATCGTTAAACATGGTATTTTTTTACATATTTTTTTACATAATTTTTTTACATTTTTAAATTTTTTTTTACAGTCTCCCCTGATTTAAAATACTTCTTTCATAATATCATAAAAATGTTTTTTTGTCTCACTTGGTAATCTGTGTATGAATTAAAGTCCTTCATTCTATAATTGTGGTTGAGGGGTTGGGGGGGGGACATACATGGTAGGTAAAGTAAATATGGTATTTTTACATACATGGTATGTGAAATAAATACATCATATTTTTACATACAAGACAAGTAAAATACGTGCGGAATTATTCTACATACAGTACATACATGGTATATAAGATAAATGGGGCATTTTTTACATACATGGTGTACGTAAAATAAATGCCCGGTATTCATTACATTCACGCTATGTACACTAAACACTAACTATTTTTTACACAGTAAATACAAGTTGTTTTTTTTACATATTTCGTGTTATTGTTCGTCAATTTATATTTTTAATTTTTCACTAACTCGCACTAAAGTATAAAAAATACATAAAAAAAAAAAATTTCATCATACGTTTCCCAATTCAGCTGTTGCGAATGGATGATCTTATCCTGTCCTTGTCTGAGCGCCCATTGAGAGAGATTTGATGCTATTCATCGATCTCAATCTCAATCCAAGATGCAGTTCCGCTTTCCTCTTCGTTAGCGCCCGAGTCTTGTTCGAAAAGAGAGTTGACGGTAGAATGCAAATTTTAGTTTGGTTTATTTTTTTCTTATTTTGCACCAGGTTCGTTGGTTTGGTACCTCTCTCTTTATATACACTAAATAACAGGGTCATCATGATCGGGTGACATATATATATATATATATATATATATATATATATATATGAGGGTAATTCAATAAGTATCCGCACTTTTTATTTTCACAATTTTATTTTCACATCGAATAAATTATAAACACATCACTTCTCAACATAGTCTCCCTGTTTCTCAATACACTTAGTCCAGCGATCTACAAGCTTCCTAATGCCATCACAAAAGAATGTTTTTGGTTGTGTGCGTAGCCAGTCATGCACCGCCTCCTTCAGGTCATCATCGCCTTGGAATCGCTGACCTCTCAAAGCGTATTTTAGTGGTCCAAACAGGTAAAAATCCGAAGGTGCCAGGCCTGGACTGTATGCTGGATGGTCGAGAACTTCAAATTTAAGTTCTTGAAGGCATTTTCTAGTCTGTGCAGCGGTATGAGGGCGCGCATTGTCGTGTAACAGAATAACACCTTCCAACAATCTCCCTCTCCGTTTGGTGCGAATTGCTTGCTTTAACTCATTCCGAAGCATGTCAGAATACGATGCACTTGTTACTGTAGTTCCACGCTCTAGATAATGTTCAAGGATAGGGCCTCGTGTATCCCAAAACAGTGTTAGCATAACTTTACCTACTTTGAACTTCCTTGCAACGGGAGATGTTGGATGCTTCCATTGCATGCTCTGTCGTTTGCGTTCTGGTTCATAGTGATGGACCCAGGTTTCATCTCCAGTGATAATGCGCTCCAAAAAGTTTTCACTTTCATTATGATACCGCGCCAAAAGACGAGAGCAGACGTCCATACGATTACGCTTGTGCTCTTCTGTCAACTGTTTGGGCACCCATCGTGCACAAACCTTGTGAAAGCCAAGAATGTCATGAACTATCAAATAGGCTGACCCTTGACTGATGTCTAATGAAGACGCAATTTCTTTTATTATTAATCTTCTGTCATCGAAAATCATGGCTCTGGCTCTTCCTGCTTGTCGCCACTAATTGATGTTGACGGTCGTCCTGAGCGCTGAGTATCCGTCACACATGTCCGACCTTCCTTGAACATTTGAATCCACTCGTACACACTTCGCCGTGGTAACGCACTATTCCCATACTGAGCACATAAACGCGTGTGAATTTCAGCTCCTTTCACACCTTCTGCCCACAAAAAACGAACCACGGATCTCTCTCTGTTCTTCCAGAGTACAAATTGAAAGGGGCGCAGCCATGCTCACTACTCGTACGATATGTGACAGCTACGAGTAGCCTAAATAAGCCTATACTGTTGCTAGCCTAAATAAGCCTATAGATCTCAGTTTGGCTCGTTATTCCGAGTGTATATTATATATACTATATTATCACTAAAATAAAAAGTGCGGATACTTATTGAAGTACCCTCGTGTGTGTGTGCGTGTATATATATACACATTTATTTTGCTATTATTTTACAATATGTTTTTTTTTCAAGAAATGCATATATGAAATGTGAAACATTTTTATGTGGATTCCATCATGTGCGATGACTCAGCTTTGAACTTAAAGGTTTGCCAAACGCTAAGTTAAAACAAAGCTGATCCGATCGTGACTTTTGAACCATTCTGTAAATACTTACAGTATAGTGTACATTTTATGAATATCTAAAACTATTTTTGAACAAACCTTTAAATTTCACATTTAAGGTTCACATTTGAATTTCACATTTAAATTTCACATTTAAATTTGATAAAAATTAATTGCTATGTTATAATACCTTGAAAAGACGCCCTCTACGTGAACCTTTACAATTCACTTTATATATATAGTATTATCAATTATCCAGTTTACAAAAGTATTCAAATAATGAATTGGTAATTAAGTTATCAAAGAAATTATGAGAAATTATCATTCCTACTTTCTAACTACTGTTAAGCGTAACTCCCGCAAATCATATCCAGAATCATATCCGCAAAACATATCCAGAATCATATCCGCAAAACATATGCAGAATCATACCCCCAAAACATATCCAGAATTTTTTGTTCTAATTCTGGTGTAACTTAGGCGTAATTTACTTAACGTAACTTTGCCACGTAACGCCGCTTTAATTTTGTTGTCAGTAACTTTCATGTAACGTTTGTACGTGTAACTTTCTCGTAACAAACATATGCTTAAAAACAAACAATATTTTTAGAGAGGTAAATAAAAATATGATAATCATACATGGTATGAACGAGACTTTAAAGTAAACAAAATTAATAATGTCAAAAAATCATATAGGAAATTATATAAAACATATAGATACGTACAATCCTGAATAAAAAATGTCATATACATATATATATATATATATATATATATATATATATATATATATATATATATATATATATATATATATATATGTAGTTGCACATTAAAAAACACGTCTAACACACATTTTGTTTACATATTTTAAACACGTTCAACGCTACGTATTTTTCCACTGCAATATACAGTATATATTATATATATATATTAAATAACAATTACTATACATACTAGTACAGTTCCCGCCGCTTCGCTGACGGTTAGACAGGCTAAACTACAAAAAAAGAACCCAGCCGTGAAAATTTTGAGCTTCACATTGTGTCAACATTTCTGAATCTGGTATCTCCCAAAACCTCCTCACCCCCATTCATACAACTTGGGGGCTAACCCCCTCCCCCATTTCCTCACCCCACCCCATTACCCCATCCATCCCCGATTACACCCACCCCCACCCTTCCCCCATTGCTAAACTACAGAAAAGAACAGTCATGAAAATCTTGAGCTTCACATTGCCGCCCGTAATACAATTTTTGAATTTTTTTTACAATTTCTGAATTTTTTTCTCACAATTTCTGAAAGTGTGACGGACAGACGGACAGACAGACGGACAGACAGACGGACAGACGGACAGCTCTCTTATTATAGTATAGAGTTCAAAAGGCAGATATGATGTTTGATTGTGATCTGCAAGTGATTACTTGAAATGAAAAGCAAAAATTACAATTAAGAACTTCATTTATATGAAAAGTAAAAATATTTTATGAAGAAACGTTTACAAATATCGTTGAAAAACCTACGTATGTAAATTTAAGTACGTCACACGTTTCTATATTTAAGTTAAGGGAACTCCGAACAGGTTTTGGAATATTAATTAAGATTCAAATTTGAATGTAACCGAACTTAAATGTGTAGTTATCTGCTTGACTGTATTAAACTATTTTATATATCACTTAAGTAAAGTTTGTAGTACAAGATGACTGTTTATATGTAGGCTATAATCAACCACACTTTAAATTCATTTTTAAAGGGAAATTATCGATGTAGCTCCGCATGTAAACTGTGTACTGATTGAAACAAGACCAGCGTGCATGCGCAGACAGAGCAGCTCTCAAAAGCACATTAGAAAACGCCTTCATTCAGAGTAAATTTATTTTTATTTAATAAAAACATTAATATTACTTAATGAATATTTAAAAATACATTTTATACACTCTATTTTCAGCGCCTTGATTATTTTCAAACTACCCCAGGCACCTAAACAGTAGTAGCACAAGTTTATAATTACATTTCATTGCAAAACACAAGCATGAAGACGTGCTTACAGTTATCTCATTTTAATGGTAGTTATAAGTTACAAGTTACGAGTTATAAGTTACAGTGGTGTTTATAAGTATTCGTAGAGAGAAATATTTCAGTTACATTCGTCCTTATCTTTTGTACCATGCGTACGAAGTTTACCATTCGTTTCGAAAAATTAAACAAATAAAAAGAAAATTAGTTTAACTCCAGTATATACTGTAAAACTCATTAAAACTATCTAAGATCGATGTCCATCCCTCTTCTGTACGTCGTACAGTGAGAAGGAATGGTCTGCATGGAAGAGTTGCACGAAGAAAACCTCCACTACGAAAAGCGCACATCAAAATGATGGATTTGCATTCTGAAAGAATGTTCTCTCGACAGACGAGACCAAAATTGAATTATTTGGGAACAACGAACAACGGTATGTTTGGCGAAAATCAAATACTGCATTCGAGGAAAAAAACATACAAATGGTGTGGTCTCTCTTGCATTTGTAAACAGACCTGTCAATATTAAGAATTCTTAGAATACTTCAAGCTGAAGTCTGCAGAATAACTGTTTGGAGACGAACCATTTATTTTTCAGCATGACCTGGCTCTAGGGTGCCAGATTTTGTACCGCATTCTGCGGGACAAAATTTTTTCTGAGGTTTTTTTAAGACCAATTTTTTTTCAAATTGAAACTAGATTTCTTCAACGGTTACAACAAACAAAATTAGAAAATTTTTATTAAAACAATCCTTAATAATGCTTGATATTTGGATCAAGTGGGAGCCCGGAGTTGTGTATATATATATATATATATATATAAACTTACCTCACTATGATTAGAACCTGGGGCCTCTTCTCCTGAGTGAGAGTCACGAGCGCTATCACCACGCTACAACGAGGCAGCGTTTGCGACTTTTACTTAAGAGGTTCCGGGTTCGAATCATGTGGGGGTAATTTTGCATTATACAAGAACCACGCTGGCTCAAGCGTGTTATTCATATATATATATATATATATATATATATATATATATATATATATATATAATATATATATATATTCTGAGTTCATTCCCATCTTGAAACGGATATGTTATGTGCCTTGAAAAGTGGACGCTCAATTCTGCCAGTTGAGGTTTAAGTTTTGGTTTTTGGCTAAAATATAATAGTTACCCTTTTTCTTTGATGTATTCAATCTGACGTGAAGACAGCGAGTCTTTTGCTTATATTGAGGTTCTAAATGTAGCAGGGCTAGGCTGCTTTAAACCCTAGATCCATGTCCCAAAGCTGGATCCTGTCTGCTTTGCAGATAGCTGGTGAGGGAAGCTATATTTATGGGGCCTCTTTGCGAGTGGCCCGTTGCCCACGTCGGGCTAGCATCATGAAAAAGAAAAACTATGGTATTTGTCATTTACCATTACTTATTCGGACTATAGTGGATTTAATTATCCCAGAAGAGTTCCTTGTTCCATGCACGGTCTGTGTGTATCATATATATATATATGTTACAGTCAATGTGTAAAATCAGGCAATTTATATAATGACTGAAATTTTAGGCAATATATCACATTGTGATTCACACAAAACTTAACCTAACCAAATCTAACATTTCTGGTAATGCTGCATATGCATGCCCAGTGGTATTTCCCAATATGTTGCCTAAAAATTCATTAGATTAAGTTTTATATATATATATATATAATATATATATATATATATATATATATATATATATGGCGCAAACCTACAAGGAAAAAGAAAAAAGAAATTCACATGTTTAATTGTGAAATTCATCCCATATATATGTTAACCCCTCCGTCTATGGCCCTGGGGTGGTTCGGATTGACGGGGGTTCTGGTTTAGGAGGCAAGCAACGGATAGGTGCCTTGAAGTGGTTTTTCTTCTATGTTACTCTCCGAGTTCTTCTATAGTGGCTCGGAGGACTCTGGTAGATTTGCAATCTAAATGCTGAAGGTTCCGGATTCTTCTTATAGCGTATCCGGAAAGTTTTCTAAGTTTTTCTGAAGAGAGCAAGGCTCGAAGGGGACAATAAAAAGTTTCTTCACTGTAAATTTACTGCTAAAAAATACAGGTAGTGCTCAGCCTCTGAATTAGCTTCTGAATTACAATGGATGAATTTGAATGGGTTTATATACCCAAAAACTGCTAACATTATTATTATTAAATGCTAAGAAGGCTGTATTATTTTTGCACAATATTTAAAAATAAGTAAATTTTTTAGCTGTGGTAAGGCTTGAACGAGTAAACAAAATATTTGAAGACGAAACCATATTTTTATCTTAAACCGCGACTTTTCAGATCTGATGTTATCATGATCTGCCAAGTTAACTAAAGTGGAAATCGACTATGCATCTTTACACTAAAATATGCATATGAGTGAAATTTTAAGGTTTAAGATGTACAATTTTAATGCTTAGGCAAGACATGATCTCATTGTTTATAACGAAAGAGAGTGTATACAAAATGTGAACATTGCAAAGCTTAACAGGATTCCTTATTAAGCGAAATCTAAAAAAATGATTATGAGATTTTAAAAAACAACAGGTCACCAATTATTTAGCAAAGTTGAAAGTGAATCAAATATTTTATCCAAACTCGCGTTGGGCGATTTTGGTCCTTATGTAAAAATGAATACACACACGTACATACATAGGAGTATAGGCATTATATAAAGTTAAATATATAAGATTATACATGAACCATATAACACATGAATTTTTAAAATGGATACTTTTTCTTACAATGGATACAGAGACTATATAAATGAATACAAGAATTACATGAAGGATAAGATAATATAGGAATATGGGAATTATTTATGGTTCATTTTACAGGGCTCTTCCCTCTAGAATGATATTAATATAATAACGTAACATCCTAACTAAGGCTAACTAGATGATAACTATTGGTTTTATAATACAGATTTATATATACAACATAAGTCGGGTGGTTTAAGTCTAGTTCACGTGGTCTGGGTACGCACTCTTGGTCGTGCATAAATAGTTTCATGTTCCGTGTCACTGGTTTTGTTTGTTCCCAGAATGATCTTTTCATCACAAATACACCGAGGATAATAGCACACACAATAATGATACTAACGGCAGATGTTGAGAAAATGGTTACCGGTTGTAGTATTTGTGAGAGGTTGTTTTGGTTATCATCCGAAATTTTAAACCGGCTCAATTGATCATTCCATTCAGGGGCATGCAGTTCGGGTAGGATGGTTACAGGTTTTATGGAGAGATTTAAGATCTCTATGACGGGTTTAAATTTAATTTGCGACGGAAATGGGTATGAGTTATTAAGGGTAACCTTATACGGGTTGTATATTTGGAGGGCTTTTGAACGCAAGGAGCAACCAATTGGTAGCCGAATAATCATAGGGATTGTAATGAGGGAATAATTTGATGGACACTCGAGGGTAGCGGCAGTCCTGTTCGCGAAGGAAACCCAGATGTCTGGTCCAATTCGTAGTTGGATGGTTTTAGGGGAATGAAATTTTTTAAATGAACATACGGGGGCATGCCGGTCACGAATTAAATCGACAAAGCAAGACCTAGTAGTGGGAAGAATAACTGGTTTGAGTGGAGGGCAGATGAGTTGTTTATTTGGTTGCGGGAATCGGCAATGCCGGACGTCGCTATCTGACATCATAGAATAAGCTGATAGATCTTTGGTGAGGAAAAGGTAAGGTGGTACGGTGGGTAAATACAATCGATAGACATTAGAGTTATTTTGGTAGGGTGTTGGGAAAGGGTGAAATCTATATACGTCATAAGTGAGGAAATCGAAAAATGGTATAATTATGAGGTATGTGTAGGGGCGTGGTCCATGTACAGTCCAGGTGTATTCTAGAAATTGAGGGTAATTAGTGTGGTTGAGTGGGAATATGGGTGATAATTTTAATTGTGACTGGGCGGTGTGAATCAAGGACTGGAGTATTTCCCATGGTATTAGGGTGGAAAGAGTGATTTTTCCATGGGCTAGCTGGGTTGCACGCAAAACCTTGGAATGAATCGTAGTTATTCGTTGTAAGTATTTATCGATTAGGGTTACTTGTATGTTCATTATTTCTATTAATTCTAGATATCGTTTGTGTTCTTTGTATTGAGCTAACATGGATTCAAGGTATGTGAATCTGTCCGAAAGGGAGTGAAGGAAGCGATTGTTTTCGTGTAATGACCTAATAGTCTGTTCTAACATGTGTCCATTATATTGTCGATTCCGAGCGAAAGAGATTCAATTTAAGTTCAACTCTTTTAATATCTTCTTCGGTTGCTAATCCGAATAAACCTTTGAACAGTTTCCCTCCTATATCTATCAGTCCCCTTTTACTTCTTTGGTTAAAGTTTTCGGAATTTTTGGTTTCAGTTTGTATCCATGGTAAGGCTAATATTTCTGTTAGGGCGCGTGCTGTAGTTTGAATATTTTCGAGGGTATTTTCTAACAGAACGCGACTTATCTGATCTTTTCCTTGGAAAGAATTTTGGACTTTACTTTCAAACGTTTCTAATTGGGTTTGTATCTGAAGGAGATTGATTTTAATTCTAGCAGGGGTTGCAAAGTTATATAAAGGTCTGCATGCCCTTTCAAAAATTTACCTTCTGCAAGTTTTTCTATAACAACTCCGGTAGAAATTTTAATACTAGGTCTACAAGAGTAAATAATTTGGAAAATTATAAAGGGGACAATTTTATTCATTTCTACGCCTTAAGTTATACGGAGCTGGGGGTAGTTGTGTGGATACTTGTGTGGATACTTGTGTGGATACTTGTGTTGGTGGGCGAAGGGGTCGGCCTCGTTTTGGTGGCAATGGGGGTCGACCGTTAAGCTCGGATTCTGAGCGGGTTCGTTTCTTATGTGAAGGTTCTGGGTGTGTTTGTCCTGTTGTTGGGAGTATTGCAGACACTCGTAGTCGAACACAGGAAGAAGTCCTATTTTATTCACTCGGGCGTCGGGCTTGAGTCTCGACAATCCGTCTGGAATAACTTGCAGTTTTCCCGGTTTGTATACGATTTTCGCTGCAAAATCCTGAATCAACAGAGCCCATCTACTCAATCGTCCTTCAAGTAGCTTGTCCTTGAAGAGGTACGTGAGTGGCTTATGATCAGTCTTGATGGTTACATCGTAGCCATAGACGATATTTCGGAATTTTTTCAAAGCCCAATATACCGCTAGGGCCTCTCGGTCCGTAGTGGAATAATTCCGTTGAGGTGCAGAGAGAAGTTGACTGGCATAAGCAATGGGTAATTCCACACCGTCTACGTCCTGTAACAGGACGGCTCCTAGTCCATAGGAGGAAGCATCTGTGGCTATGATGAAGGGTCTTGTGTAATCAGGATATTGTAAAATGGGATGACAGGTTAGTTTATTAATTAAAGTTTCAAAGGCATGTTGGTGATCGGATTCCCAGTTAAATTTCGAATTTTTCTGGAACAAATTAGTAATGGGTTTAGCAATATTCGAAAATTGGGGGATAAAGTTCCGATAGAATCCGACAAAACCAATAAATGCACGGGCGTCGTCGATGGTCTTGGGTACAGGGTATCTTTCCAGGGCTTCGAGTTTGGCTGGATCAGGTTTAATTCCTGTGGACGAGAGTAGGAATCCTAGGTATACCAGGGATTCTTGTAAAAAATTGCACTTTGCAAGCTTCAGTTTAAGGTGTGCTTTTCTCAAGTGTGATAGCACATTATGAAGGCGTTGAAAGTGTGTTTTTATGTCCGAACTATAGACGATAATATCGTCAAGATACACGAGAGCTTCGACACCTAATAGGTCGGAAAGGACTATATTCATCAACCTAGAGAAATTAGCAGGCCCATTTCGGACTCCGAAAGGTAAAACCTGGAATTCGTAATGGCCTCGGTTAGTGGAGAAAGCAGTAATGCCCGAGATTCGGGACTGACCTCCATTTGCCAATAACCTGATGCTAAATCGAGGGATGAAAAAAAATTCGCTTTCCCTACGTTCAGAATTGTTTCCTGCATGTTTGGAATCGGGAAACGGTCTGGGATGGTAATGTTATTCAGGCGTCTAAAATCTATACAAGGGCGAGATGTTCCGTCCTTTTTGGAGACGAGAATCATAGGAGCGGACCAGGGACTAGCTGAAGGCTGAATGACATCCTGCTCCAACATGTCCTTGATGTGTTCCTCAATAGTGACTAACTGAGAATGTGGAACCCGATAGGGAGGAATGAAAATGGGTTTGGAATTGGGTTCCAACTTGATTTCAAAAGGGACCAAATTAGTTCGGCCCAGAGGATCTCCGGTTAGGGCAATCACATCTTTATTTCTTATCAGGAAATCGAGAAGTGATTCCATTAGTTTGGGATCCTGTAAAGCTGGTGACTCCTGAAGGGAGTGCTTCAGACATTTCTTATATTCTTCTTTTAATATTGAAGGCTTTAATTCTAAGGAACTGGAAACACGATTTATCGTACTGATGGGGAAATCTGAATCTATTTCTACTGTGGAAACAGTTCCTATTTTCTGATTTGAAGTTAATTCTATAGATCTTTCTCCTTTGTTTAAACAAACAACAGGGATAGCTGAATTCTGACTCTGACTAAGGACTTGGGCAATAAGAACATCTCTTTTGAAATTACTTTTCTCTGTAATCAGAGTACGCTCTGACTCTAATAATTTTCCTTGACTGTTAACTACTTTTGCTAGGAAACAAATCTTCTCATAAGGTGCTACTGTTATATGCTCGGTAGGGCATATGAAAAATTGTGAATCTGATTCTGGTTCGGCGACTAAAATTTGCCTTATTGGCTGAACTGAAGCTGGCTGACTGGAAACTGACTGACTGGAAACTGGCTGACTGGAAGCTGGCTGACTGGAAACTGACTGTCTGGAAACTGCCTGGGTTGATCCAACTGGATTCAACAACTGGAACTGATTACCCTGGGGTCTGATTTCTGGAGCGGTTGTCCCTCTGGATGCAACCGGCCGACTTGATCTGCTATCAAGTAGAGGGGGTTTCCTATTTCTTTCGGAAATCTGAACTGAGCTAAGTCTATTAGCATTAAGTTGTCTGTCATCCTCGCGGAGATGGTGTGTCCTATTTCGACACTTTACTAACTTTCCGGCTGGGTAAATCTCCCATTGATTCCGGTTAAAAAAATCCATCCCTAGTAGGATGTCTGTCTGAAAGGTGGCGACTGTGTCCACTATACAACATTTCGCGGGGTATACCGCGTTTCCAATTTCTAAATATAACTCAATTTCTCCATATGTGGGTATGGGTGTGCCCGTAACTCCTCTAAGTTGGCAGGATGGTGCCTTAAGTTCATATTTATAATTGTACTCTCTAGTAATTCATCTACGCATTGTTTCTTAATTAACGTTGCGTGTGCTCCTGTATCTAGGAGAGCAGTTAAATCTTGGTTATCCGTACTACAATTTATTATTAAATCTAAGAGGTCCGCACCTATTATCCTGATGGGGAGTTTGTGTGCGTATCTGGGCTTACTACTGTAATTTAGGAGGGAGGAGGTTGAACTGCTGCCTCCAATGTAGGGTCTAAAAAAGGGATCACATGGTCTTCTATGGGAGGACCTGGATCATATTCTACGGGGATATCATACGCTGAAGGGTGTTCTTGAAAACTGTTCTCTGGGGAAAATGATTCCTCCCCGGGTACTTCTACGTACCGAACTAGTTGACCTTGCTGGTTGTATTGGGGTTTATACATGGGGTAAGAGTGTGGGTGACCCTGTGGTCGTGATTTATTGGGTTGGTAGTTCGACTGAGGCTGGGAATGGACTGGTTTCTGGGGATTGGTTGACTTTTGGGATACGTTTTGGGGACGTGGTTGGTTTGGTTTCTGAAAGTGGGGTCTATACCCTGCAGGGGCTTTATCAGCACACTTTTGGCGATCGCCACGGCGATGACCATGTTCGTGACAGTGGGAGCAATACGAGGGGTAATTACATTGACTTATCATATGCCCGAAACTATCACAGTTAAAACACTGTGGAGGAGGGCGTGTATTCTGGGTTTGGGGGGCTTGTTTCTGGGGTGTTCCCTGTATTTGCCTTGGTTTATATTGTTGTTGTTGTTGGTATTGGTGTTGTGGCTGCTGCTGAATATACTGTACAGGGGTTTCTCTACCCTTTCGGTAGGTTTGGTTTGCTAAATCGGGGTGATGTTCCCGTGTTTTGTTTATGGCTACACTGACAGGTTTGTCAACATTTAAAAACTCCTGAAACTTTTTTTTAGGCGCTCCGGGTAAGTTTTGGTAAATGGTTGTGGCTACTATTAGATTTCTTTGTTTCGAAGTAAAAGTTATGCCACATGCATTTTCTGCGGCCCGGAGGGCTTCTCCTACAAGTTTGTGTGTACGTGTAATAAAATTGTTTAGATCCTCGTGTTCCTCTTTCTTCCATTTAACTTGGAAGACTGCTTCTAATGTGGCTAAGGGTTGTGCAAGGGTTATTTCTTTAAAAAATTCTAATAGGTTTTGTTTAAAATCGTCCCATGTTATAGCTTCGCTAATTGATGGGACGTAAGTGACTGTGTCATGGGCATTTCCCTCTTTAGGGTCAATAAATCTTTTTGCTTCTCTGATTTTTATATCATCATCGGTAATATTCTCGCGTAAGAAATGTTGCTCTAAAGACTCAACCCAAGGTCTTACGCGCGGTTCAACAAAACGATTATCTATGGTCCCCTTAAAAATTAAAACAGTATGAGGAAGATTTACTAATCTGCCTAAGTTAATATATGCTGGGGCGGGGTTTGAGACTGAGACATACTGACTTGTGTGTTTGGGAATATGTTTGAAGGGCGCGGGGTAGGTTGAAAAATGGGTGTAGGTAATTCTTCGATGTCAGAGCGCACCGTCTGAATCGCTCATATGTGAAGGTACTTATTAATGTTCTAATTAGGTCTGCTTGACCGATCTTAATTCATGGAATGATCACTTAAGGGGTTTTCCTAACTACACTATCTAAAAAAAATAATGCACAACAATTTGCCTAACTCGGGGAAAATTTGAAAAGATTGCAAACAAAAATAAAAATGTAAACAAAATTTCACTCAAATGTACGTGATGGTATGGTAATACTATGTTTGGTACATTAAATAAAATTATACTATACTAACTAGAATAGTAAAAATAACTGAAAATAACTGACAATACTGTTTTCAATAAAAAGAGTGTATCACTGGTGTCTGTAGTGTTCACTGTGTTTTTTGTTAATTCTGGCTCAATACTAAATATTAATTGTTAATAATAATAACTTTTCGAATGTTTAGAAATTTTTAAAAAAGAGTTTTGTACTTAACAAGATTCCTATGGCGAAATCCTTTTGAGGTGTGTCCTGAAGACGTGTCTGGCTGGCCACTTGTTCCTAGATGAAAAGTAGGCGTGAAGAACTTGGAGTCGTAACGCACCGGTTCACGGTGGATGTGACGAACTCGAAGTCGTGACACGCCGGTCAACTGGGTGTTGGTTCTGGTTCCAGAGTCTGGAAGACTGGAAGAATCCTGGAGTCGTGAAGATCCTGGTTAAAGGGTCTGGAGGACTGGAAGAATCCTGGAGTCGTGGAGATCCTGGTTAAAGGGTCTGGAGGACTGGAAGAATCCTGGAGTCGTGAAGATCCTGGTTAAAGGGTCGCCAGTTGTTAACCCCTCCATCTATGGCCCTGGGGTGGTTCGGATTGACGGGGGTTCTGGTTTAGGAGGCAAGCAACGGATAGGTGCCTTGAAGTGGTTTTTCTTCTATGTTACTCTCCGAGTTCTTCTACAGTATAGTGGCTCGGAGGACTCTGGTAGATTTGCAATCTAAATGCTG
The DNA here is from genome assembly GCA_023014485.1 of Bathynomus jamesi. Classification (NCBI taxonomy): domain Eukaryota; kingdom Metazoa; phylum Arthropoda; class Malacostraca; order Isopoda; family Cirolanidae; genus Bathynomus; species Bathynomus jamesi. Next base: position 394,492 of record JAJOZX010002272.1, on the reverse strand, counting down.
AAGGTTCCGGATTCTTCTTATAGCGTATCCGGAAAGTTTTCTAAGTTTTCTGAAGAGAGCAAGGCTCGAAGGGGACAATAAAAAGTTTCTTCACTGTAAATTTACTGCTAAAAAATACAGGTAGTGCTCAGCCTCTGAATTAGCTTCTGAATTACAATGGATGAATTTGAATGGGTTTATATACCCAAAAACTGCTAACATTATTATTATTAAATGCTATGAAGGCTGTATTATTTTTGCACAATATTTGAAAATAAGTAAATTTTTAGCTGTGGTAAGGCTTGAACGAGTAAACAAAATATTTGAAGACGAAACCATATTTTTATCTTAAACCGCGACTTTTCAGATCTGATGTTATCATGATCTGCCAAGTTAACTAAAAGTGGAAATCGGACTATGCATCTTTACACTAAAATATGCATATGAGTGAAATTTTAAGGTTTAAGATGTACAATTTTAATGCTTAGGCAAGACATGATCTCATTGTTTATAACGAAAGAGAGTGTATACAAAATGTGAACATTGCAAAGCTTAACAGGATTCCTTATTAAGCGAAATCTAAAAAAATGATTATGAGATTTTAAAAAACAACAGGTCACCAATTATTTAGCAAAGTTGAAAGTGAATCAAATATTTTATCCAAACTCGCGTTGGGCGATTTTGGTCCTTATGTAAAAATGAATACACACACGTACATACATAGGAGTATAGGCATTATATAAAGTTAATATATAAGATTATACATGAACCATATAACACATGAATTTTTAAAATGGATACTTTTTCTTACAATGGATACAGAGACTATATAAATGAATACAAGAATTACATGAAGGATAAGATAATATAGGAATATGGGAATTATTTATGGTTCATTTTTACACATATATATATATATATATATATATATATATATATATGAGAAAATATTTTTAGTGCAGTACAAAACGTGCTTCTAACATGAATAATTGAAAGTGATATTTTAAACTATTTTTTGTTCCATTTATTATAGAAATTGGAAATGGTTATTATTTTAGATAAACATCTGTAAATTTCTATTTACTTTGAAACAATGTAAAAATAATTTCTATTTTTGTATTCAGGTATATATATATATATATATATATATTATATATATATATATTATATATATATATATATATACTTACGTATTAACGGGGGGGGCCACCACATATTGATGATTGGTTAGGTTAAGTTGTAATATTTTCGTTAGTTGAAAATTTCTAATACATCATATTTTTCAAATAGCAATATGAAAATTTGGGATCTACCAAAAAGTGAAGAAGATCTGGTCTCTTTTTTGCATGCCAAAGAAATTCTACCTGCTGAACGTATATGCGAAAAAGGTTACAAGATGAAGCTGTACTTTGGGGAAAGAATTCAATGGTGCTGTAATATTAGAAGTTGTCGTAGTAAAGTAAACACACGCGTTGGGAACTGGTTTATGGGATCACGGGTTGGTTCCTTTTGTAACTGCTCTCCGTTTTATTTACTGCTGGTCAGAAGAAATGACTTCGATAGATCGGTGCCACCGACAATGTGTGGACAAATGTTGTTTCTAATGTGTAACATGTATTAATCATTGTAAATATTTGAAATATAAATCATTGTAAATATTTTTTTAAATATTGCTATTTAAAAAATATGATGTATTAGAAATTTTCAACTAACGAAAATATTACAACTTAACCAATCATCAATATGTGGTGGCCTCCCCCCCCGTTAATACGTAAGTACCTATAATATATATATATATATATATATATATATATATATATATACCTGAATACAAAAATAGAATTTATTTTTACATTGTTTCAAAGTAAATAGAAATTTACACATGTTTATCCAAAATTATAACCATTTCCAATTCCTATAATAAATGGAAAAAAAAAAAAGAGTTTAAAATATCACTCAATTATTCATGTTTAGACGCACGCTTTGTAATGCAACAAACATATTTTCCCATTTTTTGGGGTTCAATTTTTTTTTTTTTTTTTTTAAATCCGTTTACATTGAAAGATTTATAGTTTGACGATATTATTTGTTGTATGTTGTAAAACGAAGAATAGTTTGTATGTATATAGTTTAAATGATAATAAACTTCATTAAACGTAGGCCTACGGGCTATAAATAGCACAGAATTAATAGTTATTTTCAACATCTTTTTATATTTCAAATACAAAAGTATGGATAAGTATATAGCCAATAAAGTATTTTATAAGTGTTGTACAGGGCGTTAGAAAAGTCACTGTGCAGTAGAAGACGTTTATTAAAAGTAATACAGATTCGCAAGATCCATTGTATATATCTATAAAGAATGTTGGAAATGAGCTCATTTAGATGCTATGCTCAATTAAGAAGATACGTTCCTCCGTCGATAACATGGTCAACAGATCACCTGGAAAGAGACAAAAACAAATATTATTACGTTTATTACAAGTATTCATAGACGTCTTTAAAAATTATATAAGATTTTTTTATTAATGTTAAGCCAAAGACTTAGAGCAGTGTTTCTCAAACATTTTTGATTGCGTACCCCTTAAATACTGACATACGTAACCCTTAAATACTGACTTATGTAACTTTTAAATACTGTCTTATGTAACCCTTTAATACTGACTTACGTAACCTTTAAATACTGACTTACGTAACCCTTAAATACTGACTTACGTAGCCTTTAAATACTGACTTACGTAACCTTTAAATACTGACTTATGTAACCCTTAAATACTGACTTACGTAACCCTTAAATACTGACTTATTATTCACGTACCGTTCCTATAATTTACCAGCCCTATTTCTCCCTGTGCCAGTAAATTCATACCCCAACAATATATATATACAACTTTATATTATAAATTTAATATTGATATTATAAATATAGAGCTAAATAAAATATCATTAATATATTTATTTCTGGTTTCACAAACCAAGATTCATTAATTGATAGGTTTCGTAGGGCTAATAATGTCTGTTAAATTAGGCGTGTCTGCGACCACCTTTACATACTTACTCTTACACCTATATCTAACTTAATGAAGTCCCAACTTTTTACAAGAAAAGTTAAACCTTGTACATGAGCTCAGCTGCATATATTTCAGAATCTCATTTTGTCCGTAACAGAGTTCCATAGTTTGTATTTAGATGATCCACTTACTTCCTCTCTCGTTGTAACACTATATTTGCACAATTTTGCTTCAAGAAAGAAATGCAGTTTTTGTTAATGGTTGGGAGCTGCAAGTAACCTTGGTTGGTAAAACCATATAGTATAACCACCTCGAGCACCTGACGCATCTTTTTGGGATTTTTATTGGTGAAAATATGTTAAAACACTCGTTATCGTGTCAAACCCAAAGATCCGACAAAACTGCGTCAAAGAATCGGAGATATTGAATCTCCTCCACAAAAGCATTTTACTGACGCTCTAATGGAGCTCCAGCGTCGAATACGCATTGTAGCGATGAATGATTGTCATCCTGTGAAAGCGTTATAAATAGATAAAAAAAATGAAATATATATATATATTATATATATATATATATATATAATATATATACAGTGATTAGAGAAAGTAAAACCAATTATTTTCCAACATTACTTCTTGCATAGCCTGTATATTCATTCAATAGTTAAATATGACGACCCTCCTATAAACTATGCTAAAAGAAAGGTTTATTTTTATATTATTTAATCGCTTTGAACTTGATATTTTTAATAAAAATTATTTTCAAACAACATTAAAAAGAAAAAAAAAAAATTTGAGGACTCGATGTTAAAAGCCAAAAAAAAAAAAAAAAGGAACTCCTATTCAAAAATTTCCAATCTATCGTCGAGGAGCGTACTCCAAATTTTCTGACAGTCGCAATATTTAAGAAAAAAAAAACAAAATATTAAGAAAAAAATAAGAATTTACTTTACAGATCAAAAACAAATACAGAACAGAAAAACAATAAAACAAAAGTGTTTGCTCTTACCCAAGGACAGACTTAGAACAGCGTGAATTTTTTTGAATTTAAACACAAAATTTATTTTTCTCATTTGCTATTCATATATAAAACGTCAATCTTTGGGATTTGGCATGCACCAAACATCAAATACAAACTCAATTATTTACATGATTTGTGAACAAACGTTTGGTAACATATATATATATATATATATATATATATATATATATATATATATATTCACAAAAAATTTCTTGGTGTATATACAAAAATATACTTATATACTGGTCACGTTTGTGATACTCAACACTTCTCTCTCTCTCTCTCTCTCTCTCTCTCTCTCTCTCTCTCTATGTCTATGTCAGCAGTTTATAAACTGAAAATCTAAATAAATAAACTCTAAAACTTGGAAATGAAAACGCATAATAATTATTTGGTCATTTCTTCCTTTAATATTTACGTCTTTTTTTTCATTTAAACTTTTATTCTTGGTCTCGTTCAACACAACTTCATTCCATTTAATAACTGCTAAAGTTTTTCCATTTTATATATATATATATATATATATATATATATATATATATATCCGTGTGTGTGTATGTGTGTGTGTGAAAATGAGAGTGAAAATGAAATGAAAAAGTTTTTTGGCAGACCAATTGTCTGTATGACAAATAGTACTAAGCGCATATATATATATATATATGCATTTAACTGCAATGACCACGCAGTATATAAATGAATAGAAACGACGTAAATAAGGAGCGTCTCTGCACACGGGAAGAGAAATAACGAATAAATGAAAAATGAGGCGAACCGCCCGGGAATCGAACCCAGGGCCTTCCAATTGCCGGTTGGATGCGCTACCATTACACTACGGACCTCGATCAATCATAAATCGAAATTCTCCTACATAGGGCAGAAACCAATGCCCTGAGAGGGCACCCTCGCAAATCGTGAATATGTGCATTTCTCTTCCCCGTGTGCAGAGACGCTCCTTATTTACGTCGTTTCTATTCATATATATATATATATATACGGTGTATATATTATATATATATATATATATATATATATATATAATATATATATATATATAATATTATAACTGCAAACACGCAGTATAATTAACGTAAAGAACGACGCTTTGTATAGGAGAATTATCCGCGCAAGATGAGAGCGAAAGAACGAAACAAATGAAAAAAATGAGGTAACCACCCGGGAATCGAACCCGGGATCTTCCGATTGCCGGTCAGATATGATAACCATTACACCACGGCCCTCACTCAAACAAATGTCGTAATCCCTCTACATACGCGCAGAAGCGTATATATATATATATATATATATACAGTATATGCTACAGGGAATCTGTGTAACTAGGGATTTCATGTAGGTTAAGTCGTGATATTTCCGTTAGTCTTAACAAAAATATCACGACTTAACCTTACATGAAGTCCCTGAACATTTTAGGGATTTCATGAAATCACCAGTTATATATATATTATATATATATATACACGAAGACTGAAATAAAATGCACACTACATCTTACCACTACACCATTCATGAAACAGTATAGCATTCGGAACATTGCTCTGCAACACGGAAAAGAAATCTATGTTCTGCGTATATATATATATATATATATATATATACCTTTGGTAACCTTTGGTTAGCTTCCGCCCGAATTGTTCATTCTGACGAAGGTCAAGCTTTTCACTCCACCTTAGATCTACAGTTTAACGTGGAATCCGAACCACGTCCCACCAGCAGCCCAGCGTCTAGGACAACCAGGGTACCCATTTATCTACCAACCACTTTCTTTATTGTGTGGAAGGATGAACAGCTGGGTTTTGCTGCGCGCCGGCTGCCGTCACCGGGTCTCGAACCCGGGGCCGATAGACTCGTAGTCAGCGACGCTAACCACTACACCACCGAGGCGCATATATATATATATATATATATATATATATACAGTGGTGAGCTGGAGCCGGTTCGCACCGGTTCGCGCGAACCGGTTGTTAAAATTTTGAAGCATTTTAGAACAGGTTGTTAAAAACTGTTACGAAAACAAATATTGTTATAAAATGATCTTAAAACCGAATGATCTTATAAAACGATGTACAAAATAAAACGGTGTACAAAATAATAATCTTGAAGCTATTTTGTAATTACTACCTAATTAGTAATAACTAATATACTTAAATATTCTTCATATTTTCTTCTTTTCAAATTTATTCTAAATTTATTTATTTTTATTGTTAAGTACGAGTACAACTCCCAATGACACAATGCATTGCCACTTCTTATGGGGAAAGGTACAAAAACTACATACTGTGGCACATCCTTTAAACCAGAACGTTTTATATGGGGAACCGGTTGTTAAGAATTTGGCAGCTCATCACTGTATATATACACTCACTCAGTTATCCGTAATTGAGGGGCGGTCAATGATCACGGATAACTCGATGTCACAGTTAACTCAGTATACCCCGCCTGTGGGTAGGTGGTGCAGCCGTTGCTCCCCACCACCACTGACTGGCCTCCCACCTCGCGCGCCACTACAGCGTATTATTCCATTACAGTATAATATACAATTAAGCTCTACTCACCACATGGCATGAAGGTATGCGAAACTATAACCGCATGTGTACTCTATGAATCGCGGAGACACAGAGGCGCGTTGTGGTGGGAGGCGAGCCGCGGATGTAAACACCGCGCCAAATAATAGTAATATAATAGTGTGTGTATATATATATATATATATATATATATATGTAATATATATATATGCATATAATGTAATATAATAGTAATATATATATATTTATATTATATATATATATATTTATATATATATATATATATATATATATATATATATATATATACCGGCTCAGGGCGGTACCAGATGAGCCGGGTGTACCTGGTTATGTGCGGTAGAAAGCGCAAGAGAGCTTGTCCTCCACCAAGCCAGGCCTGGAGGCGGGGCCACCAGCTTGACCTTCTTGTGAAGAGAGACCAACACATGGAACTTAAACGAGGTATATATTGGACGGTTGATAGACGGGAGGCCAAATACACAAATGACCCGAAAGAAATAAGTGAACTGCTTAGGGAACAATTTAAATTTGTGTTTAGCACCCACTAAGTCCGAGATGGAAGTGGAAAACCCAGACGAATTTTTCGACAAAGATACAGATCAACCAAGAACAAATTCCGGCACAAACCTATTAATGGACTTCGAGTTCACGGAAGGAGATGTAATTACGGCCTTATCACAGATGCGAGACAATTTAGCGCCAGGGCCAGACACATGGAGTGCCACATTTCTGAAGAAATGGAAAGAGAGTATTGCAAAACCACTATACTTACTATGGAGGAAGTCATTCGACAGAGGACAAATTCCACTCCCCTTAAAGAACGCGAACATTGCCTCCCCCTATTTAAAGGTGGTAACAGAGCAATGCCCAAAAATTATCGGCCAGTGGCTCTCACCTCACACCTTATAAAGTGTTTTGAACGCATAATTAGAGACAAAACTACCTACTACAAGAAAAAGACTTATACAACCCAAATCAACATGACTTCAGGGCGGGAAGATCATGCCTGTCACAGCTACTAAGCCACCAGGAGAAAATATTAGAAACATTGTGTCGAGGACAAAACATTGATGTAATATATACGGACTTTGCTAAAGCCTTCGATAAAGTGACCATGGAATCATAGCACACAAACTTAAGAATACAGGAATTACTGTAAAGCTAGGAAGGTGGATATTCAATTTCTTGACGCAAAAAACGCAAAGAGTGGTGGTAAACGGAGTTAAATCGGAAGTCTCGGAAGTCGTGAGCTCTGTCCCACAAGGGACAGTATTAGCTCCCTTGTTGTTCATAATAATGATTGCAGATATTGATGCAGATATTAAGGACAGTATTGTATCATGCTTCGCAGATGACACATAGATATGTAAGGAAATATTGAACGAAGATGACATAAGAAAATTACAAAACGACATTGAAACATTTTTCCAGTGGGCAGAAGACAACAATATGAAGTTCAACGAAGAAAAATTCCAACTTCTAAGATATGGTAATAACAAAGAGCTACAGAAAAAAGGGCACAAAACTCTGCAAGCCAAACAGATAACACCAAATCCACACGTCAGGGATCTTGGAGTAATAATGTCGTCGGATGCAGAATTCAGAGAGCACTATAAAATCAAAATCATAACGGCTAGAAAAATAAAGGAAATCATCTGGAGGAGCTTCCGCAGCAGAAAAGCAAACATCATACTCAAATTATGGAAGAGTCTAGTCCTACCAATAATTGAGTATTGCTCAGTACTCACAAGCCCATACAGAAAAAGAGACATTGCGAACATTGAAGCTATACAAAGGACTTTTACGTCTAAGATAGAGGAAATGGAGGGTGAAGACTACTGGTCTCGACTACATTCCCTGGAACTCTACTCTCTTGAAAGAAGGCGCGAGAGGTACACAATAATATACATATGGAAAATACTTGAGGGCTCCGTCCCTAACCTCAGAAATGAAATAGAAACAAACTGGAATGAGAGAAGAGGCAGATTTTGTACGATCCCAGCTGCGGTGGGACAAGGGGCCATGAAAACGAGGATGGAAAATACCCTCAGAATACGGGGCCCAAAGCTTTTCAATGTCCCTCCAAAAGAAGTAAGCAATCTCCAGCACACCGACCTGAATAACTTCAAGAACCAGCTGGACAGATTCTTGTGCAAAGTCCCTGACCAGCCATGCGTGGCTGGCTACGAGGGCAGGATGAGATCAGACAGCAATTCCCTCCTTCACCAAATCCCGCAAATGAGGCGGGATGCCGCAGAGGGGTCGACCGCAGGTCGATCCTGAACCGTCGTTCAAACTCAACAAAAGTAAACAAAAGTAAATAATATATATATATATATATATATATATATATACCTTTCAACCTTTCAAACGTTCTGTGGTTCTGTGTGATGATTCCTCATTTCATGAAGGTGAAGCTTATCGCCACTCCTCTCATCTCTAGCGTTAACTTAAACCACAAATCAGTATTTAATTATTATTATTATTACTGCTGTTTGATTTAATAAATTTTATGAATATACCCTATACCCCATTATCCTACCGGGTACTAGGAATTAAAAAAAAACAAGAAAAAGTTACTTTCTTTCTTCCTCTAGACTTGCATGGTTCGACTATAAAACGCCATTACAGTTGGACAAGAAATTAATTATTTAGACTCTAGTGACGCAATAAGTTAATAAATAAGTGGGGGGTTTCTTTCAGATAAAAATTTATCTCTGACGGAGTTCTTGATGAAGTGACCACCAAAGAGGGGTCAAATAATAACTGGAGTTAGTTCCTTTTACTAGGAGTCTTCCAGGATTGTCTTCCAAAACACACATATGACTATATATATATATATATATATATATATATATATATATATATATATAAAACCTTTGGTTGACCTTTGGTTAGCTTCCGCCCGAATTGTTCATTCTGACGAAGGTCAAGCTTTTCACTTCACCTTAGACCTACAGTTTAACGTGGAATCCGAACCACGCCCCATCAGGAGCCCAGCGTCTTAACCACTAGGCCACCTAGGGTACCCATTTATCTACCAACCACTTTATTATTGTGTGGAAGGATGAACAGCTGGGTTTTGCCGCGCGCCGGCTGCCGTCGGGTCTCGAACCCGGGGCCGATGGATTCGTAGTCAGCGACGCTAACCACTACACCACCGAGGCACATTATATATATATATATATATATATATAATATATATATATATATATATATATATATATATATATATATATATATATATATATATATTAGGGTGGTCCTTAAAAATGAACTTTTGAATTGTCACGCTCCCAACCCGAGAAAAGATTGTACTCCTACTAAAGACACTTACGAAGAATTTTTGTGAACCTACTTCTATTATAAGGAGTCGCGCAAAGCTGTTGCACTTCCCAACAAAAGAGCCCCAGTCTGTCCTGGTGCGTTGGTGTGTTCGGTTCTGCCGGAAACTGAATTCTTGTTTTTTCATGTAGCGGTTAATGAACGTGTTCGAGTTAAAACATTACATATGTTATTTATTTTATCAATGTCATTATTTATAGTTATTTTTATTACAATTAGTTCAATGAACATACTGTAACCAAGAAATATATAAATATTTAAAAAATTAAAATACATTCTTCCACTTATTAATAGTGATGAACATTTCGTAAACCTAAGTCATCATTTATTAATTTATTAAGAATTCGGTGCAGTAGCAGGTGGTTCTTCACATCCAAAGCGTCGACGTGCAACGAACGCTATCATGACTCCTAATCTAGTATCAACCCTTGATCGCACGAATGTTAGTGATCGCTCAGCAGCCTTCGTGTTGGCAGCTACTGCACAGGGACTTGGTCATGACGTATCGGAGCTAGTTATTAACCGTTCTAGTGTGAGGCGGTATAGACAGCAGCATCGCTCTTTAACGGCTCAACACATAATGGAAGAGTTCAACACTGACTGTCCTATCATTGTTCATTGGGATGGAAAAATTCTCCCGGACCTCACTGGTCAAGCCAACGTCCATCGTCTTCCTGTCTTAGTCTCCAGCAAAGACACGTGTCAGCTGCTTGGTGTTCCAAAACTCTCTTCCGGAGCAGGAGAAGAGCAATCTCAAGCTATTGTGAACCAGCTCCAAAACTGGGGGCTTGAACAGTCCGTTGTTGGGATGAGTTTTGACACTACCGCTTCAAATACTGGCCATCGCGCAGGAACTTGCGTTCTCCCCGAGCAAAAACTAGGGAAAAACCTCCTGCATTTTCCATGCCGTCATCATATTATGGAATTGGTGTTTGGAGCTGTTTTCGGGTCTTATTTTGGAGCACCTTCTGGCCCTCAAGTACCTTTATTCATGCGCTTCAAGAAGTTTTGGCCTCAAATTGATCAGTCCAGATATAAGACGGCTGCAGATGACATCGACAACGAAGAGAAGAGGTCATTAACTTCTTTTGCTTGCAAGATGCTACAGGAAGGAACAGTTCGAGATGATTACAAAGAATTCCTTGAGCTGGCACTTCTTTTCTTGGACCATAACTCTTGGGATGGAAAAGAAATTCGCTTTAAAACTCCAGGAGCTATGCATCACGCCCGATGGATGGCTAAGGTTCTCTACTCCATCAAGGTATGGTTGTTTCAGAATCAATTTCAACTAACTACCAAAGAAGAAAGGGCCCTAAACGAAATTTCTTTCTTTGCTGTCCGAATTTACATGAGAGCATGGTTTCGTGCTTCTGTTTCTGTATCTGCTCCGCATGAAGACCTTATTCTCCTTAAGAAACTTCAAAGATACCCAAATAAGATCATCGCAGAAGCTGCCATTAGAAAATTCAGCTCACATCTCTGGTATCTGTCAGAGGAAATGCTACCCCTTGCATTATTCGACAAAGACGTTCCTGTAAGCGTTAAGCGTGAGATGGTTCAGGCCATAAGGACCAAAGAAGGAAGTGATGATTGCCCAAAGCGGATCGAGCTTCCAAATAATGCTCAGGTCAGCCTTGTTGACTTAACATCGAAAAACTCAGTTAAGTTTTTCGGAAGTTTGGACATTTCAGGCAATTCCTTAATGAAGATCCTGTATTCTGGATTGTTCATGATAGTTACAAATATGCATGTAGCATTGTGAAAGGTATAAAAGTTGTTAATGATAATGCTGAAGAGCAGTGGCCCTCATTGAACAGTTTAATTGTCAATTAACTCACGACGAGGAGCAACTACAGTATCTGATGCAGGTTGTCGCTAATCATCGTCGAAAATATCCTGACAGCAGAAAATGCACACTTGAGTCCAATATTCAATAACACTTTTTTGTAATATGAAAAATATGTTGCTTTGGTTTCTCGTAACATTAAAAATATTTTGTTTTTATTTCTTGTAATATGAAGAATATATTGTTTTTGCTTATCATGTTTTGGGATGTTATGTTTTTTTGGAAACATTTAGTTTTATGATCCTACTTTACATGGAGATTTATTTAAATTTGGTACCATATTTGAGATACCGCGATTATTATTTATGTTTATTTCTTAAAGTATTCATCATTATATGTTTATTAATCATCCTTTATTTTAGTTTCTGTTTGATAAAATATTTAAACAAAATTACCCATGAAATACAAATTTTATTAAGCCTGCGCAACCCCTAAATATTCTCTAAATAGAAGAAACTCTATGAGATAAGTTAATTCATTCAAGAGTACCTAATTATGGGTTGAGAGCCTGGAAAATTTAATATCGAATTTTTTTTATATTTGTAAGAACACCCTATAATATATATATATATATATATATATATATATATATATATATATATATATATATATATATTATATATATATATATACAGTGGTGGGCACCGTTAACCAAAAAGTTAACTTCGATAACGATAATCCGTTAACCCCAATTTTTAACTCCGATAACGATAATCCGATAATTTTACTACAAAGTTAACGGAAGTTAACGATAATCCGTTAACGATAACTATTTCTTTACTAACATTTAAAACAATCAAGGAAAAAAGCTTTAAAACCCATAGAAAATGTTTATTTATGCAAAATCCAACAATAAATAGGTATTTAACTGTATTTTTATCAAGTTTTGCAACTTTTTGCTTAATAACTTTTTTTTTTATTTTTAATAAAAATGTACTGATTACATGTTTTGAAACCCTTGTAACCACTAACCATTAACTAAATTTTAATTTACCAGGGAATTATTATGGCGGGAACTGAAAGGTAAAATTAAATTTTAGGCACATTTATTAAAGACTATGACACAATGTGCTGGTTGCCCTTCAGAAAGACCAACTTCTCAAAGTTAGGCCCAACTGCCAGTCTTGACCTCTTGGGCCTCAGGATGTCCTTGCCGAGAGAGAAGAGCCGTTCCACTGCGGCAGAGGACGGAATTGGCAGACTGAAGTTATGGCGGTTTGAATTCATTCGCGGAGCGGTGATCTTCCGTGAATGACTCCTCGCAGTTAACGTGTTAACGGACTTTAACGGACTAAATATCGAGTTATCGGAAGTTAACTGGTCCGATAACGAAAATGGAAATTAACTTCCGTTAATAGTCCGTTAAAAAAAGTTAACTTCGTTAATTAACTGTTATCGGATTAACGCTTTAGTGCCCAACACTGTGTATATATATATATATATATATATATATATATATATATATATATATATATATCATCTAGTCCTATTTATAATTAATTAAAAGTACTAATGACAAACTGGCATAACGAACTCTTATTTCATACTTCAAATTACTGTAAGTACGCGAAACTAATTGCATATTTAGGAGCTGTATTCTAAAAATAAGAACTAATTTTCTATCAATAACTCCCACCCACCACTACCAGTACCTAAAACAACGAGGGGAGGGGATAGCTACGAGGGATTTTGAGCAATTTATGCCAAATATACTGTATACTTCTATATACGTATAGCAGTGACTATATAAAACATGTTATATGTATATGTTCATACTATATATGTATAGCATAATATACAACTTTCCTTTAATTATGGAACTCGGCTCTAAAGGCGTCACGAATTCTAAGTGCATAACATTATGAGTTTTAGTAAAACATGCACACTCGCATGACTTTCCAAAGTGTTTGTAAATTCATAACTTTTACATGTTTTTTTTTTTCAATTGTGAAATGTGTTAATGACATATCTTTCCACAAATTTTTTTACACATTTGTAAAGGTTTGGCTGTAATCTACATTTACCTTACTTTTAAACTTGCATTTATATAACTCGCCTTATGCCTTTAAATTTCTCTTTTGCTTTTTTATTTGTATTTACATTTCGCTTTTGCCTTTTTACTTGTATTTACATTTCCCTTTTGCTTTTACATTTGCCTTTACACTTCCCATTTTCCTTTACACTTCTTGTCTTTACACTTGCGTGCGTTTACATTTACAGTTTGTCTTTGCACTTGCCTTTACACCTCCCTTTTGCAATTACATTTACGGTTTGCCTTTACGATTAATTGCCTCTACACTTCCCTTTTGTCTTTACACTTATATTTATATTTCTCTTTTGCCTTTACACTTATATTTACATTTGTCTTTTGCCTTTACACTTATATTTACATTTATCTTTTGCCTTTACACTTATATTTACATTTCTCTTTTGCCTTTACACTTATATTTACATTTCTCTTTTGCCTTTACACTTATATTTACATTTATCTTTTGCCTTTACACTTATATTTACATTTCTCTTTTGCCTTTACACTTATATTTACATTTCTCTTTTGCCTTTACACTTATATTTACATTTATCTTTTGCCTTTACACTTATATTACATTTCTCTTTTGCCTTTACACTTATATTTACATTCTCTTTTGCCTTTACACTTATATTTACATTATCTTTTGCCTTTACACTTATATTTACATTTCTCTTTTGCCTTTACACTTATATTTACATTTATCTTTTGCCTTTACACTTATATTTACATTTCTCTTTTGCCTTTACACTTATATTTACATTTATCTTTTGCCTTTACACTTATATTTACATTTATCTTTTGCCTTTATACTTATATTTACATTCTTTTTATATTTACATTCCTATTCCTCTTATGGCTTTACACTTGTATTTTGCTTCTATACTCACATTTACACTTCCATTCACCTTATAATTTTACACTTTTACACTTCCCTTATACCTTTACATCATGCACTTACATTATTTTAACGCACCATTATTTTTACGTGGATGTCTACAACCATGTCCATACTTCGAAAGTTTTATAGATGTGAGACGGCAGTATTTTAACTATTAAACAAACAAATCTCCTTCTTAATGGCGTCCTTAATCACGTTCTTAATCACGTTCTTAATCGCGTTCTTAATCGCGTTCTTAATCGGAAATATGAATATTCCTCGACTCGAATTGATTAAGTTGCTCTAGTCATTGAATTATTATTTAATTGTGAAACAAAAGAAAAGCGGTAGCGTATTGTTTGCTTTTGAAGATCATTAATAAAGCCTAAAGTCGAAGTGTGAAGCTGTAATGATAAAATGAAAAGGTAATTGTTCAAACCTTTTTTTTTGGTTTACTTTTTTTGCTTTCTTACATTTCATTCGTTTACACTTCAGAATGCTTCCTTTATTACCAATGAAATATAGTTTTATATATACTGTGTATATATATATATATATAAATGTGTGTGTGTATATATATATATATATATATATATATATATATATATATATATATATATATATATATATATATATATACAGGGGCGTCCCAAAAAATTGTATACACACTTTAAATACTTATAAAGGCAGTGTTTATTAAAATACATTTCATTTTCAAAATGTAATAGAATCTACAGACATTATTTAATTGTTTTGTCAACGCCTGTTTTCAAACTGACGTCCGTTCTGGTCCAGGCACTGCTGATAACGCGAAGCATTGGAATCGCAAACATCACGAAACATTTCGTTTGGTATTTGTGTGCATTCTCGTTCAATGGCTGCTCTCAATTCAGCGACTGTTGCAGGTTTTATAGCGTAGACTTTGTCTTTTAAGTATCCCCATAAAAAAAAGTCTAGTGGTGTGAGGTCTGGTGAACGCGGAGGGTATTCTACGAAACCCCTTCGTCCAATCCACATCCACATCGTGCCAAGTACCACTCGCAATACTCCACTCTTCGGTCCGGATCATCATCATCTTCATTAATAGCATGGACTAATCTTGGAATGTAACTTTTCCATTGACAGCGCTTCAAAATGCGTTGGACAGACGATTCTGAAATTCCTACCTCACGACTCGCTTGCCGCACAGATTTTCTTGGACTTTGGTGATACGTTTCCAGTACTCTTTCTTGCTTTGTGGGGCTTGTCGATGTCCGTGGTCTTCCGGAACGCTTCTTGTGGACATTCTGAACAGTTCCATCGGCTTCAAACTTATCTCTAATTCGAGTGATGGTAAGTCGCGTTGGTGGATCTGTTTGAAACTCCCTCCTAAACTGTCTTTGCACTTCAACTGCGTTTTCACACTTCCAGTAGCATTTTAGAATGAATTTCCTTTGTTCAAAGCTTAGTCTGACTGCCATTATTAATTCTAATGGGTTTAACTTGGAAAGAAAGAAACATCAATTGAGCTATCAGCTGTTAAAGTGTGTATACATTTTTTTGGGACGCCCTGTATATATATGCGTTTTTTTTACAACAATATATACTTCAGAAGCCTCTCTATTTTTTGTAAACAAGGAGGGGCGAGAGAGGAATATAATACGTACAGACATATATATATATATATATATATACCTTTTTTACGCCTTTGGATGGTTTCAAACGACAGTTCAGGATCGATGTATGGTCGACCCCTCTACAGTATCCCGCTTCATTTGCGGGATTTGGTGGAGAAGAGAATTGGTTTCCACTCTCCTCATGCCCGTGTAGTCAGCCACGCATGGATGGTCAGGGGCTTTACACAAAAATCTGTCCAGCTGATGGTTAGTGTGCCGGAAGTCCCTCAGTTCTTTTGGCTGTATGTACGCTAAAAAGTTTCGAACTCGTATTTTGAGAATATTTTCTCTATATATTAATAATAATACTTTACTGTTCTACTATTACCAACTATGAGTAAGCAGCGTGGCCGAGGAGGCGAATGAGACAGAGTATTTTTCTAAAACATTTATTCATTCCTATTTTTATATTGCGGGTGGGACGTTTGATTGATTGTTAATTTAAATAAGAGAGAGAGAGAGAGAGAGAGAGAGAGAGAGAGAGAGAGGGAGAGGGAGAGAATACGAATGGACTTACATGACTGGTATTACGTTAACTGGTATTTACATCGTTTATAATTCTGCACTACAAATTTTATAACATCCTGCCCCTAAAACAAAAAGAAGGCATCTGAAGGAGCGAAGGAGCACTTAACACACACTGTTATGTGTTCCACTATCGATTAAAAGAAAAGGCCGTACTGTAAACTTTTTCATGATTGGTTACTTTTTAATAAAAACGACAAATTCCCCTCTCTTAAGTCGCTTGTTAAACCTAAACAGAGTTTGTTTTAATCACGTTATAATGATCACGTTAAAACATTTTAATTAACGATCATATTAATAAACAAATCATATTAAAAACAATCATATTAAATTCCGTTTATTACACTCGCCTCACCCCCCCCGTATTTTTTAAAAATAAGTTTTCAAATCAGAAAATGTTTCCTTTAACAAAAATTAAGATTAGTTTTCCACATTAGCAATAAGTTAGAAAAGTAATAGTCATGGAAAAGTAAACATTCTATTAAAACCGACATTTTATACGATTGCATGACAATATAGTCAATTTTGTTTTTGTTTTTGTTCTTCAATCTATGCAAACATCTGTATCAAATAACCTTTAAAATCAATAAAACAAAATTTCTGTTAATAAAAAAAATTTTACAATAAAATCGGGAAGAAAATTTTCATTTAAACTTCGTTACAATAAATTTGACTATTTCACATTCTATTCCAGTGATTTCTCATCAAGAACCGCTTTACATTCGAAACTATATAGTTACTACTATGGCAAAAATGGAGAGAGAGAGAGAGAGAAAGTTGTTCTCCCAGATCTGAGAGAATATCTCTCCCCTTCAATATGAAAACCCAGCATGGTTTACAAATCAACGTCCAGTAACAGAAATAGTTGCAATTTCTCCATTAAAAATAGATGTGAAATAAAATTATTCCTAACCGTATATGCTGCAAATTTCGAATGAAAATTAACTTACTTAAAGAGAAGAACCTAATCCAAAAGTAAAGTACAAACCCAAACTGAACCGAACCGAAATGAACCGAAGCGAACGAACAAAGAAACTTAAAAGTATAAAAAGTGCCAAAACAATAGTTACCTTACTCGACATGCCCCTTCACCAAACAAAAACTTCTTAATTTATCACAATTTTTCTTTAGGTCACAAATATTATAACCATCGTGACGTCACTATAAAACGTTTGTGAGTAAATTACCATTTTACAAAAGAATAAATAAATAAATGAATAAATAAATAAATAAAAATGTCGTACCTGAATTTACTTGCATAAAACCTAGAAAAAGATTAGTACCTATAAATAGAAATGTATGTCATATAGATTACAAGCATTAATTAATAGTTCTAGCACAATGAAAGTAAATTAAAGGGACTACACTGTATTATATAAAGACATTCTGATTTTATCCAGATGATTTTGATGTTTACTAAACCTTGCCTTAATGAAAAAATTTATAATTTATAAGACGGTTATATACGCCCTTATACGCCATTCACCGAAAGAAATAACGTATTTGCATACTACATTACAACCTTCTTCATACACCAACCAAAATGACATTTAACCCTTTAAGTCCTGAATTTTTTGTAGGGTTAAGTTATAAATGCGTGTATTTGAAACGTGAACAATTTGTACCTTTCGTCCTTAAAGGGTTAATACCTAAAATGTTTCATTTAATTTATAAATTGTAGTTGCAAAAACTTTTTCAAATAAATAAACGACGTTCTACTACGAAACGGAGGCTGACTGCATTTTAAAAATTATTAATACAGGGTGTTCAAGAAGAAACGCAACTCAAAATAGAAAAGAAAAGGGTTAGGTTACGAGGATATATGCATTCTCCAATGGGTTGCGTTTCTTTTTGAATACCCTGTAGCTGCATAAAATTAACTGTTTCTCTAAATAGTTCCAATATAAGCTATAGAGAACTTCCTGATAATCTACTTGTGAAAATCAGTGGAAACCCTTCCGGCATATAAACATACATAGTGTACATCCGGTGTGTACGTAATGTAGCGTATAAAATTTATGTTGGTTAGTGTAAGAAAAAATAAGGCGTTTACTTCACATAAAGATAAAAATAGAACGAATATAAAAGGCTAAACTGAGACTCCTTCTTGTTTGTAATTATGTAAAAACAAGTTCTCTCTCTCTCTCTCTCTTCTCTCTCTCTCTCTTTCCTTTATTCTAGCACCACTTCTTTCCTACTGAATGGCTCTTTTTTAAACTTTGGTGTGCTTTCCGTTTTTACTCTTGAGGTTGCTATCTTGTGCAGGGGGTATTTCTTTGTCTAAGGTTGCTTCTGCACCTCCCTGTAGCGTGTCCCCCCTCGGCATCCTGAATCCCATTTTCATTTGCGTCGGCTTTTTCTGTCTTTTCTGTCTTTTCCTGTCTTTCTGTCGGTGAACTTGTCGCAATAATTTCTTCTACACTTCAAACATTCTCCATTCGCGTTTGTACTAATTTTCTGTTGTTTTCCATTGATGATCCATAAAACTCAATGATTAGTTACTTTCTATTCATTAATTTCCTATCCTTTTTTCCTAGGTTTATATATATATATATATCCTTAAAGGAGAGCTCGCAGTACCAGACTTTCTACTCTTTCTCATTCCTTTTCTGTCCAACTATTTAATGCAAAGGTTAATCGGTATTTTCAATCTTTCATCTACTCAACCGGCCAACTCTGGAACCATCTTCCTCAATCCATCTTTCCCCCTGTCTATGACTTCCACTATTTAAAACGCAGAGTTTCCAGGCATCTCGAAAACCCTGGACCTTGATTTTGGCTCTCTTCTTCTTCTATTAGTGGGTCGGGAGGGAGGGGGAGAGCATTTTTGCAGGCATTCGTCTTTGGCCCCTCCTTCCTCTGCACAAAAAAAAATATAAAATGGGATTTAAATAATTATTTCCTACAAGCATTTACTGAACATTTTTATATTTTATAGATACGTTATCTCATAGATAAGAAATTAAATTAATTAAAACATTAAATATAAACCGAGAAAAGTCGTCTTTCTTTCATACAATAATCTTATAACTGATAAATGCGATTAATGCCAAGACAAAATAATTATTGATACTGTAAGTAATGACACGTCACCTATGCAAAATGTTACCAAGTTACTAACGTCCAACTAACGTCTAACTAACGAGTTCGTTCGTTCGTTCGTGTGTGTGTGTGTGTATATATATATATATAATTTTTTTTCGTTGAAGAATGTACTCCGCTCTCTCTCTCTCTCTCTCTCTATATATATATATATATATATATATATATATATATATATGTGTGTGTGTGTGTGTGTACACGTATATAAGTGACATAATTATATGGCTGGCTGATTTGAACGAAGATGCTCGAGAGGTAATTTTGGCTGCACAAAACGAAACGTTACGTAATTTTTTTTTTTTTCAACTTTTTTTTTTTTTTCGTTTCAATGATTTAAAACTTTGAAATTACGAAAATTGCCGAAAGAGCAATTACGTCAATGTTTTAATAAAGTTTATTGCTTGAATTGGAAACATATAACTAACTTTATACAGTTAAATCACAAAAGCTTTTCTCGGTCTTTGATGAAGTTTTTCGGTAAGAATAAAACAACGACAACAGCAACAACAACAAGAACAATGAAAACAAAAACAAAAAAAAATTCGGTTCTTTACAAATAAGATTACGTTTAAATGCTATGAACATTGATAGACGATAATATATATATATATTGAGAGAACGAGAGAGAGAGAGAGAGAGAGAGAGAGAGAGAGAGAGAGAGAGAGAGATAACAAATATCCAATAAAAATAAACCTTTCCCATTATCCTTATTCACACCCCGCCATTTTATTCTCAAATATCTTATGTAATTTTAGTAGGGTAATAATTCGATCAAATTACCTCATATCTTTAGAATCTTTGGAATGAGTCTTTGAAATCTATTAGAAATATCCCTAAATTTTATATAATATACTGTGTGTGTGGTGTGTATATATATATATATATATATATATCTTTGGTAAACCTTTGGTTTGTTTCCGCCCGAATTGTTCATTCTGATGAAGGGGAAGCTTTTCATTCCACCTTAGACCTACAATTTAACGTGGAATCCGAACCACGCCCCCACCAGCATCCCAGCGTCTTAACCACTAGGCCACCCAGGGTACCCATTTATCAACCAACCACTTTCTTTATTGTGTGGAAGGATAAACAGCTTGGTTTTGCTGCGCGCCGGCTGCCGTCACCGGGTCTCGATCCCTGGGCCGATGGATTCGTAGTCAGCGATGCTAACCACTACACCACCGAGGCGCATAATATATATATATATATATATATATATATATATACACGGTGAACCAAAAGTAGGTGGACAGTAGGTTGAATACGGTTTGTGTTATATTATATTATAACTATGGTGTTCATTATAACTATGGTGTTTGTGTTATATTATATTAAATATTATAGCTAAATTTATTTAAATTTTATTTTGTATTATAGTATACAAAACAATTAAATATGTATTCTCAAAATAAACGTTATCATTTACTGTCCACCTACTTTTGGTTCACTCTATATATATATATATATTAGTTCAAAGTGATATAAGAGTCAGATTAAAAACAAAAGCAAACCCCCTCCTCCCCACCCCCAACCCCCAACCCAACCCTCCCAACCCCTCAAAAGTTAGATTGATTGAATACGGAGTAATTTCGCGCAAAGGATATTGTTCTCCGCTCTCTGCAAACGGAAATTAAATCAGGATTATTATTCACATAATGAAAACGTACGCGGAGATAATTAAGTTTAATGTTAATATAAAACGTTGAAATAATAATAATAATAATAATAATATAATAATAATAATAATAATAATTTTTGAAAAATCTTCTAATGAAGAGTTTTTACGAATATTAAAAGGAGAATAAAATAATCCTTTTATGGAATTTTCCTTAATCCAGTTATTATACCTTACCTTACATATTATATATGTGTGTGTGTGTGTGTGTGTGTGTTTATGTGTGTGTGTGAGAGAGAGAGAGAGAGAAGAGAGAGAGAGACATACACACATACACATACACACATTCAATCGGAAATGCATGGTTCATTCTATCTTCCTATGATTACACTTCATACTCGATTAATCATAAACATTGTTCTAGTTACAAACTTATCGTAACGTATGGTTAATTAACCACTTTGAATTGGTTGTGAAATATATCTAGTCATGTACGAGGGCCACTCAATATATTTTGCCCCACCTTTTTTTTTCTTTCCAAGTTTCTTCGTAAGTTCCAGAAATTTTGTACGCAAGTAGTTACATACCTTTTTTATAAGTTTTTATTTTTCCACATAGTCTCCATCCTTTTCTACGGCTTTCCTCCTCCTCGAAACGAGGGCCTTTATTCCTTGCTGGTAAAGTCCGATGGCTTCCGCTGGAGCCACCTCTTAACTCCTCACAACCTCATCGTCACTCTGAAACTTTCTTCCACGAGTAGCATCCTTTATTAGCCTAAATAAATGGAAGTCTGATGCGTGCTACATCCGGTGTATGGAGGGTGGGTAACGCAGTCAAGCGCATTTTTTGTGATGGCCTCTCTTGTTTGCAAAACTGTTGTGTGGTCTCGCGTTTATCGTACAAAAGAAGGATGTCTTCCAGTTTTCTCCCGGTCGAACTAGCTTTATACGTCTCTGGAGTCTCCGTAGGTAGCAATATATGCCTCTGAGTTGATGTTTGTCCTTTCTTCATAATGTCCGCCAGAATCAACCCCTTTCATGTCCCTGAAGATGGTGGTCATAACCTTTCCTGCGGAGGGAGCCATTTTGAACTTTTTCTTGCGTGGGGAGTCTGCGTGATGCCACTTCATGGATTGGCGTTTTGTTTCAGGTTTAAAGTGATGTACCCAAGTCTCATCTCCAGTCACAATTCGTGAAAGGAAGTCATCCCCTTCTGTCTCGTATCGAACCAACGACTCAGAAGCAATTTCTTTTCTTTGGACTTCGTGATCTTCAGTCAGTTGGCGAGGAACAAACCGTGAACACACTTTTTTGTATCCCAATTGCTGAATTATCGTATTTCACACGTCCTTCACTAATCCTAGCTCCAGTGATAGCTCCTTGTATGTGACGCGCCGATTTGATCGAATGATGCTGTTAGCACGTTTGCACAGTGTGAGATGTCACAGCCGATGCCGGGCGACCGCTGCGTGGCTCATCATCGAGGCTGTTCTCCCTCTCTCCGATGATCTCACACGTTTAGACCCAGCGTCCAACTGTGCTTCGTCAACAACAGATCTCTGTAAACGTTTGCAGACGTTTGTGAATATTTCCATCTGTTTTCTTCTCTGCGGTTAAGAACTCGATAACAGCTCTCTGTTCTGACGCACATCACTGTCAGACGCCATTTTCGAAACTGCATTAAACCATCGGTTTTATACAAGGGTGTTTAAAAGCGGTTTTGTACAAGGAGGGAGGTTCAAAATGGAAAAAAATACGGTTATGTGAAGCGTAGAAAGTTCAAACTTACAGCCCAAAGACATTTCATCCCATGGCCTATTATTTAGCTAAGAAAAAGGGTGGTGACAAAATATATTGAGTGTCCTTAGTATTGGTTGTAGCAAACCATGCAGTTATACTCTGTGATATACATAATAAAACAAACATATATCAAGCGCGTTCATTTAGATTATAACAAGGGAGTTTGATAGGTATATCGGGAGACAAACTTTGGATCAATGAAAGAAAGCCACCCTCAGCCTTCTTTAGGTAGCTCTATAAGGCTAGCTAACGAAAATATAACGACCCTAACCTAACCAGTCGTCAAGGGCGTACAGGTGACTAACGATTGGTTAGGTCGTGATATTTTCGTTAGTTAGCCCCATAAAGCTAACATAAGAAGGCGAGGGTGGCTTTCTTTCATTGATCCCACACTTTGTACTGTAAAACCGTATACTTTAAAATTCAGAGTAAAATGAACTTAAATGTACTCTGCAAATAATAAAATTCTTCAATAATATACCGTTAGTAGACTAAATGTAGATCATAAGGTTCATTTCTTGAGAAGAAGGCGTCCTCTGAAATTTCGCCGGCCCCAAAAAAAATCCCAGAAAGGACAATTTTAAGGATTAAATAAAGCCTCTCTAGGTATACCTTCATTTTAATAAATCTACTCTTTAAATATTCTACATTCAGAGTACAGTTTCGCTCATTTATGCTCTCATTATAAAGGTAGACACAGCGGACAGGATTTAGGACATTTTTTCAGTTAATACTAAAAAGTTATGAAAAATAGTGTGGCTTTTCTCTCAAATAAAGCTAAAATCTTTGACATCTTTTATAACAGTGTTATAATTTAGTTATTCTAAAGAAAACAACCTTAGTTTGGCTTCCGCCCGAATTGTTCATTCTTACGAAGGTGAAGATTATTGGTCCCATCTTAGACTTACAGCTTAACGTCGTTGAATCCGAACCACGAGATCCACCAAGGAAAAGTAAGCAGAAACTTATATTTAAAATTTTGATATTCTGAAATGTTTTTGTATTTCAAAAAGTTTTGATGAAGTTTCAAAATTTTTAATTAAAAAAAATAATTAATTTAAAAAAATGTGTAAAATTTCCACCGATTTCAAATTATAAAAATGTCATTTCTGATTGGTCAATATAGGGAGGTGTCATAATAACAACTTATTGATTAAATCATGACAATCTCTCTCTCTCTCTCTCTCTCTCTCTCTCTCTCTCTCTCTCTCTCTCTCTCTCTCTCCCTTTTAAAAAATAATATATTCTAGTATCTTTTTAACAACATTTTGATTTTACCGGTAGCCTTCAATCAATTATAATATTCTCTGAAATTGTTCCTTATAGACTTATATACAGGGTGAGTCAAAAGTCTGGAAACATAGGAACTATGCTTTCATTGCAAATACATATATATATTTGCATTGAAAAGCATAGTTCCTATGTTTCCAGATTTTTGACTCAACATATATATATATATGGGAATGAACTCAGAATGGTTCCCTGAGTTTTTTATGATACACACAGACCGTGCATGGAACAAGGAACTCTTCTGGGATAATTAAATCCACTATAGTCCGAATAAGTAATGGTAAATGACAAATACCATAGTTTTTCTTTTTCATGATGCAAGCCCGACGTGGGCAACGGGTCTCTCGCAAAGAGGTCCCATAAATATAGCTTCCCTCACCAGCTATCTGCAAAGCAGACAGGATCCAGCTTTGGGACATGGATCTAGGGTTTAAAGCAGCCTAGCCCCACTACATTTAGAACCTCAATATAAGTAAAAGACTCGTTGCATTCACGTCGGATTGAATAAATCAAAGAAAAAAGGGGTAACTATTATATTTTTAGCCAAAACCAAAACTTAAAACCTCAACTGGCAGAATTGAGCGTCCACTTTTCAAGGCACATAACATGTCCGTTTCATGTCCGTGTATCATATATATATATATATATATATATATATATATATATATATATATATATATATATATATATAATATATAAGGGCGGTGCAATGACATATTTGATATGTACCAGCACCTAATTTTTCCCTCAGCTACTGAGAAGTAGTTTTATTAATTTTCAGCAACTAATTAGAGCATCTTGCCATATATCGGGCATGTAATAATGTCTTTGTGCTTGAGACAGAAGCATTCTGTGCTTGTAATTTATAATAAGTACGGCTGTCAAAAGCGCTAATTTAACGGAGAAATAGTTCCTACGTACCGTTCTCTCTATCTCCTTTATTCAACCAAAGAATTCAACGATTAATCACCTATTTTATTACAGTAACGTCAAACTGTAAAGAGAAATTCCTACTGAGTTTCCATCTTGTCAAACATTATTGATTCCTAACGGGATGAAAGTAGCTAGACGAAATTGTTTATTTCAACTGTAAAATCTGTTTACAGTTCCGTATGTTCTCAATACAGTCACATTCAAAATCAGTACAATTCTGATATTAAGGTGTATAAGTGTTACTGTCAAGTAGCAGCTATATAACTGTAAGTCATGCCAGAGGAGTAATATCAAAGAAGTAACTAAGTCACGACAGAAAAGTGCTTCCAACTCGTGAAACAGTAAACAAGTTGAAGCAAAAGTAATTTTTACTGTCAAAGAATAAAACAGTTAATCTAATATTAAAACAAAATCTGTAATTCTATTAAATTAAAAAAAAACAGTAATATTACAGTATAATATTAATAATGAATCCTTTATAATGCGTCCACTTTTAAAATTTAATCGCTTTCAACTGTAACATTTAAGTCGTCATGGTTTTAAAAATACAAATCAAATTAAAAATTTACAATTATTCCATAAAACAAATACAAATATACTGTGTGTGTATATATATATATATATGTTATTTCTGTATAATTATTTCTTAATGAAAAAAGAATACGAGTTAAATAACTAGTAATAATAATAATAATAATAATGATATGATAATAATTAATAATAATAATAATAATAATAATAATAATGATAATAGTTAATAATAATAATAATAATAATATAGTCCAAACTCCACACTCATTAAATAAATAAAATAGAATATTTTGAAAAAGTAAATCTCCCCCCTCCCCCCCTCTCGACACACAAAAAAAAATATGCTGAAAAGTAAACACCAAAATGAAAAGTCCTTAACCCTGAAAAAAAAAGGGGGGAATGCCCCCTTTTTTCTTTTAAATCTTTTTCTTCCTTCCTTTCAACCACTCAATCAGACCTACTCATCTAAAGCCGCCCCAGTGCCCCTATTTCCTCAAAAAAGTTAAAGTAAAATATAAAATTAAGCTCAAAATTTTAAAAAAAGAGGGACTCTATTGAAACTTTTTTGGGGTCGAACTATTTTCAAATGAACTAAAAACAATTTTTGGCTAAAAATAAAAGCTAAAAATAACTCAAAAGTACTAAAAATACATCTTCAAATCCTTAAAAAACTTAAAAACTGACAAACCAATAATAACACAAAACTCCTAAAAACTCCCCCCCCCAACTGGCCCCCCCCACCCCGCAAAAACAACAACTCCCATGCAAAACAACTCTTTAAAAACAATTCCTCAAAAAAAAATCCTGAAGCCGAAAATCCTGAAATCCAAACATCCTGAAATCTTAAGCATTCGAAGAACGCAAAAACATAAAAAAAAAAGAAAAACAAAAAAGATCAATAAAAAAATTCTTTAAATGTTTCACTTTTTTTTTCACAATTTTACAGTTACAAACACACACAAAAAGGAAAATATTCCAAAATAAATACGATTTTCACCATTTTCCATACGAAATTTTACATATATATATATATATATATATATATATATATATATATATATATATATATATATAAGGAAAAGGAGGAGGCCTTTTCTTCACGAGTATGACTCACTTCCATATTAGCCATTGTGTGTTATTCTACCTGCAACCCCCCCAAAAAAAAGTCCCAAAACAAGACATCAATTTGTTTTAGTTCTAATGCATTCCTTTTGTAAATGTAATTTAAAATAAATTTTCCTATGAGACCGGACTTATGGGACACCCTGTATATATATATATATATATTTTTTTTTTTTAAGTTCGGGAAGAACCGATTCGCCTCTATTTAAAAGGGCATATCTCGTCTCGGCGGAAAAACAAAGAAAAAGTGAGAGGAAAGACAGAGGAAAAAGAAAGGGTGGAGAGGACAGTCGAAGTGGAAAAAGACCAAGGATGACAAGGACTACAAGGTCGAGCCCCATCATCCTTGGGTGCTAGGGCCGGGAGGGCGCACGTGAAACCTCCTGGAACAAGCACGTGCAAACGAGCACAAAGAGCACTCAAGAGCACGAGCTTAGAACCCCCTTGCGGGGGTATATATATATATATATATATATATATATATATATCTCTCTCTCTCTCTCTCTCTCTCTCTCTTTCCAAAAATCTCAAAATCAACAAAAAAATTTATCTGAACACACACACACCAACATACATATACACACTATACTGTATATACGAGGTTTGTTCAAAAGGTATCCGGACTGATGCGATTATATGTAGAATAATTTGTAGATAGAATATGATACTTCCAGGCTTTGGGCTTAATTTCCCTGAAAGTACACTTCTTCTGAAGCTACACACTTTGCCCAACGATCCTGCCACTGTTGAAAACACTTTTTGAAAACACTTTTCGGAATGGCCAAAAGCTGCCCCGTCGAATCGGTGTCCTTTCAGGGTTTGTTTGAGCTTTGGAAGCAAAACATAAAAGTCGCGTGTAGCCAAATCCGGCGAATATGGAGGCTGCTGTACTTGGGGGAGGTGGGTTAGAGTTTTTGGCCAAAAATTGCTAGACAAATTGCGACGAATGAGATGGCGCGTTATCGTAATGAAGCATCCAGTCTCCGGACTCCCACTTCTGCGGCCGTTTCCTTCGAACTTCTTCACGTAGACGTCTCAAAACTTCAATGTAAAATTCCTTGTGGATTGTTTGTCCCTGTGGAGCATAGTCATGGTGCACAACACCTTCACAGTAAAAAAAAACCGAGTAACATGAAGAAATCGCGCGCGAAACAAAACACGTTTAACTTTATCGGCTCACGTGACACAGTGGACTGACGCTACATAATAAAGTGCAACCCTATTAGTCAATTTGTCTCGACATGCAGGGACACGTTTAGCACAGTCGTAACTCCAAGCGTGACCGTGTTCTAAAAATAAACACCCTGTCAGGAGAAAGCAGGGCTCAAAGGAGAAGACAAAGAGATCCTCTTACTGTATTTTACTGCTTCTAAAATATTATAGCCTTTTACAGCCTCTGGGTCAGATCAGAATCAGAATGATAATTTGAAAATTTACCAGAGTTTATATACAAATAATTTGGTGACATCGTTATTATTTAATGTTAGCCTGTTTTGTTTTTTATTTTTAATAGGCCGAATTCTTTTGCAAAATATTTGAAGCTGAATATAAATTTTAGCTGTAAAAGCATATTGACAGATAAGCAAAATATTTGAGAATGAAGTCACATTTTTCTCTTAAACAGTATATTGACAGATCTGGTGTTATCATGATTTGCCGAGTTAACTAAAAATGGAAATTGAAATATGCATTTTATTATGGATTAAAATGCATATGCATATGAGCCAAAATTAAATGCTTAAACTTTAAAGTTAAGTGTTAATTTAGAGTTTTGGCGAGACATGACCATCTTTTACAACTAAGAGAGAATGTATAACAAAATAATGAATATTACAGAATTCAACATGATTACATGATTAAGCTTAATATAAAATATGATTAGGTAATTTAAAAAAATAAATAATTCATCAATTACTTAGCAAAAATAAGATAGAAAGAAAATTTAAAAATTTTCCAAACTTGCATTTTATACACAGTTAGAGTGTCACGCGAGTTTGGACTTTATATGCAAAAATGAATGTAAGACTTATTCATTTTTACACACACACACACACACACACACACACACACATATATATATATATATATATATATATATATATATATATATATATATATATATATATATATATATAAAAAATGTAATTAATATTATATTAAGTGTGGCAGGATAAAAAAGAGTGAGTAAAAATGTTATTTCTGCCTTTTCTTTGTTCATGGAGCCTTACTTTAAAATTTATATAAATTGTCTATTATGCAAACAGATAAAAACATTTTTTCCTCAAATAAAAATAAAACAAACTTTCATTTTTCTCAGAAGAAAAACAAAAATACTCGGTAAGAACACGACGGAAGAGAGGAAAACAAAAATATGTATGTGAAGTCGAGTGTAGATTATATTTAATATTAATTATTAAAGTTTTGATTTTTTAACTTTTAAACTGAAAACTATCTTTGTTATTAAAAAAAAGTTTTTTGATAAATATTTTTATAAAAATGATTTTCATAAAAAATCTATAAAATTTTTAATATATTTAATATTAATCATTTAAGTTTTGATTTTTTAACTTTTTAACTGAAAAAAAATTTAGCTATTAAAAAAAATTCTTTGATAAAATTTTTTATAAAAATCTTGATAAAAATGAGCTTCATTAAAAAAATATGTAAAATCTTTAATATATTTAATATTAATCATTAAAGTTTTGATTTTTTAACTTTTTAACTGAAAAAAAAATCTTTGATATTAAAAAAATTTATTTGATAAAATTTTTTATACATTTTTTTTTATAAAAAAATCTTGGTTAAAAAAAAATCAACAAAAATCTTTAATATATTTAATAGTAATCATTAAAGTTTTAATTTTTAACTTTTTAATTAAAAAATTTTGTTAAAAAAAAAAAAAATCCTTTGATAAAAAAATTCTTGATAAAAAATCTTGATAAAAATAATTTTCATTAAAAATTAGTTAAAATTTTAAATTTGAACGAAATTAAAAGAAAAACCAAATAAATCAAGATTTACTTCGTAAAAAGTTAAAATAGAAAATTTAAAAAAAATAAAAATCCGCTGACGAACCAAATGTTTCCAAATCAAGTTTTATTCTCAGCGGTAAATTTATATGACTTGACCTTGGAAGTTTAACGAAAAACTTCGAAGATAATTCCATTGGTTATTGTTGAAGCAATCTGAGGTATACCGCAAGGCTAGGTTTTCAAACCAACCAAAAAATAATACACACCACACACACACACACACACACACACACACACAACACATATACACACATATAATATATATATATATATATATATATATATAGTGATTCAAAAGTCCGGAAACATAGGAAATAATTGGAAATTGTTATTACAATAATTTCCAGGGTGTTGGCTTGGTCGTCGTGGTCCAGTGGAGTGGCCTCCCTGGTCCCCCGACCTGACACCGCTGGACTTTTACTTCTGGGGACACCTCAAAGCCATTGTGTATGGTCTGAAGATCCGGGACACAGACCACTTGAAGCAGCGCATTACAGAAGCCTGTGGTGCAATCTAGCCCGATGTCCGGGAAAGAGTCCAGGTCGAGTGGGGAAACAAGAGTCCAGAAATGTCTGGAAGTGAAAAGAGAACAATTAGAGCACATTTTATAACATTACTTGTAACACGTGTCTTTTTGCAATAAAAGTTTCCTATCCTTCCTATGTTTCCGGACTTTTGACTCACGCTGTGTATGTATTTATATATAAATAGATAGATAGATAGATAGATAGATAGATAGATAGATAGGTAGATAGATAGATGCGCGCTTGAATACATACGAGTATACGAGTATAATTAAACACTCGGAAAAGGAAGTTCACACATCGATTTCTGCATACATTACTTACACTCATTTAACATATAAAGTAATACAGTTTCGGGCGGCCATGATGTGTATACAAAAAAGAATCCCCAAAATTTTACAAAGACAAATTAAAAAAGTACAAAATAAGGAAAAAAGAAGAAAAATGGAATAGAAATTACAAAGAAAAAGTTTGTTTAAAAAAAGAAAATCTCGAAAACTTTAAGAAAGTTTCATTGGCATACAATTATATGCCTGTGTGTGTTTGTGTGTGTGTGTGTGTGTGTGGTGTGTGTGTGTGTGTGTGACCTTTGATCTTAATTGATTTATTACTTTATTTCATGACAGACGGACCAACGTTTCGAATCAATCCAAAAGATGTCTTTGCTGAGGAAGGAGACAATGCCACTTTGAGGTGCCAAGTAGATGGATCCCCTAAACCGAAAATAGTTTGGATTCCTCAGAAAAATTCCTCTTACATTTATGGCACAGGGCCAACTCTTACTTTGCGAGCGAGCAAAGACACAATTGGCACTTACCTCTGTCTCGCAAAAGTTGAAGATTTTCCAGAAATATCAACGACAGTCGGATTGTTTCTGAAAGTAATATTTTTTCTTTAATATTATTATTAATATTATTATTATTATTATTATAACTGCTATTATTATTATTATTACATTTATTGTATTACAGGATCCGTACATTATACTATATCTGATCAATTTCAGGGTCCTCCCTCGGTTAGGGCAGAAAGATTGCAGTGGGGCATTTTAAGCGACAAAGCCAATGTCGATTGCTTCGTACCCTCCGCTACCCCAAATTCGGTTCAAGTGACGTGGCGGAAGGGGGATTCCCCTGTGGATTTGAGTAAGTGATTAAGAGAGAGAATCAAGTCATTTGGAAAGGATTATAGAACATAGAACTTGTTCTTAACTTAGAACCGCATTTTGTAAACCCTGGGGGATTTATTCCCTCCGGGTCTCTGATATTAATTTTGAACTGATTTCCACATCAATGATGGAGTCTCTCTCATTCTATCTATCTCTATCCATGTAACTATGTTTCCAGAGAGAGAGAGAGAGAGTATAACAACGTAAATGACACACACACACACACACACACACACACACACACACACACACATATTATATATATATATATATATATATATATATATATATATATATATATATATATATATATATATATATATATATATATATACTGTATATCACATCCAATACCTATTTGAAAGACAGAATATTGTATCGAAACTAATGAACTAATTTAACCTAACCTAACCTAAAAACTTAAACCCAAACTATATTGTCGAATAAGTGTCACCGTCGAGAAAATGACATAAATCAATAAATGCCATAATAATAATAATACAACCAACTAAATTAACCCTTTCCATTATTCACGACAATACACAATTGATCCTTGCATATATAAATTTTATAATCGTTTCTCCTTCAATTTCATCTACTTTAACCCCCCCCCCCAACACACACAGCTCTCCACCCTCTAGCCCCTAAAAAAAGAAACAAATAAAATATTCAATTTACTTATCAGAGCCCTTTCACTCGAGTATGGAGCACTTCATCGTTTTGAAGATTGTATATAAAATACGCACATGATTGGTTAGCTCATTGCTACGCAACGGCGTTCCTTACCTGAAATGTCATCTTACCTTTTAAAAGTAAATTTCGCAAGATTACGTCACAACGTCACATTTTTATTGACAAGTTTTCTTACAAAACGATACACTTTAAACAAGGTCAAATTCTTCACAAAAGGAGAGATGTAATGGTGTTATATATATATATATATATATACACTCGTATATAACCTTCGTTCACCTTGGTTTTTGCTTTCCGCCTGAATTGTTCATTCTGACGAAGGTTAAGCTTGTCACTCCACCTTAAACCAACAGTTTAACGTGGAATCCGAACCACGCCTCACCACGAGCGATCAGAAATTACAAAGTCCTCGCCCGGACTCGATCTCACGCCCTCCCGATCAGTAGCCCAGTGTCTTAACCACTAGGCTACCCAGGATACCCATTTACCTACCAACCAATTTTTTATCGTGTGGAAGGATGAACAGCTAATAGCTGGGTTTTGCTGCGCGCCGCCTGCTGTTACCGATGGATTTGTAGTCAGCGATGTGTGTGTGTGTGTGTGTGTGTGATGCAAACCACAGGGAAAAAGAAAAGTGATTCCAAGGCCTTCCGTGTATTCAGAAGTACACCTCGTCAGGGAATACCCTAACGGCATTCCCTGACGAGGTGTACTTCTGCATACACGAAAGGCCTTGGAATAATTTTTCTTTTTCCCTGTGGTTTGCATCACCACACACACACACACACACACACACACACACACACACACATATATATATATATATATATATATATATATATATATATATATATATATATATAACGTAATAGGGTATATAAGCTAAAAAGGCAAAAACTAAAATAAAAATAAAAAATACAAGTACTAAAAATAACAATACAAGTAATGAAGTAAATATATTCCTATAATACACCTCATCAGGGAATCATTCCCTGATGAGGTGTATTGTATTACACGAGACCTTGGAATCGTTTTTCATAATTCCTTGTGAGTGTGCATCATATATCACGTTTTTAATTGTGAAAGTCATCCCATCATATATATATATATATATATATACAGGGCGTCCCAAAAAAATGTATACACACTTTAACAGCTGATAGCTCAATTGATGTTTCTTTCTTTCCAAGTTAAACCCATTAGAATTAATAATGGCAGTCAGACTAAGCTTTGAACAAAGGAAATTCATTCTAAAATGCTACTGGAAGTGTGAAAACGCAGTTGAAGTGCAAAGACAGTTTAGGAGGGTGTTTCAAACAGATCCACCAACGCGACTTACCATCACTCGAATTAGAGATAAGTTTGAAGCCGATGGAACTGTTCAGAATGTCCACAAGAAGCGTTCCGGAAGACCACGGACATCGACAAGCCCCACAAAGCAAGAAAGAGTACTGGAAACGTATCACCAAAGTCCAAGAAATCTGTGCGGCAAGCGAGTCGTGAGGTAGGAATTTCAGAATCGTCTGTCCAACGCATTTTGAAGCGCTGTCAATGGAAAAGTTACATTCCAAGATTAGTCCATGCTATTAATGAAGATGATCCGGACCGAAGAGTGGAGTATGCGAGTGGTACTTGGCACGATGTGGATGTGGATTGGACGAAGGGGTTTCGTAGAATACCCTCCGCGTTCACCAGACCTCACACCACTAGACTTTTTTTTATGGGGATACTTAAAAGACAAAGTCTACGCTATAAAACCTGCAACAGTCGCTGAATTGAGAGCAGCCATTGAACGAGAATGCACACAAATACCAAACGAAATGTTTCGTGATGTTTGCGATTCCATTGCTTCGCGTTATCAGCAGTGCTGGACCAGAACGGACGTCAGTTTGAAAACAGGCGTTGACAAAACAATTAAATAATGTCTGTAGATTCTATTACATTTTGAAAATGAAATGTATTTTAATAAACACTGCCTTTATAATTATGTAAAGTGTGTATGCATTTTTTTGGGACGCCCTGTATATATATATATATATATATATATATATATATATATATATATATATATATATATATATATATATATATATATATATATATATATATATATATATATGAGGTCTTAGCCAAGTGGGCATAAGTGAAGTTGAATGCGCAATAATTCACAGATGTAGTGGGGTAATTGTTTTAGTAAGGTAATAATTTGATGCCTCGGAGCATTAAAAATATATATAAAAATTCTAGTAACATTTCTATATTGGGATCAATGAAAGAAAGCCACCCCCGACCTTCTTTAGTTAGCTTTATAAGGCTAACTAACGAAAATATTACGACCTAACCTAACCAATCGTCAAGGGCGTACAGTTGAACTAACGATTGGTTAGGTTAGGTCGTGATATTTTCGTTAGTTAGCTTTATAAAGCTAACTAAAGAAGGCTGGGGGTGGCTTTCTTTCATTGATCCCTCTTCTGGGGTAAAAAAGATAGGTTAGGTTACACTAGGTTAGGTCAGTTAGGTTAGTTTAGGTTAGCTAGTACTCTACTCTTTAGGGACTAAACAGGAAACATCCTTCGAGCCTACAATTGCGTCCTGAACACTTAACACACCCTTCTCGGTTCGATGACACTTAGGTTAGGTTAAGTTAATTAGGTTTTTAAATATATAGATTTAAAAATGTCAGTACATTACTTCTGCGGAGCTGTGCACGTGTGTGTGTGTGTGTAAATTACACCAATATATATATATTTCAATAAATCAATATATACCATCAGTGTGACATACAGAATTCACACATCCACACACAAAAAATAATTTATCAGGCGCAGATACGTTCGATCCATTATGACACTGAAATAATTTAATGGAAGCAACGCCTTTGTGACGCAAAGAAATGCAATCTTACATTTATTATTGGGTTACATTACTTAATACTCTCTTCAAGTCTAGTGAAATGAAGTTAGACGCCACTTAACCTATAATACTTACAGTGTTATCTCACTTGATGCAATACGTACAATGTCGTACATACAGAAGGTTGACAAAAATAAATAGACACCTTTGGCGTTTTTTTTTTTTTTTTTTGTATAGTTTTTTATTTGATAATAAAAACCAATAAATAATAACAAATTTATTGAATCAATATAATTAGAATCGTGCTGCTTTTCCCCTTTTCATTATGTATATATATATATATATTTCTCACAATGATGGTACGGTTCCGCTGTTGTTTAGCACAGAATAATAATATTACATTTACGCACGTATAGCAAAGAATGAAGCTACAGATACCTTTTGACCTTATTCTTGGTTTCCGCAGCGAACGGTAGATACGCAATCGAAAAGGAGATTAGCGGAGATGGTGTTCTCGTTCGACTGGTGATAAAAAGGGTCAGAATCGAAGACTTTGACACGTATAATTGCTCCGTCCAAAATGCGTTTGGGTCCGATGTAGTGCAAGTGGTCCTCAGGAGGAAGAGTGAGTATACGGAAGTGCCATTTCCGCTTATTCCAACACCGCTTAAGAGTACTTACCCAAACTATTAAAGGCATATTTCGACACGAAAACAAATTACGATATTTATGACCTCAATAAAATACGTACATTTGTAGATTTAATGTATACGTGTGTACACACATATTGTATATATATATATATATATATAGTGTGTATATATATATATATGTGTGTGTATATATATAAGGCCCGTTGATATTTATTCAAACAGTTTGCATCGAACTAAATTGACAATCAAACCTGGTAGAAAATGGCGATTTAAAATGACACATCATCTTTTAAATGTTAACCCGAAATGCCAACCACATTTTTCAGTTTCAGCCAATCAAAGAAAATAAATTATAAAGCAATTTTGCGTTCAAAAGAAAAAGATTGAAAAAGAAAAAGAAAAATTAGTGATAACAATTTTCTAAATTTATATTTCCTTTACAGAAACACTTCCTCTTCTTTTGGTGTTGACTGGTGTAGTTGGAGGTGTTGTGTTTATCCTCATTGTAGCTGTGGGTGTCATACTCTACGGGAAAAGAAAAGCGTCGAGACAAAAAGGTTGGGTGTTTTTTTTTTTAGTTTCTTTTTTACTTTTTTGTAATTGAAGTTTGTTTTAAAACCAAAAAAAATTACAGCTCGTAATAGCATTTTTTTTCAAGAGGGTGAGGCGAGTGTAGTAGAGGGATGAGAAGAAAATGATGCTACCTTATTCCATTATCATATCTCTCTCTCTCTCTCTCTCTCTCTCTCTCTCTCTTTGGGAGACTATTTATGTTTTAATTTTCTGTACCGTGGAGTTTATCTTCCTATTTATTGCATTAATT